>CM057171.1:3427066-3531899 GCA_029962745.1 Echinometra lucunter
CCGTTGTCTTTCTTCCTCGGCTTTTCAACCGCGGTTGTATCCTCAGGACGCAGTTGCTCAACATCCGACGCCGCGGTCGCGTCCGGTGCGTTACCGCTGGGACTCGGCACTTCCAGATTTGTCGCGTCGGCGTTCGCGTTATCCGTCCTCCTTTCTGTAGATTCATCATTCGTGCGCAACGTCGAGTCTTCTGTCCGCGCTTCAGGTGGGTTCTCCGAGACGGGAGTTTCTGGAGGAACCTCTGGAGTTCTTTTGTTACAATAACTCTCCATGATGTTATTTGAACACTCTTTGGCGCAGCACTCGTTGACGATCTGCCCCGTTCGGACCCGACGTCGTTGCCGACTGTGAGTCGAAGCGCTGGATGAACCCAAGAAACTTGACGCGACATGATGCGGTACGATTGGCAAATCTGTTGGGAGAGAAATAAAAATAACACACAATTAAATCTATTTAAAATTGACACAGCTATAATCATCTGCACTATATAACACAACTTATATGAAATAAAATTCAGGCTTGGGATCACGTTGCCATGTTATCTTATTTGGAAACATTATCCAAGAAAATAATGGACCAGAACATAGTTTATTTATTTTTTAGGACCATGTTCTTGTAGTATGCTTGTTCATCTACCGGTATAGAGGATAATTGTTTTGTTGGATTTTTTTAACACAAACAAAAGGAGTACTGCATTCATATCGTATTTGAACAGAGTGATAAAGAAAGTGCAATCAAGAAGGTAGGTACTATGCTACCCCCTTGGTTCAATTAAAGTCCATGGATCGATGTGCAACAGCGCCACCTCAAGCTGCGTTTTACTTTTAGCGAATAATCTTCAGAGATTGAAGAGCGCCATCATTTATCAAGGACCAACCACCCTATAACATGACTAAAATGTGTTGGTCAGAGGAGTAGGGTCTCCCATAAGGTCGAGGTGTAGGCGTAGAATTCAAATGCACATTTAAAATGTACTTTGATCGAACATAATCAGTTATGTTAGCAGAATGGCGATGTAGTCCATGCATGGGCTATTCATTCCGTACTGAGCATGCACATCAATGAATAATTTCGCTTATACATATCATTTATTCATTTGTTTGTTTGTTGTTTGTTGTTGTTGTTTTTTTTTTTTGGGGGGGTGTTTTCTTTTTATTTTATTTTTAAATTTAGATTACTAGTCGTTTTGCACTGGCCACCAGTGAAACTGTTGCGTAAGAGCTGGACGGGGGGGGGGGGGGGGGTCTTAGAAAGGAAGAATGTGAGAAAGTGAGAGAGTGTGTGTGTGAGAGAGAAATTACTACATATGGATGCTGTGGAATGGGAGGTCTTAGAGAGAGAGAGAGAGAGAGAGAGAGGGGAGAGAGAGAGAGAGGCGGTGTATAGGAGGGGTATCCTATTAAAGGGTCTCTTCGCAGACAATGCGTAATCCCACAGAGGCAATGAGGGTTTCCTGAGCTCACATAACAGACATAGCAACGACAGGTTTACAATCCACCCTTTGAATCGTCTATCGATGACCCTGCTATTACTTCCGGTTACTTCCGGGGCCATTCGCCAGGGACAAGTTCTGTTGAAATATTGGTTTATTGTGTTTTATTATGTTCAGTGATGAAAAACTGGACCTCAATGTTACAGAACTATTTACAGTATAGGTCCCATATTGTTTGTTAAAAATCTTGCTATAGCATTTCAGGCCAGCACCATTCGGAATTCTATTTTGTCAGCATTAAAGCGTAAGTCAAGCCTATACAAGTAACTGAAATTACACCAAGGGTGACTAATATAAAAAGGGAAATGAGAAATAACTAAAATGTTTTCTTCATTCAGTTTTTCAAATTTATTCATATATTTCTTCTTTCCTTTTTTCCCCTTTAGATTTTTTTTTTAAACTTCAAAAACTCACGGATTAGACCTTTACAAATTTCTAGTCAGAAAACATGCAAACCATTACTCTGACTTCAAGAAACGGGTAAAAAAAAGAAAGGAGAAACTGTCATGGTTTTTAGCAGACGAGAGAAAAATCATATTTTGTAATGCCCCAGGTTGAAGACAAATAAGATGTCAATCACTGGCGTAACATATGCTGTAACCTTGGTAGACGATTAATCAGAAAACTCGGTATACCTCATGATTCACTTCAAATGACCATTTTAGGAGGGAAAAAAAGAAGAAGGGTAGTTAAGCCGATTTAAAGGGAAAGTCCACCCTACAAGTTTCACTGTTTCAATAAAAGGAGATAAATTTGAACAGCATTTTAAAAAAGAAATGAGCAAAATTGGTCAAAGAATAAGAAAATTACACTCATTTAAATTCTCTAGTAAACTACTCTCGGCTCTGCGAATTGGCAACACTGATGACATCATATGCGAGCACCCCTCCATTCGCTTTGTACATGAAATTTCACATTTCTCAATTTTGTTGCAAGTTACACATTTTCTTACCCCACAGTCAAAGTATGTTATGTAAAAGGAATTCTTCTTAACATTCATTGATTACGGGGGTTAGAAAATGTGTGACTTCCAAAAAACTGAGAAAATGTGAAATTTCATGTACAGAGTGAATGGAGACCTGCTCGCATATGATGTCATCAGTGTTGCCAATTTGCAGAGCCGAGAGTAGTTTACTAGAAAACGTAAATGAATGTAATTTTCTTATTCTTTGACCGATTTTGCTCATTTCTCTTTTTAAAATGCTGTTCAAATTTATCTCCTTTTATTGAAACAGAGAAACTTCTTGGGTGGACTTACCCTTTAAAGCATAACAAAATATTTAGATTCTAGAAAAAAATGGAAGCCTATGCCGATACCGATACACTCTAAAATCGATTCAGTCAAAACGACTAGATTGAGGGTCAACTTGGTGCAACTAAAATATGTCTAGTCAAATATCTTACTTTATTCTAGCCCAAACTGACTGTCTACTGGTCAAAACACGACTAGAAAATAGTCGAAATTGCCATTTTAAAAAAAAGGAAAAAAATAGTCAGAAATGACCAGAATAATAGTTGCACCCAGCTGACCCTTCCGTCTAGTCAGTTTTAAACTGAATCGTTTTAACAGTGTAGTCAGATGAACATCATGGGAATAGAACAAATACTTCATGAACGGAGACGGAGACAATAGACAAATAACGGACTCTGATTGGCTGTTGTCATAGCTAGGATAATGAGACATTAGGTTTGTTGCCTATACATCATATACATAAACAATAAATGTATGGACATGTCGGGGAAGATTTAAATGCTGTCAAATATATTTACAAAGAAGAGAAATCAATATCAAGATTTGGAATTGATTACTTCTACTGCTTGTATGGATTTCTTATCTCAAATTCGTTTCCGTTTTATTGAAATAAAAGAATGAACAGTTATCATACATTTATTGAATAACATTTTATATCAAAGGTTTACCGTGAAGGGAGTGAAAGGAAGAGAAACTTTAGTCCTGTTGTAACGAATTTGGAAGGACTAGGGAGGAAACGGAAGGACGAGGAAACAATTATTTTGTTCCTGCGATTTTTAAAAACCGAATTTCTAGAGCTAAGCTTTTTAGCAGGGCATAATAATAATAGAAAAAACTATCTTTTTAAACATGTGCACAAGTTGGTATCATAATCCTATAGCATTTTCATTTATTGATGTACGATAAAAGAGCGATGTAGATAAAATGCCTTGCTCAAGGGCATAGTGCCGTACGCGTACCACGTGACCTCAAATGAGATAAGAAACCTGTGAACTGATAAATCTGCTATATTTCAATTAGAGTTTGGAAAGGGGGATACGGAAGCAATGAAACTGCCTATGGGATATCCTGAACATGGTTTTATTTTCCTCTCTACGCATCTAACCGCAACTGAGGAGATAACATTTTGATTTTCATTTTTATTGAAGGAGCCATGTGTGACAGCACTATTATATAATAGTATTGAGCGCTTCATCCAAGGCCGGGAATTAGCCGCGTCGTCATCATCACTGACACACGTATGAAGGGGTAAAAATTAGAAAGAAAAAAAAAAGTTTTTTTTTTTTTTATAATTATTTGTTTGTTAGTTGGTTGGTTGGTATTTAGTTGTTTATTTACTTGTTTCTCGGGTTTGTTTGTTTGTTTGTTTGTTTGTTTGTTTGTTTCCTTTTTCTCCTACATGCCAATGAAAAGGGCAGAAAGAAAGCTTAGATTTGCAACTCCAAATACTTCAGAAATATATGCAAGTACTGTTGTAATATCAGTTTTCCTTTATATACCTTCATAATATCCCGTGTGAAAACTGATACAATTTTATTTGGATTATTTTATATGATAAAATCAAAATCACAATGCTGTATTAAAAATAATCATGCGTGGCAGTGTTGAATTATGCACAATTTTACTGAAACAGAAAACAACGTTCATCACATATACATTCAAATGAATAATTTACTAGATTCGTAATAAAAAAATACACTGACTAGTTTAAAAAAAAACAATACGAAGTAGAAAAAATTATAAAGTATGACACCGTAATATAAGTTTTTCTTATAATTAAGACTTATGAACAATCGATTTTCCTAAAAAGTAAATTGATAGCGTACCTAAGCATGGAAAGCGTTCATAACATTTCTTGAATTTCTTCAATATTTATATTTTAATTTATTAATTCAAGCATATGTAATCAGGATCCAAGAGGATGTAACTATCACAGAAGATGTAACTATCCTCTGGGATTGGAAATTGATATGGTAAATATCGCACATCGCATTTTGTTGGGATTGGGTGCTATTATAAATTCCCCTTATTCCGTGACACGAATTACATTTATTCCACTGTGGCCATGATGGCCTTAAACGATAGTTAGACCATTTGCAACACTGAAAAAAATCTATATGACTGCCCTCGCATTTACTTTTTTAAAAAATCCAAAACAAAACCAAAACCAAAACCAAAACAAACAAACAAACAAACAAATAAATCTGCGAGGTCTTCTCCAGGACAGCGTCTACGCTATTTGAGAGAGTATTTCTACAAGGTTGAACGATGAAAAGGGAAAGATTTTGCGGAAGGAGGGTGGGGGAGAGGGGGGGGGGGGGGGGGGGGGGGTAAGAACTGACCTTTTCGTGAGATCTCTGTGTCACTAATGTAGTACCCTCGTCCTCTGCAGACGACAGCGAGTGCGTCGGCGAGTTCGCGTCCACACAGACGATAAGATGAGATGGGTCCCACCACATATAGTAGGAATGTTATTAGATAGAGAAGTACCCTGAACGGGTCCATTGTCCAGATTCTAAAGGAAATAAAATGGAAACAGAGAAATAAATATATTATTAAAGAATAATGATCGTATTCTATCACAATACCACACCGGCGTAAATCCACTCTGAGGAGTGGGGGGATGATTGACTTTTTTGACGATTTTTTTTTCTGTCGATCTCACACTTAAGTATAAGCACACACCCTCACTGACCCCCCACAGACCCCCCTACACACATTTTAATATTTATTTTGCGAGCGAGCGAAGCGAGCGAGCCAAAAATAACCACTTTTTGGGTTTTCAATCGCATTTTCAAATAGAAATTCTAAAATATGATGGTTGTTTATGACAGATATTCAAAGATTTTACTAACGGATTAATTAAAATATATTTTCTTTCTTAAAAAGGGTGGGGGGGGATATTTGTACAC
This sequence comes from Echinometra lucunter, assembly GCA_029962745.1. NCBI lineage: Eukaryota > Metazoa > Echinodermata > Echinoidea > Camarodonta > Echinometridae > Echinometra > Echinometra lucunter. The sequence goes on from CM057171.1 coordinate 3,432,723, forward strand.
GCCATCCCCCCTCTCCAAAAGTGGGGGGGGGATATATCCCCCCCCCCGGGATTTACGCCAATGCAATACCATATTTGAGGGAGTGGGACTTCTCCTTAGCCTTGCCTCGTCAGAGATTTTTTTTTAAATGTGGATCAAATCAGAGAGATGTGTCATGCACAACCATGATTGCATTTTCATTTATTTTAACTTAGTTTTGAACAGGAACCAAGCAAAATCGATATTAATTAATGGGAACAAGTTTTCACCAGTGGACACTGTTACTGATCATTAGCTAGTAGGAATACGAGTCTGCATGATCAACATTTAGATTTTGATAAGCTAAGACTTTATTCTTGATAACTGATATCACTTTTTTGAAAAGGCGATGGTTGTACTAAATCTGCAGTGGATCATTCGAAAGATGCAATTTATATTTTTGAGTAGGTGTTTTTGCGTTCGACGTGATAGACTAGCTGTAGGCAGTGCTCCAGCTGAAAGCGTCTTTTCAAGCCAGTCCGGACATTGCACTTTAAAGCTGAAGAAAAGTGATCAGAAAATTAAATTTAGAAGAAAAAATTACAAGACACAAACAGGCTTGAGAAAAATGTTTTGAAAAATACATAGAATGACTTTCATGATCGACATGGAAAATGAACAGAAGGTAAATTGAAAGAGAGAGAGAGAAATGATCATGATGGTCTATAATTTTCTAGTTCATGTTGAAAAGTTCTAATTAAAAGCCTCCTCAAATTACGCGCGGAATATGATACCCGTATCCGAGACGGATTAAGGAGGGTTGAAAATACTCGCTAACGTAAATGGGAGAAAATGGGAGAAGAAGACGCTTTACGCGGAAAAATAAGGGTGGGGAGGAGGAGGAGGAGGAGGAGGGGAGGAAAGTGCAATGGAGGTAAATGAGTAGCAGTGAGAGAAGAGGGGAAGTTAGGAGGAGGACAGGGGCGTATCCAACACCTTTCCGGGGAGGGGGCAAACAATGCAAGTGTACAGTTATGCATCGAGTCCAGTGAGCAGAATAAGGTACCGTACTGAGGGCTCTGTTTTTGCGTTGGAGGGGCTGACTTTCTTTGGGAAGAAAAATGGTGTTTTGTGGTTTTTTCTATATAAAGAAATGACGTGTCTACCCCTTCCTTTTCCATGTGTAATCTTAAAATATACTTGACTGAAAAAGAGATTCCTTTTCCTGATAAGTAATAGTGAATAAAAGGGCCTTTTTGCTTCGTCTGAAATTTTCCAGGAGGGGCAAACTGCCTCGCCCCCCCCCCCTTTGCCCCTTTGTCAAATACGTTAGTTGAGGAGGAGGGAGAGAGCGGAGGTGAAGAAAAGTGGCGCGTCGGCTCGACAGGATAGACGTAAAAGCCACAATCAGGCCGCATCTTCAAAATAGTTCAGTTCCAAACTTAGGCATGTTAGTTCTCGGGAGTATAATTGCAATCCCAAGTGTGTTCAGTCTACATGATCTACTCGGTCATGTTGGTAACATCGATTAACGGCGCTGAATATTGGCGATTTTGACGTGAGCATAATAAAAAGAATCATATAAATAGGAAGGGAAGATGTCGCCGTCCTTCAGTCATGTCAGTAATTTCAATATGTGAATATTACATGCAATATTTGATGCCAAGAGGCCGTTGTTGAACAAAACTTGAGGAAAAAAAAATATCCCTCTTGCCATAACTGTTGTGCCCCCTCACCCCCCCCCCCTCTCTCTCTCTCTCCCTCTCTCTCCCTCTCTCTCTCTCTTTCTATATCTGTCTCTTTCTCACTCTTTATCTATCCTTATAATGTTTTACACTGAAATAAACTTAATCATTCTTCTACTCGATTTTAGTATGAAAAACAAAATAAATGTTAAGTATAAGTGTAAAAAAAATAATAAACTCACCACGTAAAAAAAACGTAATGTTATCTCCTCGAAAAAATGGTTACAGTCATGATATCATTCATCCGCATAACCCTTGCCGGGTATAGTAGCTATCAAGAAAGTTTGATTCGATTGTCAGCTTCAGAATTATTTCGTAATGATATAGAAGTAAAACAGTATTGATTTTACCAGCACTCCAGTCGACGAAAGCATTACCATGACAACGGTTACGCGTAGATCGGACCTGGTATGTGTACTAGCACAATGAGCTCCCGTTGGTTCTGCTTCAAATTGCGTCAAAATTGCATTAAAAGTGCGTCAAAGGCTAAACGATGATTTAGAATCAGATAAGAAGAGCTACAGGTCCGCCTGGCTTTGGAAGTTCTTGTGATACATGTTTCTTCGAGTCACATCTAACATGTATAAGGGCTTGAATTAGCGGCTGTCGATGAAATAACTCTCCGTTTTGTACAAATCCTGAATTTTAAGTATAGTTTAAAGCAAGCATCAAAATATGATCACACCGTATTAGACACTCGCTGGAGAGGAGAGGAGAGGAGAGGAGAGAGACTAGCCCGGTGTCGTGGCGGTGCTTTCCCCGATGTGCGCTCGGCAAAGTCTTAGTCAAAATGACCTGGCGTGTCCTGTCTTAAACGGGTGCCATGGAGAGACATGGAAAACATCCTAACATGCTCAGCCTCCTATCAAGAAGACATTCCTCAATCTAGAATATACCTTCTCCTTCTTACCTTCAGTTCTTTCTTCTTTCGTTTTCTCTTCTTCCACTAAGCGATGACGTCATTAGTTCGGTGTACATTACCGATTAAGGAGTCGATTTTGATTTTCAAGATGCCTTCTCCTTTATGCTAGTCTCGGGATCGACAAACGCATCATCCAAAAATATCATTACACTCCCTCCTTTCCCTCTCATCCGGAAGCTCATTTAGAGCACTTGCGATCGAGAAGAATAAAGCAGCACTTCTTAAAACAGATAAACACACATCTAAAAGTCGATATCTTTTGTCAATATACTTCTCCTAAAAGCCTTTCATCTTTTGTGCCACTCTTCCCCTTATTTTCCTTTCCTCTTTTGCGAGGCGGCGTGTATGTTGAAACAACACTGTTGAGCAATGGATTTAAGCTATGTTTGTGCACTTAATGGCAACTTGTTTTTCACGCCCTTATACACGGTGTAAGTGTTGTAGAATAACTAACAGAAACAAAAGCCCCCGAGGTCCGCCCCACGGAGCTGCCCCCATTCACTCTGGGAAAGCGCGATGGCTCGGTGCTGACTCTGGCGACGGTCTAACAAATAAAGATTTCAATAAAAGCGAACGTTGGGATAATACGATTAGGTACAGATTTCGTTGAGCACAATCGGCCCTATTTACAGTTCTCATCGACAAGTGGTTTACGAACTAAAGAGCGACCTTTCTCTATCACTCAAGCGGTGGAAGAAAGTTTTTAAGTTTTTAAATAGAGAGGGGGAGAAAAGACAAATTCGGGATTACGTCTGAAGCGTTGATTCTTAATGTTCCATTGTAGAAGTTTCTTGATCAAAATTTTTGACATGCGGGGCTGTGGAAGTTGACATGTTTAAAGAAATTTATAAAGGGGGAGCATCCTTGGGTGTATCATTCACTTTCCGAACTTTATTTATCTTTATATCCAGCATGCATAAGATATATTTCTAACACCCCTTGGCATCTCGCAGCAGATATGTTTGGTTCTATAAAAAAAAAAAAAAAAGACAAGGGGTACAATTTACTCCTAAAGATTCTCTTTTTTTTTCTTCTTTTTCGAAGTTACATTTTCGGCTGGTATTTTTTGTAAGGAAACTTGACGTCCTTCTTCGATGTTGCTATGAAGATGGATATTGTTTTGGTTTTGTTTTCCTTATATTCGATGTAATGTCCGATTTGTATACAAACATGAAGCATTCCTAACCATTATGACCCAAATGCCTGTACCAATGCATTATCAAAATTATTTTGGGGGCATACGGGAACTCTGTCGTTGTTTGGAAGTTCCCAAAGCGACATGCAACTGACGACGACTGATATTGAGTGAGAAAAAGAAGTAATGAATTATGTTATTATTGTTTAATTTAGGAAGTTTTATGATCCTTTGGATGTTTTTGTTATGGTATTTTGTTTTTCTTTTATGAAAATGGGGAAATAAACTTTGAATCGAAAAAAACCCCGAACTGAATCATCTTATGATCAAAATTTCTATTATTTTTAAACCTCCCTTTAAATCACACTATCCCCACCTCTTTTCGCCCTCCCTCCTTCTCTCCCTCTCTCTCTCCTTCTTTCTTTCTTCCTTCTCTATATTTTTCTCATTTTTCATACCCTCATTTTCTCCAGCTTACTTTCTTTTCTTTCATTAAAGTAACGGAAGCAGGCAGAGAAGAATAAAACATTTCGCCTGCTTTGCTCTGAGGTATCAGTTAAGAGTGTTTCTTGTTAAGCGATTTTTAATTCAACTCGATTTAGGCTTCTATTTATCTCCTCTCATACTAATCCATAGTTGAGGGGATTAAGCTGATCCGATCAGAGAGATGAGAAGTGGCCTTGTTCTTTCTCGGTATGACAGGCTGACTTTTCAATTAGGTTGTACCTATGAAGTAATCGCATCGCTTCTTATGGTACACAAGTAAATCATAACCAAATGAATCTGCGAAGCCGGAGTACAATCTGAAAAAAAATCTGTAGGCATTTTAGAAAATATATCGTGACAATTATCAGGATTATGGTCGATTTAAGTTTACTTTTTTCTTTCTATTTGTCTCGCTTTCATCACCGTTACAACATAAATATATTCTTTTCAAAAAAGGGTTTTAACCTTTGATTTATATGTGAAATCATATCTTCCTTCTTATATATATTAAATTTTGATCTCTCTGCTATAGCTGAAAAAGAATTGAGTTTGATCATTTTGATGGAGATGAGTCGAAAACTACGAAATGTTAACATATAACCGTCGATGATGATTACATAGGAATGAGTTGAGGGATGAAAAATGAAGAGGAAGGAGAGAGTGAAAGAGAGAGACAGACGAGGAGAGGAAAATGAGAAGAAGAAGAGGAGGAAGAAGAAGAAAAAGAATAAGAAGAAAATGATTGAAGAAGAAGTGGAAGAGGAAGAAGAAGAAGAAGAGATGATGAAGAAGAGGATGAAGTAGTCGTGGTAGTAGTGGTAGTCGTGGCAGTCGTGGTAGTCGTGGTAGTCGTGGTAGTCGTGGCAGTCGTGGTAGTCGTGGTAGTAGTGATAGTCGTGGTAGTCGTGGTAGTCGTGGTAGTAGTGGGCAGTAGTGGTAGTCGTGGTAGTCGTGGTAGTAGTGGTAGTCGTGGTAGTCGTGGCAGTCGTGGCAGTCGTGGTAGTCGTGGTAGTCGTGGTAGTCGTGGTAGTAGTGATAGTAGTGACAGTCGTGGTAGTAGTGGTAGTAGTGATATTAGTGGTAGTAGTGGTAGTAGTGGTAGTAGTAGTAGTAGTAAGAAGAAAAAGAAGTAGAAGATGCTGATGATGATGATGATGATGATGATGATGATGATGATGATGATGATGAAGAAGAAGAAGAAGAAGAAGAAGAAGAAGAAGAAGAAGAAGAAGAAGAAGAAGAAGAAGAAAAAGAAGATGATGATGATGATGATTATAAAGATGGATGGTGATGATGATGACGAAGACGATGATGAAAGAAAAAAAATCGAATGAAAATAAAAAGCATTTAATAATGAGACAAGGAAGCTAAAATTAAAAGAGAAACGGGGATCGAGGGCGGAAGAAAGGAAAAGGAACCAAAGGGACTGAAGGGCCACGGAAATGGACTTTCCTTCATCGTTTCAGCATTTAATTAACATGAGTCACAAGGCAAGTTAAGAAGCTGACAATGCCTTCTGAAAGCTCGGGAGAAGTTTAATCACAAATATTGACACCACTAATCGCAATTGCATATTCAAACCAATTAAAGCGGGACTCTCTGAATACAGATAATTGTTTTTGGTTTACTCAAGTAGCCGTTAAGCAGGTTTCCAAACTTCATTTAGGCAAAATGCACTGCGTAAGGGATTAATTTCGCTTATTTTTCTAATATCGGAAGTTTGTTGCACAACAAACCAATGCAACATCCTAGAGAATGTTTTTGAAGATAGAACGGCTTAGTATAACCACGTTTTTATACACATCAGTATAAATCTAATAAGCCCCAAAACAAGTATGGTTAAGAGTTACGTAATGAATGCACAGTTGTTCACTTAACCATACTTCCATGTACATATCTGACAACATTTGGTCACATTTTAGAGGTCTTGGTTTTCTGATCGGGGGTGCAAGGTTATTTGTTTTTAAAAAAGCATATTCTTCGAGAAAAAAGGCTTTTGAAGTGTTTACTAATAACATGGATAACAAACTATACAAATGTAGCCACATAACATAAAATCTAAAGTTTGAAAGCAGCGGTGGGGGGGGGGGCACACCTCTAACTGTGTACAATATTCGTTTACGTTTTTGATTAGTAAAACATATAATAAAGTAAATAAATAAATAATTACAAAACCTGATGTTCATGATTTTGAAAACAGAAACATCGAACCTCCCTGCGGTGAGACAGATGGGTGAACACCTTTGAAATTACTTCAACTTTAGAAACCACGGATAGCAATAAGGATGATGAGTCTAGAATGACGGGGGTAAAGAAAAAACAATGGACGTAGACACTGTGAGGAGCACGATTAAAAAACTATACAGGCCCTCCCCTTCCCCCCCCCCCCCCCCCCTCTCCCTCAGTTCCCGACAAAAATAAGAAGCAAGATTCGCTTGTGCCGGGGGGTCGAATGTGCAAAAAGGTAGTTAGACGCTCGTTTCTGAATGCTGTGTTCTTAAAGTAAGTCCCTTGGATTTGAAAAGAAAAATATAGAACACCCTCTCCCCCCCACCCCCCCCCCCCCCCCCCCCCCCTCGCACTCTAACCAACAAAAATCCTAACCACCAGTGGCAGACCCACCATTTGGTCGCGACTATCGAGGTTACAGGCGTCATAAGCATGGGAGCCTGTCATTACAGGTTGGGTAATCAACAAGTCTGATGACAGTCCACCAAAATTGAAATAGACCATCGTTTCCTGCTTTCGATATCTAAAAAAAAAAAATATTAGCTGCTAATCAGCTTTATGCCAGGGAAAGGAAAAATCAGTGAATATACAAAATATTTTGCACGTGATAATCACCCTTTACATGGCGCAGTAACAAACATCAGGGATGTACTGATGTCCGGAGTTGTTGGCCTTGGTAGATTGTCAGAATTTTGCGCCGAAACTTGGCACACGGATGCAAGTAGGTGGGACCACAGGGAATAGTTCTGACGCAAAGTGATGGGCCTTCGAATTAACAGTGTAAGCCAATAGGAAAACAACTTATTTGCGGTTAACCCTTAATATGCTAACGAACAAAGCAGATTTGTACAAACTCAGATCTGCTTTCCTTTTTGTTTGTTTTTTTTATAGCTTTAAAGTACTTAACCCTGCGGATATTCACCGACTTTGGAGATGGTGCACAAAATGGGCTAAATAGTACAACTCAGGTGCAGGATGACGCCATCAAATAACCTTATCCAGAATGTGTTTATCAGAATGTGTTTATCAGGGTAAAATGAATCATCAGCTGAGGTATGTAAACTCCAACACTGACCCTTACCCCGCCAAATCTGACAACACTAAAATGAAAATTCTACATGTATTGTTCCTCTAAATCATTAGGCTGACAGTATTTCACCGCATTAACATGGGACATAGCAAAACAAAGTCAATGGTATGGATGGGTACTTTAAATGAAATGTCTCGGGGCATTTTGATGCTCGTCTTTAAAAAGTATATTTGTAAACGAGCTATAAGATGGCGGTGTCATTATCTTTTCTCGTCTATCATATTCTATGTTTCATCTTCTACCTCCCCCTTTTTTTTCTAAGATATCGATCTAATATAAAATAAGAAAAATAGGATTCACTATAAGGAAATCTATAAGTTACAAGCTCGGCTTTTTATAGATTCCCTGTAGAGGTGTTGTGGATCAGTGGATAAGTCTCCGGACTTTGAACCACAGGGTCCGGGGTTCAAATCCCACCGCAACACTCGCGTCCTTTGGCAAGACGTTTATCTACATTTGTCACTCTCCACCCAACCCAGGTGTAGTAAATGGGTACCCGGTAGGAAGGAATTCCTTGAATGCTCGAGCGCCTGATCAGGGTAGCCGTGCTAATGTCGGGGTAATGATATGCAGCGCTTAGAAACATTTGTATTAAGCGCTATATAAATGTTGCATATTATTATTATTATTATTATTATCATTATTATTATTATTATTATTATTATTATTATTATTGTTATTATTATTATTATTATTATTATTATTATTATTATTATTATTATTATTATTATTATTATTATTATTGTTGTTATTATTATTATTATTATTATTATTGTTATTATTATTATTCCCTCCAATTTCATCACAAATTTACTGGTCCGATTTCATTTTAAAACACCTTGCAATTGTACTTCGTCTGGACTATGACTCTCATTGACTGATGTAATTTGTTAGAACAATTGTTTAAAAATCATTAGATAGTTCAACTTATGAACCTACCAACTTTTTTGTAATGTATGTAAAATATTTCAAACAACTGCTGGTAGATCATTATTTTAAACAACCTAATGATTCTTAACCAACTGTTCCAACAGTGATGTAGATTTTTACATTTGAAACAAGAATTTATTCATTCTAAATGTTTATGATATATTATTATGTAACGATAGTGAAATATGAGATAAACTAAACTGAGCTGAGCTGAAAACTGAATTTAACTCAAATAATAACTAGATGAAATTTTTTAAAGGAAAATATAATAACTCAACATCAGAACTCATGTGAGCTAAAATCCGCAATACAAGGACTTCTAAAAATACAATTAAATGGATCACATCACCTTCTAAAAAACTCGTTGACGGGGAAAGAAGAAACAAACCCGTGGAATTATGCCACCATCCCTTGATGTTTGATTTTTGTAGACAGATATGTTAGAAGGAAAGATAAGTAGGTCTACTGGATTTCCAACCTACTTATTACAATTTCTTTTAAAGTACAAACAATCCTCGGTAAGGTGTCTTTGAAATATCATATTAACTGGTAATCTCCAAGATACTACAAATTTCTTTGTTCTTCCCATTCTTAAAAATGGAGATACACTAGCGGAAGGCGCACACAATTTTCACAGTGAAAAAAAAGAGGTAATTGGGGTGAAATTTTGGAACTGAATTCTGGAGCCAAATATGGTATTGACTGTTCTCGGTTTATGCATACGTAAAATCCGTTCATCTCTGGCAATCCTGTGATGGTAGATTGTCACGCTTTAGGAGAAAAACGGGGGAGAAAAATGTGCCGCTTTTTGAGAAAAGGGGTCTTTGGCCTATATCCAGGTGGATACACAAAGGGAAATCTAAGTAAAGCTGGGCTTTTGGAAGCGGGGATCTCGTTTGTATAAATATTGTGTAAGATGGAGATTTCGCGCGGCGCGTTAATAAACCGTCTGAGGTTTTAGGCGAGTTGATCCGGCCGGATTAGAAATCAAAGACGAAGGGTATAATCCATAACAGATCGTCACAAACCCATTATGGAGCGATTTTCTGGTAAATTGTACTCATGTCAGGGTTTTTTTTTTTTTTCCTGAGAGGTGACATACACATCGAGGACTCAGCCCCGAACGGTACCTCTCCGTATCTAGTACGTTTCTTCTTATTTTTGCTTCCATTTCTCTCTCTCTGTCTCTTTCCCCTCTCTCTCTCTCTCTCTCTTTCTCTCTCTCCTTCTCTCTATCTTGTATATTCTCTGTATCAATTCATAGATATAACTGTACACTAGTAAAAATGGTTAAATGTGATATATTACTTGACTCGTTGAAAGTTCTATAAATACTTGATATCACAATGATAAAATTTACTGAATTTAAAATATATTCATATATTCGAAGAAAGGTGAATTACAAAAATTAACGTTTATAACCGCCTTTCTTATCAATAACATTTTAAACTCGTTCTATGTAAGCATAAACCTCGGTTGGTAGCCTATATACTTTGTAACGGCATGTAACATTATTGTAACACTTTCTTTCCAGAAACAGATAAATAGGATGTACGAGCGATGATATGACAAGGCTGACCAACGAACAGACAGAAAAGTAGAATATGTAGTAGATAATCAGGTTATAGAAACTTATTCCCAAACACGCATTTCTACGATACGACACGCCATGACGCAATATATTAGAAAAAAGCTAATGTTCGGAGCCAATGTATTAATTATATTTTTCAATTCAATCTTGCATAGTCTAGTACAGAAGGTAGAGTGGGCTGCTTGACACCGTTAACATTATTTCACACGTGTTTGGACATAATGTCAAGCTATGACAGGGGAGCGGGTGGGCTGATACCTGTGCACATGAAGTGTCAGATGAGTCTGCATAAAATGACAATTTTCGCTAGCTCAAGGTTTCATCGGTTACTCACTCTTCCATCTTTCGAGATGAGAAAGAAAAAAAAAGACAAATAAATAGGGATAGAGAGAGAGAGAGAGTAAGCGAGAGGGAGGGAGAGAGAGGAAAAAGACACGGGGGGGGGGGAAGAGAGAGATGCGGGAAGGGGGAGTGGTCAGCCAGGCTGGGGTTTCGACACAATTCACGAGTAATGGATGAGTGTGTAACAAATAAAAATAATAATAGAAAGAGACGTAGAAAGAGAATAACTATACAGGTCGATGGAGGAAGACACTATGAACATGGCGGACAAAGAAAGCGGACAAAATAAACAACCTCTCATTCTACCCTTCACAATGGTTCTGGTAGTAAAAAAGAACATCCCTTCACAGCTATTATGTTTAATCATGAAGTTCCGGGTGAATATGCGTGTGACACCTGTTCCACATATTTTAGACAATAGCAGTGAAGGGATGTCCTTTTGACTACCAGAACCATTGTGAAGGGTAGAATGAGGGGTTGTTTATTTTGTCCGCTTTCTTTGTCCGTCGTGTTCATAGTGAGAATCGATGAAGAACTGGAAAGAAAATGAGCAGAAGAAACAAGACAGAAATGGGAAGAAATGGGAAAAAATAGACAGGGGTTGGAGACAGAGAGAAAGGCGGGCGTGTTGTCACAAAGAAACAAAGAGAGAGAGGGAGTCGAAGCAGACGAACAGACGAACGTGGTTTATGATTAATCAAGGAGAAGTGATAAATTGTGGTAAGATTTTTAATTGTTTTTGACGTGAAAGTCGACAGGTGATACAAAATGAAACCAGGTCTCACCGGAACACAAACTTCCACTCAACAATTTGGATCACAAAATACTGTTAAACAACGCGATCGCGTAGACTTAAAAAAAAATCATCTTAAAGGGATCCGGTAACTTTATGGAGGCTTGATTTAATAAATTGTTGAAATGTGATGTTTGTGTCGTATAAAACATGTTCAGAAGGATAAATAAACAGCTAGGAATATAAAGGTTTGGAAATATAAGATGCTATTATTAAGATATGGATCACTGAAATCCGCCACTAGCAAAAAAAACCTGGGTATGGTTTTGTATAACACTAACATGACTAAAGTGTATGGGTCTGCCATTTCCGGTTACTTGTATATTTTCACTTTCTGCGGAGCTCAAGATGATGCTTTTGAAGAGCATTTTCAGAACATAATTTCTAATTGATAATCAAAGGTGCTCTTGGGTTGATTTCTTTTTGAATAATTGCAATCGTGATTGAAATATGACATTTAAATAAACGGATAATGCAGAGCTGGTAGATATCGATATTTTAAAGTTCGGAATTCCGTATTCATCTGTCATGATGTTATCTATAGACCAATTTCACAACGCAAGAGGGCAGCAGACTGTTCGACACAGTTCGACATACTGCGGTGGGCGCTTCAACTTTTATAGTACACAAGTCAATAGCGCGTTATGTACATTCGTTCGATTTTTTTGTCTATTTTGACCAGTATATGCAGATTTATTTTAATATTTGTAATGAGAAATTATCAGGGAAGTTCAGGTCGCAGCTGTGCGGTGCTCAAACGCCACAAGAATTAGAGAAAGTTTAAAAATTGGAAGCTAAATGAGTGCGAAATTCACTAGCTTTTGACTCATGAAGCCTGTTTGTGTGAGAAGCCGTACTCCCTACACAGGTTTCCGTGAGCAATGTGAAGGAATTCGTCGCCAGTGGGTAAAAACATCAACAGAAAGGACTTTGAAGTCAAGAAACATTAACATTATGTACTTTGGCGTAAAATTTAATGAGTGAAAACATGACTTTGTAAACAGGGCTTCTATGCTGCAATCGAACTTTTACCGACAAAACTAAGTTGAAAAACCATCGAAAGTACAAAAAAAAAATCAACCTTCATACCTTCATCCGTCAGATATGACCACTGTCTTACCTCATCTACCCATGTATCCATGCTTTATTTTATTGATCTAGAATAAAGTAAATGGAACAGTATCGGGGCATATCTCATATACATTCATTTTGTACACAGAGCCAATCGCGGTCAGCGTGCTTGCCCACTGCAGCAATGGCGTCGCCGATAGAACATTCATTTTGTACACAGAGCCAATCGCGGTCAGCGTGCTTGCCCACTGCAGCAATGGCGTCGCCGATACATAAACCGGAGGTGAAATTGGTCTATAATAAACATTTCTAATTTTGACTATTCTAAAATACTATTGTTTTAAACATTGTTATTGTTATAATCATATTGTTCATTTTACACTGGGATTCATATAAAATACACGTACAAAAAATACATTTCTTCGACTTGAATGAGGGAAAAATCCAAATTTCGAATACAAACTAAACCAATAGCTTTAGAAATCAATTTTATTAATTTCTAATCTAATAAATATATGGAGTGCACTTGCAATGTGGAAACAACCTCAGTACATACATGTACATGTACATTATCATCGGCCCTAAACTAAAGAAAAGCGTTTAGGCATTATAAGCAGAATACAGATAAGTGACCCCTATACAAATGTTATTTATCATCATGATCATCATCAGAATGAGTAAAAATTTCACTGTGATTTTAAATGGATAACACTGACATTTCGAAATAACTTGTAAGTTTTCATTTCCTTTAGAATTAGTTCAAAGATAAACACTCAACGTGCTCAAATACCCCCCCCCCCCCTAAACTTTACAGGGTGGACTTGCCAAAACTCCGCTCAATACGATCAAGATAAGGGATTAGTAGAAGTATGGTCAGGATATTCGTTTCGACGTTGAATTGCTTGCATACATGGTTTAGCCCATCCGAGGACAGCGATTCGCTCATACCATGCATACTATATTGTGCGAGAAATATGTAATGCACCTCGTCTATGGACCACGTGGCATGATCGAGGTTCAAATCTCTGTCACGACATGAGAGTCATTGGGCACGACATATGGATATACCTTTGCTGCTTTCAAACAAATTGGTCGTAAAATGTAAATGGTACTTTTGCTTGATAACGCTGTTCGTAAAGTCATTCGTAACTTTACGAGCAGATTTATGAAACAAGCTCATGCAGGCAGGAAGATAAACTTTTGCTCTATACTTTGAAATATCTCAGTTCAGCTAGCTTACATCCAAAATCTTGACAAACCTTGCGCTTTAATACATTTATCATCATCATTCTCTGATTAAATCTGACGTGCTAGAAAAAATATGGCATAAATTACGTCATAATGTAGGTGAGGTCACTAGATGAGACAAAGTATAAGACAAGGATGATAAGAGTCATGTGTAAACCTATGTTTCGGTGACGAAGACTCCGCAAGAACGTGTTATCAATGGAATCATTCAAAACATTTTAGTTAGGCTATTAATAGTTGCAGAATGTTCTTCACTTTCTGAAATTCAGCAAACCCGAGAGACGTAACGAGACGAGAGGTACAAAACCCATGCACGTTGTATTGAAGGATCTCTGTGGTTTAACATAGTTTCTTCGTCATACCCTAATCAACGTCATCGTCAACATGGTCAAAGATGTGCTCTAAAGTAAAAAACCCTCGCCCTACCCAGGAGAATTAGGAGTGGTGACTCACCATATAAAAGTAATAATAGGCCGTGTCCTAATATTTCCACAAGATCAAAGAATTGAAAGTGTACTGTCTTATCTTATTAGTTTATTACTGGCCTGGATAAGCACTATACTAAGAGTACTGTTAGTCTCTACGCAACAAAATATTTGGAGGGTTTTAAAATTGTATGACTTTCCTAATCTGGGGACATTTTACGGATTCTTAGTTGTACCTTAATTCCGCAGAATACATAAAATCCCTACCTACATGAATATCGTTTATGCCTTCGTTGTCTGTTGTTTTTGCACCAATTTTTGGCGACCGCGTGCCAGGCTGTACTTTTTTGCCGCCAAACAAACTGGTGAGGAATTCGCCATTGACCATGGGCGAGGTAATTAGGATCCTGAAACACGAGACTCACTGTCGGCGAAATAGAAGCCCTTCTCATGAATGTATGGTAGCCTTGAACGAACAAAAAGAAAAGCTCTCGGACAGGGAACGTTGATCGTTTGAACTAGAACAAGAAAATCCGACCATCTCGGGTTATGTCTATGGGATCAAGCAACTATGTATGGAGTAAACACAATTCTTACGTTACTCACTGAATACCAACTTTGGAAGTTTGTTTTCTAGAATGCTTATTTATTTCATCCCGTCTCCGTTTATAAGAACATGTCTGGTTCACCGCTTTAGTTGCCGCATTTCAACAATATGACGCTGAATGTCTGTCTTCGTCTCTGACTGAACGTCATTCGTTCATCTTCCGTATCTTTTTCTGTATCAAGGTCACTGTACTGTTACCGCACTATTCAACGTTCATATTCACTATGCTATCCTTTTGCCTACGTACGTAACGACGGTTAAAGAAAAAAAACAGCTATCCGTACCTTGACGATAGATGAAATGAATACAGAAATATATATATATATATATTTAAGCAAGAATAAGAAAAAATAATGTAGGTCTAATCATCATTAATGTTATTACCCTAGTATAAATCATTCAAGGATTAAGTTCTTACCAGGAACCATTTACTACACCCGGGTGGAGAGTGGCAAATGTAGATTAATGTTTTGCCAAAAAAGACAAAGAGGACTCGAACCACGAACCTTTAGATCAACCGCTCGGTGACGTATCCACCACGACACCTGTAACACGATGATATCTTGAATACCACCTGTCCTCATACCTTGTCTGGCACGGTGTAGCCAGTGTCCTTGCCTGCACTTTCGTTAGACGGAAACGGTTGCTACGTACATGACGTAACATCCTACCAGCTAGCTCACACAACCCCACCATCCTTTCAACAACACCTTCCTTATACGCCTTACATCTTGCGCATCTGTCTAACATCATAACCTTGTTTCTGCTCATTGTATGTATATGTCTTCAATTTCGTTATAACTAAAGAGACACCTTCCTACGAAAGAGGCCCCTGGATTGAACAAGGTGATGATCATGATTAAGGTTTTGCTAAACGACATTGCATCTCAGGAAGGACCTAAAAATCGCGAATCATTTGGACCCGAGTATAATACCTTTAAACACCTTTTTAAAGCCCACTTACTTTTATTTTCAAAGCTGGAGTAAGCCTTGAAAAAAAGTATACTGTCATGGGTTAATCTCGGGAAACAGATCAGTTCAGGACAGAGGGGGTGGGATGATTGAATGAGGTAACAAACGGCGGTTTTCAAGAATACCACCATAAAACATTTCCCTTTCCCTTAACTTTCTTCACCCTGCTGCTATACAATGCTAGTAACCAACATAACTCATTCTTAATGTGACTCACTGAGAAACGACCGGAACATTTTCGTCTCATTTATAGTTTTTTTTAATGGTGGAAAGTGGAAAGTGAAAAGTTGCATACTTCTTGTCTTATTCCATGGATCTCATAAGATCCATGCTTATTCTAAGGACTAAAAATCCACTGACTCTTCCATGCCTCCTGTGGATCACTTTAGTTTGAAGTCGAATCCACTCAACGTTTAACATGTTTAAGTGGATAGCGCTCAAAAGCATTAGTTGGAATTACCTTTCGTGAGCGGATTCAACTATTTTTTATTCCCTGTCACAAAAAAGTGCTTCCTAATTACTTCTTCTCAGTGGACAGATTTTTACTTTTGCATATTCATAGAGAACAGGCATGATACACAGGGTAATGTTAGATTGTCGATTGTGTAGAGTGTCGATGTTTGCCATAGGCAATAAGGTGTAGAAAACCTGTCTTGTGGCTTTCCAGGGCACTTGACGGTGACATTTTAAGTCTTAATCCGTCGATGACA
Source organism: Echinometra lucunter (assembly GCA_029962745.1). Lineage (NCBI taxonomy): Eukaryota > Metazoa > Echinodermata > Echinoidea > Camarodonta > Echinometridae > Echinometra > Echinometra lucunter. The sequence goes on from CM057171.1 coordinate 3,448,977, forward strand.
CAGTTTACACTTGTTTTTTGTTCTTTTAATAGAGGTGATTCACCGATGTTCCAGTATACCCCTAAAGACGTTTTGGGGAGCCTTGTTGTGCTCCTGAACAATTTGTGTCACCAAGAAAATTGAGACATAGAGTCACTTTCTGGTTCAAGGGCATGAACGAAATACTGCCCGCCAACACTGGAAGAAAGAATGAAAGCTACCTTTACCTAAGAGTTCTCAAAAAGACTATGCAGTGTGAACAGGCTCAAATGGCGGGATAAACATTTTGTTATGTAGCTGGCTACCTATGGCTGGATGGCAATTTTTTGACCAGGAATACACGGAAATGTTGCCAATTAATGCGGTAGCAATAGCATCAATTGAAATTTCCCTAACATGAGCAGGGTACAAAGTAAAGTACCAGTCGAGTTAGGGAGACATAACTATGATAACCAAGCATGTAATAAGATAACCTTATTTGTGACGTGGTGAGCTCGTGTGAGATAACAAATCTAAGCTCAATCGGCTGGTTAAAAAGTGAATCATCTTTTATTTCTCTTTGCTCGGTATAGAATTCCCATTTTCAGAAACATCATGAAAGTTAGGATATCTTGATTTTTTTTCTAAAAAAAAACTAATGGAAGGACATTACAAGATTACAAAGACATATAATGGCCTTAAGTGTTTTAATTAATCAGAGAGAGAGAGAGAGAGAGAGAGAGAGAAATAAAACAATAATTTTCCTTGCAGGAAGATACGTCCAATGGGCGATCTACCTCTAAATGATGTTAATTTACGATGAATGTCTTCAAATATAACTGACTTTCAGATTTTGAATTGCGATACAAAAAAGCATTTTGATGTCTACCTTTAACCTTCTGTCAGAACATGCTTCAACTTATCGACTTTACACCTCTGTCGTCGTCAGGGGCCGCTGAAGAGGGGGGGGGGGCTGCACCCCCCTTCCCCAGATATACATCAAAAATGAAAATTAAAAAAAAAAAATATTTGGTATTTGAATCGCTCATAGGCTGGCAAAACCATAAAAACAAAATGGCTACAGGGGGCTCTGTCCCCTGGACCCCGCTTTTTTTCTTTTTTTTGTGTCAGCCCCCCCCCCCCCCCAAAAAAAAAACGTTTCGCAGCCCCTGATCGTAAGGTAATGGAAAACAAAGGAAAGAAAAGGCGTCACCTAGATATCACGCGTGTTTTCTTTTCCCCGGTGACTGGACTCAGACATGGGTATGAGAGCTATCATCTAGCAACACTCACTTTCTCCTTCAACCTCTAGGGATTGGGACTAAACCTCGGACATGCGAAAAACCTCGGTCACGACACCCTGAATCTCCTCGAAGTGACTTCATCCAGAATGACAGTTCATAAATCAGAACACCCTCATACCTAAACACACAGTCATTACGTTAAACTAACATACGTCCCTCGTCATCATAATAAATCCCATTTAAGGGTGATCTTAATTGAAATGAATAGTCATGACATTCCCGTAAGCCCATCGTGAGTAGGATTACCTCAGCTAATCCGTGCAGTCCCTTGTATTCATATCTGTGCTACTGCGAGGTGCACGAGTCATCTTTAAAGGGCATGGGAAAGGCACAGAATTAGGGAAGAAGGTTAGTAATTTGCACTTTAGGTCAGGTTTCGTGAAAGGACTTAATAAAGTGGACAATTTCGAGCCTGTTTCCTAATTGGTGTTAACTGACCACGCCTGTCGCAGACACGTGGGCGCTGCTCCCTGCCATTTCCGCACCGCGTATCTTAAAGCAGGGATTAGATGGACATGGATGAGAAGCAGCGAATTAAGGTAAGGGATGGGCTGATTTGAATTCTGAAGCCGGTCAAAGAGCTTTATGTGCCACGGGCATCACCGCAGATGACCAAACCAGGCAAGTTGACCACTGCAGTCTTGCAGTTTGAGCTCAGTGAACTTAATACATTCACGTTTTAAAGTAAGACAATGACAAATACTAGTAATACAACTAGCGGTATAAAATGAACACTTGTCATTTTGATCCATGGCCTGGTTAAATTCCAGAAGAATGAATTAAAAGAAACACAATCTATACGAAAATGTACCGAAATATTACTCTTTAACGACAGAGCTGTGATTTTCATTTAACATGTTTAAACAGCCTTGGTAGTATTTTACCACACACTTAATTCTTTCTTGAGGTGAGACCTTCAACACTTCTATTAAAACATTTCGCATATAAATAATGATAACTTTGAAATGCAATGTTGCAGTATTTAGCACTGAATTTAACCTTTTGGTATTTAACCTTCCCCCCCCCCCCCCCCCCCCCCCCCTCATACAAATCATGTTAAACAGCACTTCGAGATCCAGATACAGGTTTAGGAAAAGAAAATGAGTCCTCGGCCTTGTCTACACGTATTTCCAATATCTTTCCCGACAAACCTCAGTGGCTGCAGTAGCCATCAGATCAATTTAGGGGGATCACCCTTTCGCTGCCTCCCTCGTTGGTAATGAACGCCTATGGCTGGGTGAGTGATCATGACGTGGCGTCAAGGCGCAGCGAATTCTCCAGAGACGTGATCACAGTGATTGCGAGATTTTCGGGAAGCGGTAAGTGCTCTAGTCTGCACGATGTAGCGCACTCAATATTTGAAGATAAGCAATTTAATACTAATCGTGTAAAGTGCATCTCATTCATAAGACGATGCATCAAGAATACCCATATAGATTTATCCAGCATTCTTTTTTTTTTCAAATTCAAATTCATATTTATTTACCACATTTCCATAAAAGCGACAACAAAATATAACATAATAAACAAATGCATCCAAAACGTCATGAAAATTTCTAAAATAAATAACAACAATCTAAGAGAGAGAGAGAGAGAGACAGAGAAGAAAAAGAAACAATCAAAGACAGAGATGTGAATATGAAACAATAATACATGCATAAAAAATGTGGTGGGATCAAAAGAAGTTAATCAAAAACTTGATCATGTTAATAGATTGACCCCAATTCAACATAACAAACTAAATGAAAGTAAAGAAATTGAAGTACGTAGAAAATACAAATAGAACAAAACCCCTAATATATTTGAATAAACAAATATCAATGCAGAATTATAGGTTATTATGAAGGTGGGTTTTTCAGGTTATTTTCAAATGTGTTAAGCGATTCGCACTGTTTAATTTCAGGTGGTAAATTATTTCAAACTGTGGAGTGTGTACAGTGAACCTGTACACACTAAACGAACTCAGTAGTCAATACTCAATGGTGAAATCAGAGAGATTATTCATCTTCGTTTCTATTAGGAAGTTTCGTCCCCTCCTTATCCTTCCCAACAGGTATCCCACTAGGACATAAGAGTTATACTCTCAGAAAACCTTGCATTTGGACATGCCATCTTCACGTCTCTGCGAAGATGATGAAAAGTACTTAATTGTCATTTTTTTTTTTGCGACGAGCATTATTATATAAAACAACACATGTAGTGAGTAAATATTGGTGAGCAAACAGGAAGCTTTCGAAGTATAAAAACTGAAACAAAGAGGGCAGTAAGAAAACAATCGTTGTCTCTTTTCACTCTTCGTTCAATCAAGTTAATAAGCATATGGAAAGGGAGAATAATACAGTATAATATTCAAGGGGTAATGGGTGGCTTTTACAAATCGGCATTTCTTTACCATCAGAATATGAAATAAAAGTATGCCCGATATCATAGCTTGTTGAGAGAGGAGGAGGAGGAGGAGAAATAGAGTATAACTGAAAAGTGAGACAAGCCTTTGCTGTTCTGAGCGAAATGTACAAATGCATGAGAATATTAGCAAAAGAACTGTTTAGAAGGAAAAATGACTGAAATGTGAGACAAGTGGGCACGCGTGGCTGTTGACACTGTTGTACACAATCGGTTATTAAGCCAAGATTAATACATCCTGTTCTGATTGACCAAGTTTGCTTTCCCTATTTTCCTAGGGCATCATAGGTACATCATTCTAGTGGAGAGACTGATTGCAAATAAGTCATCTTTATCTCCGAGGATTTCAATAAATTTCATTATTGTTATCGTTTGCAATGGAATGAAATGTATCGTGACTGTTGCGACATTAGAAAAACAGCAACATACTTATTCATATTCAGTGTAGGGCTCGCAGGCAGAGCAGTAGTAAATACCTAAAATTTGCCCAATTATTTGTAGTGTCATTATCATCATCTTCTTCTTCTTCTTCTTCTTCTTCTCCTTCTTCATTCTTCATTATATCACATCGATCATTCGATTTGATGTTTCCTCTATCGAACGGTACACGTTCTTAAATAGAACGAAGGAATGAATCGTGGGGTATTCTGTATAAAACGCACAGTCTACACTACTACTAAAAACGCAGTCCCTACCTCTACATAATTCAACTTCACTTTTATATCAGTTTCAATAGTGGCTTTTGCAAAGTACTGCTAGCTACTAGCGACTTTCGTTTAAAATAAAACTAGGCGATGCGGCACACTCGTGATTGATATTGTGACTGTATGCATTATAATGCGTACTGCGTGAATCCCTGTCAATATGGAGTGACTTGCATGGAAATGTGTCGTCATCGACTGCGTACTCTCTGTACTTCAACTCTTTGAAAAGTCCAGCAGTGCAAGAGTTCACTTCATTGGGGCACACCGCATTACCACTATTGATAGTTAACTTTAATATGATATGCTTCCATAACCCTTACAAATTTGGAGTGAATTGGGAATAGGTTATACGAATATGATACAAAAGCTTGATTTACATTTGAAATGGTGTGGGAAGGGTCTAGTCATTTATTAGCAATATTAGTGTTCATTTTACACAATTACCCTGCAGTAATAGAGTACAAGTTGAGGGGAAATTATTCCTTACTTATCCACGCGGGGAATATCTAGTAGCTCCAAAATCAATGCCACCCCCCCCCCCCATCTCTCTCTCTCTTTCTCTCTCTCTCTCTCTTTCTCTTTCTCTCTTAAGCTCTCCATCCGTCTAGCATACGACAACCACTAAATACTGCAACACCATGGTCTCGCCACGTTGTTTCTGTTGGGTGCCATTTTAACGGGTTGGGGACACCCCTCTCCTTCCCCATTCCAACATAGCCACCCTACTCCATCACTCATCACTCTCCAGTTTTGATTGATCGAACAAGGATGGGAAGTTTGCTTGGAGGTAGGCACAGAAATGAAGGGAAGAGACCATGTTCTGAATTAGTCAACTTTTAGCGAAAATATGAAGTTAACGCCAGGATTGTTGCCATGGCCGTCCCACGAAACATGACAAGATCGTCTACTATAGACTTGATTTGAGTAGATTGCTTCAACGTTCCCTCTCTTCTCCGTCCCCTCTCTCTCTCTCTCTCTGTCTCTCTATATCTCTCTTCCCTCCGTCTCTTTCGGGCTCTCCTCTCCTCCTTCTCTTCCCCATTTTTTGTGGAGGGCGAAAAATAAATATTCCAATATTCCCTCACTTTATACTTATTTGGATTTTTTTTTCTTCAGATTAACCACTTTAAGTTTATACCAGTGTATCTTTTATCATATGTCTTATGTCTTTAATACCATATGGGCGACATGATGATTAGACAAAATGATATTGGACGAAATGATATCAGACCAAATAGTGATGATGGACCGTTACAGCAATTAGATCATAGGCATTGGACTGATATTCAATATATGCCTTTTTTCAAAGCTATACATCGCTTGAAAATAATAACCAAGCTCATAGAAATGAAGATGATCAGGATTTTTTAAATTAAGTTAGGAAATACATTGTTTCGCCGTATTTGGCCATGAAAAGTAAATCAATGACACATTATTGGGTTGTGTCAAAACAGAACTTCATCACAATAACCAAATGAAATTTTGCAAGTCATGACGTGAATTCGCTGTAAACTGATGACACGGAAGAATGAAATAGAGAAATAAACTGTAAATTCATTAAAAATACCAGATCTGGTATTTGTTTAAACAAATATGTCGGACCTTGATTATGAAAGCTCTCCTTAGCACTACGTTTCGAGTTAGCCTCGCCAAGGCTATCGAGGGAGTGCGCTTCTTTCACACCTGTCGTGTGCAGAAGATCATTTCATTCTTTCACTCACAGCTAATTATTTAAAACACTCGTCAGTCTCTACACCACGGCCTAATTACATTGATTTGTCCTTGGGCTAGGAGGATTCCGTGTGCAACCCATTCACAAATACTTCGAGTGAAATCAACATTTATAAACATGTGGCTTGAAATAAATGATTCGCTGAAAGATCTGCTTATTGTCTCGTCTATTTGCGATAATTCTATCGGACAGTTTTTGCGTGTTGGAACCCGACTGTCCATTCGTCACAAAACAAACTAACAACGAAACTACATCATCTCCTGTTATATTTCACTCTTCATGAAATTAAATCAGGAATCCATTCCTATTTCTGTCTCTCTTGGGACATGGAATTGAAAATTGGGAATGATATAAAACTGGCTCGACTCTGAGATCCGCAAGTGTCCAGCGGACAACCCTGAAAGAGAATCACATCTGTGGTCACTGACATGGCTGAGTGAAGATGAAATTTTTGTGACGATGAATAATTCTTTCTCTTATCATCGAATCTATCCCCTTTCTTCCATTGGTCATCGATCCTGCGCTAAATCTATTCCGGAATTGAGAGCTCACGATTCCTGTTGAAGCGAGAGAAACGGGATACCTGTACCCTCCAGATGATGTCCGCGAGTAGCAGGTCATTGTCACTTTGAGCTGGCTCCCTCGAGGATACCATAGCGTAATTCAATCACGTGAGAAAGAAAGCACGATAATGAACTGCATCTTCAGCTCTGCGTTGACAAATAACTTTTTCTGTTAAACATTACACGGTGACGTGTTCTTAGGACCTGCCTAATTCATTTCATTTTTTTTTTATCATGCCATATACATGATATAATAACACTCTCACTCATTTCAGGTACTCGTTCACCTCAGTCATATCGATGCTAGGTGACTTTGCAAAATCATAACATGATACATAGCCAAAAATGGTAAGTAGCATGAATAAGACACCATTTTTTACAAGGGCTACATGGCCGTGATGAACAATATTCAATGTGTATTTTATCCAGACCTTTTGATATCTCGACTTAATACAGTTAGCAGCCGTACTACGATTTTCTTCTGAATGCATTTTTCACGTCAGATTTTCGATAGCTCGACACACAGGTCTGGATAGACCACACTGGTTTTGTTGGTTTTTTGTTTGTTGGTTTGTTTTGGGGGTTTGTTTCCTTTTGTTGTTTTTTTTTTTTCTGCAAGTCTTAAAGGAGAATAGAACTTTATTACTTCCGATTCACTCAAATAAATAATTGGGATTTAGGATATTTTCCAATCCTCCTAGGGAAAATTAATGATGTTGACTCGATCAAAAAAAATATATCCTATAAAAAAGTGTATGGAAAGCTTATTTATCCACACGTGTGCTGCATATGTATATCACCTGGAGGGATGACAGGCATAATGGTTCACATCATTAAAACAATTACGTTCTCCAAGCTACTTCCTATTTTTCGCTCGAAAAGAAACTACGTTTTACCTCGAAAGAAAAACATAGGGCATAACCCGTTATATCTTGTGAGGGAGGGGAGGGTACAGAAGGGATCAAATGACGGTTTCCCCATGATGCATTTCGATAATTCGAGATTTCAGAAGGGGATCAGGAGAATCAAACTTTTGACAATGTTTGTTGGGTTAGTGGTAAGTTTGAATAAGATGACTGATTTTAAATAAATGGAAAATAAAGATAATGAAGTCATCAATACTGCATTATGGGGTATTTCTGGCTAAGCACAGAAAATGTAAAATAAGATGCGCTCAAGTCTTGTAAAGTAACGCAAATATGAGGATCAGTGGTTCAAAATAATGGAGTCTTTATTATTTGTATTATTATTATCATTATTATTATTATTATTATTATTATTATTATTATTATCATTATTATTATTATTATTATTATTATTATTATTATCATTATTATTATGTTATTATTATTATTATCATTATTATCATTATTATTATTATTATTGTTATCATTATTATTATTATCTGGTTTGGCGTCACCTGTGTCTGGGAGTCGAAAAGCGAACTGAATCACTGTAACCCTCAGGTCTCTCCTCCCGAGAGGAGACATTTTTAATTGAAATGTATCTAAATTGATTTAATTTTAATCAAACGCATCTGTATATTCAAGGGGGTGCGTGCATACCTCATGACCCCCCACTTTACCCATTCAATGGATCTGGTTGAAGCCGGAGATGTTCTGTCGAGGCAACGCATGAAGGTAGAAGCCAAAGAAGGGTGGCCGTAAGAGGTCAATCATTCATATTGATTGACATATCCAGATATTGTAGCATACTGTTTGGCATGGTTCAACCTTTCTAGTGTCTAGTTTGCTCTTATTAGGGAAAGAACGTGTTTGACCATTCTCATGATTCTTGTTAAACTGGACGTAGGTCAAAGCCAGTAACCATGACAACTCATTATCTGAACGCAGGTAGAACGATATCTGTCTTTATTATCATCTTTTCATCATTCCTACCATTATGATGAAGCTTTTATTTGTTTCTTGTTTATTTATTTGTTTGTTTGCTTGTTTATTTCCTTCTGAAACAATAACAATGTGTTATCAAGATACATAAATGCAATATTTTTTTTTTTTTTTTTTAATGAGGCGAATACCCGAAAAGCGCTTGTGTTGAAGTCGCCGAAGAGATGATGATGATAATGCTTAAAAAGCATGTTAATATAAGAACATCATCACAGAAATTATTTAGCATTATAAGGTGAAGGAAAGTGTAGTGATCGTGGGGAAAAAAGATTACAACATAGATAAATGGTGACATTTGCATCATTAAAGTGCGTTTTACTTTTAAAATAAATACAAAAACATATTCAGCATATTCAGGCTGTTATATTACCCACCATCTGATTGGATAACAGAAACATTTTTTAAATAGCAATATAAATTGAGAGTCCAGATTACAGAACAAACACAGGGCGCAAATAATATTTTTGGTAGAATTAGGTAGCCCAGTCACGACAGTCATGAAAATACAATTCGAATGGGAGGAGGAGGGGTAGACATGGACTTATGGCATTGAAGCATAATACACAATCTCAAACATTTTAACTTTATCGTGCCGATAAAGGTGGTTCGAAATACTGCACTTTGTGACATTAATGTCAAAGTAAACAACAAAGGAATCATATGTGAAAGGGTCAACGCTCGAATGGCGGAATCTCAAATACATTTTCTTATTATTCATCCCGTGAATCATGCCAGGGTTTGTCAACACCAGGTCCGTCATCGTCAGTACCGCTATACCGACACTAACATTTAGAGGAGAATACTAACATCGGAAACACGCTGATGTTATCTGTATGCTGATGGATATTCTTGTACTCTTACCACCAAGTTCATCACCCTTTTGAGATCTTTCCGGGTCTCTCTTCCTCCTCTCAAATTCATTTCTCTGTCTGAATCTTTCCCTCTGTGTGTTCATCTCTTTCTCTCTTAGTATCCCCTTTCTCTTCTCACTTCTCTCTTTTCTCTCTCACTCTCACGCTCTTCGTTCCCCTCCCACCCCCTCCCTCTATCTATGCCTTCTCTTTTTCTCTGCATTGAGCTTTGCAAAGTATGATCACTACATTGCAATCTAACATTTGGGGTTGTTGCTTTTGTTTAATGTTGTTGTTGTTACTCTCGATGATGATGATGATGATGATGATGATGATGATGATGATGATGATGATGATGTTTTGTTGATGATGATGACGAAGATGATGATGTTGGTGATGATGATGATGTTGATGATGATGATGACGATGTTGTTGATGATGATGCTGCTGCGGCTGCTGCTGCTGATGATGATGTTGCTGTAGCTGATCTTGACGATAACTATGTTGGTGGTGGTGTTACTGCTGCTGCTGAACATCGTTAGTAGGATTTTGTTAAGTATGGTTCGTTCAATCTCCGGCAAAACCTTTTTTCTTTATGATCTACCACTATAAAAAAAAAAAAAAAAACCTGTTTTAAGAATACACTTCTACTGATAAGTCTACTGTCTTCCTTTTTATTTATTTATTTATTTATTTATTCATTCATTCATTTATTATTTATTTATTTATTTATTTATTTATTTATTCATTCATCTAGTTATGTATGTATTTATTTATCCATTCATTTATTTATCTATTTATTCACTTATTTATTTACTTACTTATTCATTTATTCAAACGGTTTATTTGTTATCAAACTTCGCAGCCCAATGGCTGAATTGTGTCTGATTTACAATGATAAAAAGTAAGATAACAGAGAAAATACACTACACATTGAAAACACGTTAAGAAACAAAATTAAAAACAAAATAATTGGCATCTTTGCACTTTCTAAAGCATTTTGCCAGTCAACTCCATGTATATTCTGGGTTGTATAGTCTAAAAATCACATAAATTACTCACAAACACACAAAACCATTCAACTCTTACGCTGCTTCACCATGTTGAGCAGAGAGCAGTGATAGTGCATATTAGTAATTCATGCTCAAATGCAATAGAAGAGAGGATCAACAAAAATGACACATACAGTATACATTCTTCAGCGATCGAAAGCCATATTGGCATCTATTACTAGCCCAGTGGAATACTACACATTCTACTTTTACAACCAACATGACCAAGACGGAAAAACACTTGATTGACATTCCCAAACCTATGTTAGTCACGCTGACGTACTATGTTCTCTTAAGACAGATTAAACATGAATGAAAGCATGTCACGCGCCTTTGCCTGTCATGAACTGCCCCATATACTAATTTTATGCGCCTGCGACCATTTGGGGGGGGGGGGGGAGGGGAGGCGGCGACGGAGTCTTCGTTCCTGACAACAATTGAAATTGCTATTAGGAAGGATAATGCCTGAATTCCAGGAATTCTATAGTAAATTTAGAATAGGAGGAATCATATCATGCATGTAATCCTGTTTTGCAGTTAAAAGGGGGCGTGATAATGCCCCCCCCCCCGACTCTGCCTTTGAAGAAAGATCCAGAATTAAATTGATAAAATTCTTAACAAATCATTAGTCATGTTATCAATGAAAGGCAAGCATCTGTCGTATATTATAAACCTCAGACTCTCTCTCTCTCTCTCTCTCTCTCTCTCTCTCTCTCTCTCTCTCTCTCTCACTCACTCTCTCTCTCTAGAAAACAGAGCACAAGATAAAGGCATATCTCAGATCCCCTCCCCCTCCCCGTTTTCGCTGTCCTTACAAGAAGACAATTTTTTTGCTGCGTAACGATGGGTTTCATCTGAAGAACTAAGCTTTCATTTCCTCTGATGATAGATGGCGCCCTGTAAATGTAGTTTGAGAATGTGCAGACCCAATGCTTATAGATGGCCGCGGGATTGGCACTTCTCATCCATACACAAACTTCCAGTGTTTTAGATATGTCCCATTTTATACAGGAGGCCTCTTGAATGAAAGCAATTCTACGATTTAACGCAAAAGCTGAAATTATATACACAACTTAGGTTTTTCAAAACATGTTGCAAATAACGTACAGTGTATGCAATGTGTGACAGCCAACTGGTAAAAAATTAAAATAAAAAGTATTTCACAGGATATAGTCCTTATATAAGATACATAACAGACTTTACATAATATCTGTCAAATTGTTTTCAGTATTATTCCTTTTTTCAATGATTTCACTTATTTTGATAACAGCGGTAATTGTTTGACGTGAACGATCTAATTTTCAATAAAGTCTTGCTGTTGTTTTTTTTTTCTTTTGTTTATTATTTGGTCGTTTCTTTGTTTGGTTATTTTGTTGTTGTTGTTGTTATTTTTTTTCCGTGTTTGATGTCAAAAACATGTGCATATCTTTGAACATGTCCGGTCCGGGATGATTAAGATTACACGTCTTTATCTTTAAACCCATCAGATACCCCCCCCCCCCTCTCCCTCTCTCTCTCTCTCTCTCTCTCTCTCTCTCTCTCTCTCTCTCTCTCTCTCTTTCTCTCTCTCTCCGTTTCTGCATAATTAAAAGCATTTCTACGGATGACTTGGAGTGAGTCTTGTTAATTTTCTCGCTTTCCGTCTCATCCAGGGCTAAGGAAGTTGAGAGTTACAAACGCAAATTGGTCGCAGCCCGTCAAATACCTATGCACTGAAATTTCCGACTGCACGTTCCCACTCTAAGAAAAATTGTATTCTTCGATCTGTGTGTGCAAGAGGTACTGGTATTTACTTAAACCATGGACCCATGCTTAAACGCAACGTGTTGTTCTCATTTCAACGTGCGCGGAAGAGGATTGCGGACGGTCACCACTGTGAGGCCATGGACCTGTCCTAGGCAATGGGAATGTGCTTGTAAGTCAGTCAAGGTGTTCTGTACGGCTTTCTGTCCACAACTTTGACGTCTTTTATCCATTATATCATCGACAAATCGGAACCTGACAGATAACACGTAACGGTGATGATATCTGGGCATGAATTGGCAAATAGTGGCCTCTTTTTCCCCACATTATAAGACAAAGCTGGTTCACCTTTTAAATGTAGCATAAAAAGGAAAAAAGTGCAAGACTTTTAGCTTATTCTAATGGCTTTTGATTCTAATGGCCTCGGTTCTATCTTTAGAATGAAATAATTTGCTCGCATTTCGTCTTCACCATAATGAAGGAATATTTGTAAAGTCATTGGTCAGCGTAATTGTTTGCAACTCTACTTTTCTCTCTCTCTCTCTCTCTCACACACACACACACACACACACCTTTCATTTCTATTTAATATTGCTTTCTTCAGTCATGACCTATTGATACATACTTCAGGCATACACAGTTTTATTTTCAAATTTGTTATTTGCAAATGAAAATAAAGTCTTGCTTTTATAATAAAACATTTTTTAGGGGGGATCTTTTTTTTTACTCAAGTTGGTATCTGCAGCAATTTCCTCAACGCTACGTTATTGTTACAAACAATAATATTTAAAAAAAAAAAAAAAAAAAGCTTCGTCAAAAGCATAAGGACTGATAAAGAAAAAAATCAATTGCCATGGCCATGAAGGAGTAGGCACCCCCCCCCCCACCTCCAGCCCTTCCATAATTTCCACTTCACGAGTAGACCATCATGCTGATCTGCTGTTGTCGTGTCTTTCAATGATACGAGTGGGATGAGATGTTAATGATATATCGGGCTTAGCTCATGCAATGTCATGAGTAGGCGAGAGATGACGCGTCAGTTAAGTATTAGAACACTGGTTTAATCCTTGTCTTTCCAATGACCTCAAATGTGAATGTCCTCTACTGTCCATCATCTCTCTTCTATAATTATCATCAACTCTTCTCAAAACGTTTTTATTCAGGATGTAAAATTTTAAAGAGGAGCTTGAGGAGGTGAAAGATAAATGAGCTTTCTCATTTTTTCTTCAGTTCTGTTTGAAAAAAATATAGTAGAAAAGTAATCACCCCCGATATTAAAAAGAAGTGCTCTTCCAATGCCCTCTTGTTCAAAATAAGACGAGGAATGCCTATTTACGTGTACAAATGACATTTTTAATTGAATTTTTTAATTTGCATTCACACTGCATGGTTCATGCTGAAAAAATCACTCATACATGTACGTCGAGTAATTCAAACTACCTATTATGAGTGGATTCAAATATGAATTGGAGTTGATTTAAGATTCGATTCAACTCCAAAAAGAAGTGATCTCCAGGTGACGCCTGCAAGAGTAGATTTCAACCCCTCGTTAACAGGGTAAACAACAGGTCCCCCAAAGCGGTCCACCAATTAATAATTTAATGAGCCCCTTAGCACCTAGCGACCAGGCCAAATTAGATCCTAATTAGGTCCTGACAGAACCCTTGCCTCTGTGAAATGGTTATGCGTTAAACGAAATGTCGAAATAATATTACCCGATGGAAGAAATATCAAAGTCCCTTGTGCACTTGAAAGTGGAATTTGATGAGGCTGATAATGGTAATAAAAAGGATACTTAAAAGCAAACTAAAATAAAGTCCGTGATGGTTAAATGTCAGATCTTCACTGAACTTTACTACTTATGCGCATTTAAAAGCTTTTCCTCAAATATACGATTTTCACCTACTTTATGGCGGCACACTAATTCAGTATGAAAATGGTTATATAAAATTCGCTCGCACTTTTTCTGAAAATAAAAAGGCACTACCCATTTCCCTTTTATTATCACTAATTCAACCATTTCCATTTTGAGACAAAATTGCATTGCACTATATACAATCTTAACGTACACTTAAAAAGGGAGAACGCTTGCTATTTTGGTAGGTAATGCCTACCGTCTTATAAAGAAAACTCTTGTGGAGTGTAACTCAACCACACACCATCAACGAACTACATCTCGAAGTGTATCATTCTGTGACGAAATCGTAAAGATTTGTTTTATATCTGAACCTCCAGGGTGACAATTCAAAAACAAAAACCTTCATTTATTGTCAAAACATGACCTATATTCGATTGTTTCTCTTTGCATCCAATTAGGATAAATCAACAACAGCGTGAAGTGAGCATTTTGATTGAGCTCGGAGTGGACTCGAAGGGTCATTTGGTTGCCATTGAAGGGTCAGTGTAGAAAGCGGGACAGAGTTTCATAAGGAAAAATAGAATAAGACGCAGATACATTTTTAGAATTTTTTTTTCAAATTCCACTTGGATATTTCTTATTTGAAAAGGCATTGTAATAATATTGGCAAATAATGAAAGAAACAAATAAAAATTCATTCAAACAAATAAAAAAAAAAGCTACATTCTCATAGCTTGTGCATCAGATCTTCTCTTTAAATTAAGATGTATTTAATAGGCATTTATTTTGCTTTTCAACCTGTTTTTATATCACACGTGGCGCCATATAAACCATCATCTCTACCATTGCGAAGTGAGCGTCAATTACTAGTCAATGTAAAATGTTTATACCAAAGACGTATACCCACCACCACGTCTCTACTACTCCCTCTTCCTCCATGCATCTTACTCCCGTAGAGGTGGCTATCGGGTGGTTGTATCCCTCTACCACGTCCTGGCCACGCCCCCCCCCCCCCTCCTCTTAACTCATATCATATAATTGTAAGAACCTTAATCATTGCTAATTAAAATTTGGTTAAATGGTTAAATGGTTGATTATTTACCTGACTGCTAAGAATACATTTGTATGCTTGTTAGTAAGCAACCAGGGGACCGACGGCTTTAAGTCCCCTCCGAAGGACTTGGTAATGAGGATTATTACCTTACCAAAGGGCATTAGCGCATCCGCTTGGTTTCGAACCCGGGTACTGCCGGTTACGAGACCACTGCTCTCCCACTGAGCCACATGGGTTATGTTGCAGTAAAGTGAACCAGGGGTGTGGAAAGGGTCTCTTTTCCACCTCCCTGCGTGGAACTATCCCGACCACGGTTTGTGGCACCCCTCTATACCATCATCCAACTACCACGCCCTTTTCTTTCTCTATATGAGGTAAACCTTAATCAGACATCGTGTTTTAAACGTGACCTAACCCCGACCCCGATCACCTGGTCTTTTAGTCCATCCTCTGTACCAATCTTCCCGGAGCACACGTTGATCCTGAGCACCCTCCGGTCTTCCTGGGGTTAGGGCGGAATACGACACCGGGTTGTGGCTTTAGTTTGGACTTCACCGCTGCTAATTAACCCAAAACAACTGCGGTTTGTAGAGGTCGTCAGGTCCACTCACTCACGTTCCCCCGTCACATGACCTTTGACTTTCATTTCCATAATTTTCTTTCTTCTTCTTTTTTTAAAAAGTTTTATTGGGTTTTCGTAATTTTCCGATAACAAATCAAAGATAAATCGAAACAACCAATTAAAAAAAAATGGAAAAAATAGATAAAATAAACCAGTATTTACAATAGTTTACATCCAAAATAATGCAGCGAATCCATGGTATCTGAAGTAATTAAGGCAGTCACTTTGTCTCTTCTAAATGCTTATCTTAGTAAAGGCAAGTAGTAGTAGCATAGGGATAACAAAAGGGCAGTTATGCTTAAATAAGCATGTACAACTTGTAAGGCCAAAAAAAGGGTCATAAAATTTCGGCTTTCATAATTACACGTTGGGTTACAAGTGACATTCAAACTTCATTTCCTTCCTAAGAGGGATAAAGAAAAATAATGCTTTAGTCTCAGAAATTAATAATGATAACAAATGCATCTTCAACTCTCATTTCCCTAATTCCCCAATTTCAACTTTTTCTTCAGTCATCATTAAAACAAAGGTGGGAATTGAAAAAAATGTTGTTCACGCACTTTCAAATGGGATAATGAATCCGAATATTTTTGCACATATTTTGCGCTGCCTGAACCCTTGTGTTTTTCACTGTTTCATATTTACATATGGAAACAAATCTTAAAATTAGTTTTCAATTTGATCACCGATATAGTTCTTCCCTCCCTCCCTCTCTCTCTCTCTCTCTTTCCCTTTTTTTCTTTTTCTTTCGCCCGTCTTGATTTTACAACATTAAATGATTTAGGGATTGAGAACAGAAAACTCAGCAACAAAGTCCCCCTCCCAACCTCCACTCCCCCAAAGAGGGAAAATAGAGAACAGCTTATTGTAATTTCGTCATCTGCTCTTATAAACAAACAAACAACTTGCCAATGCTATAGATATTTTGTGGACGTGGAAAGCTGCGCTGCACGACAGCTTTTATATCGAAAAAGTAAGCCGCGATAGCCTGCTGGGAATAAAAACTGACGGACAAGGATATGTCCTTAAAAATTAATGCTAAGTTGTTACTCAGAGTTTCAAATTTGCGAAATATCTAAAATTACTTGTTTAAACACATCGATACAGTAATATAGCGATGATAGCAAGATATGTTACTGACACTCTCGCTCGTGTCGCCTCCCCTGATTATCTATAGAGAAACATGCATTCAGTAGTAATTTTCGATTTCATCAAGTAGAACGGTTTTATCGCACGATCGCAACTGTTCGTCAAATCCATTATCGATACATTTCCTTGGTGGAGAATAATTGGCATGATCAGATAAAGCGAACTACGGAAACGTTCGCACAAATTTATTCGTGAGCTATCGCGAATAGACATGCAACATGCTATCTGAATGGTACATGAGGGCATGGTAGTCTTCATATCAAGCAAACGTGAATTACTTACAAAGCATAAATCATTTCATCATCTTAGCTATAGATGATTGGAGCTTAACATGTCCATAAATGTTTTTGGTAATTTAAATGAAAATATCTTCTTGGATTGCAACTTTAGTGGTTACAATATATAGAATAAAAAAACAAGGGCAGCGGAATGTTTTGGTTTTTTTTGGGGGGGGGGCTGACATACAAACAGGCGGAGTCTAGGTGACGGGGCCCCCCTGAAGCCCTTGGATTTTTATGGTTTTGCGAGCCTATGGGCAATTTAATATTAACTTTTACAATTATTCATAGTGCTTTCCTTTTCTTTTTCTTTATTCTTTTTTTTTTCATCTTTATCCGAAATTGTGGGGGGGGGGGGGCTTGCAGCCCCCATCCCCCCCCCCCCGTTCCGCGGCCTCTGCAAAATGCAGTGATGATTTTATTTGGGTGCCCTGAAACCCAACATGTCTGAAAATTGATGCGACTAATCAAATGAGGGTTTTCAGTCGTTGCTAATCATGAATGGTTGAAAGAGGGATCTATTATGCCTTATTGGTACCGAACATTTACGAAGATAGGTAAAAAAAAAAAAATGGCACTGCCTCTAAGAAGCTATAAGCTAGTGATTTTCAGCAAAGCAGTGTATTTCAGGTGTATCTTAATAAGAATGTGTTCTTCACTTGTACACTGGTACTGTCTAGCAAAGTGTGTACACTTCAAACAAACAAAAACAAAAAACAAAAAATTATTTACAGGTATCATTCTATACTAAAATCTCTCATTTCAAATAAGAATATTTGAAAATGAAAATGGAAGAAATCTACAAAGCAGGATCATAAACTTGGCAGGTTTTCGAGATATCGATGGGATAGTATATTGTTTTAGTCCTTACATGCCTTATAATTTACTTTTGAGTCTTTATTACAGATGAGAGTGTTTGACTTTGGTTCTGTCCAATAACACGTAAATATGGTAAATACCACATGAACAGTGAATCATGTATGCATGTGATTGTCCTTAAGTTTTCTTCTGGTATAGGTCTAACTAGTCCATAGTTTTTCCTTTCCTCTGGGAAAATAACTTGTTTATCTCAACCGAGAATGTACAATTAGGACAGAGTAATTCATACGGCAAAACTTCTTGACTGCAGTTTCTGATTTCGGGTAGAAAAATAATAATGGATATCTCATTAAAATGGAGCAGACGTTAAAAAGAAAAAAAGAAATGAAATTCCTTTCTTGTTTTGCGCATAAACATCACCTTAGGATTTTTGCGTCGTATTTACGTGGCTGTGTTCAGTCCCCAGAGTGTTGTAGTTTTTCTCTTAGTTTCGGTATAGGCTGTAGTTGTGCACTATATCTGAAAACAGGTTCACACATCCAACCATGCCAGACTGTCAGGTATGTCAATTTTCCTCCCACGTAGCAATTGTCATATGGTTATCATATTTTTTACAAAGTCTTGGAACAAAAAAGGCCTGAAAATTTTGTAAGTGATATTTGCTTTTATAATAAAAGAGGATTTTCGTAATTTCCATTCGAAAAATCAGTGGGACAAAGTATTACTACTGCTGCTGCTGCTACTACTACTACTATAAATAATAATAATGATAAATGATAATAATGTGTTTTGTTTACCCAGGGTAGCCTCTGAGAGGTCTGAAGTACCAGGGATACTATTCACCGCGCCAGTGAGAGGGCCCTGTAATCAAATGATTACCCCGGCTTTTAGCACGGCAAACGGTGCGGTCATGACACAACATAATATAACACAATGATTTTGAAGCGAGATGTTGCTGCATGCGCCATCGTAATTTAGATATGTAGTAACTAAAGAAAAATTACACATTCCATAAAGTATAAAGTAAATAGATTGTTTAATCCTATTGCATCTTTATGATTCAGGAGATGAATCAAACAGAAATCAATCTTATGATTCTAATCGCATATCCTAAAATTAACACTTGCATCTTCGGTAAGAGTACCAGGATAATGAAAATTTGAATAATTTCAATTTTGTATATTAGTAATCAGATCTCTGACTTGTTTCTGAGAGGTCAAAACTGACAAGGAAAAATGTCTGCTTTCTGTCACAACTATAAGCCCGGATGTATTCGTTATTCGTATGGTTATCATGGTTATAGATATTTCCTTTATTGTGGCTATACTGGATGATATTGTTCTTGTTGATCTTGTAGGTGAAAGTTGACGAGGTGTGAATTACTCGATATTGACACTGAATCTTCCGCCTAGTGCTGGAAGGCCCTAATTCGATTTCTCATTATTTTAACACTGATAAATTTAGGTTGATGGCTTCACGATGGTGCGATCCAAATTAGATTCAATTTCAGATGAATTATCCAAGAATCTGATGTCAATCTTATCTGATATCATAAAGGGGGAGAGCTGCCGTCGTCGTTTTCTTTTTATTTCAGTCGCTTCAACATTAATATAATAATTCATTTTTATTTTTTAAAATTGTTCAGCGTGCATATCAAGAGTTCTCATGCAATGCCCGTTAAAAGCTCACGTGAATAAGGTCTTTAGTCACCCATGTATTTACCCGGTATATTGGTAACTGGGAAAGTGATTATAATCGGATGAAATAATACAAAGTTAGATAATTTCGATGATCTGACATGCATGATTATTTGTAACTATTAATATTTATATACTTAGTACCATGCTAATTTTCAATGCATAGAAAAGGAAAAAAAATAGAGAAGAGTTACAAGTTACAAGAGTTACAAGACGGACCCCCCCCCCCATTTTTTTTTTCATTCTATAACTAATTATTTCTGAGAGTGCATGACCTTTCGTAGGTACATGACCAAGTAAAATTACAAGAAATTAGTTATGCAAAGGTCTCCTTC
The DNA here is from genome assembly GCA_029962745.1 of Echinometra lucunter. NCBI lineage: Eukaryota > Metazoa > Echinodermata > Echinoidea > Camarodonta > Echinometridae > Echinometra > Echinometra lucunter. The sequence continues at coordinate 3,469,006 of CM057171.1, forward strand.
CTGCATTCTGAAATATCATATCAATATGATGCAATTATTTTATCTTTTATACTAGTGAGGTTTTAGTAGTAGGTTATCCAGCATGGAGTTAGCAATTTAGGGATACGCCCCCCCCCCCAGCAATTTAACTGTTGAACATGTTGAATAATTGCATTTTGTTGCACATGTCACCCTTATCCCAAATTTCCTGGATATCTTTGTAGTGTTTAAGCTTTTTTTTAATGGTTTGCCCTTTCAAAACTCATGCCTGACAAAAATGAACAATGCAAAGAAAACTCACATTGCTCTCAAATTGAATCAAATCAAATTTTAATCCAAGCACAGTGAGTCGTTTGCATGTCACGTGATAATCTAACAATCTAATATTCTGACAAATCTATGGGCGGAAAGTGGATTGGGGGCCCTTTGCTGTGGGGAAGCTTGAAGAAATATTGTTTTTAATCAAGTTCGGCTTTGGAAAGGCGGTCACAGAACTGGGGCGATAAGTGACAGAATTAAGATATTAGAGGAAACATATTATTTTGATAGGATGTCAGAATGTCATTATCCTTTGACTGTGGGCGTTAGAAACGCCAGGTTATGTCTCTCTTTGCCATCCAAGCGTGTAAAGTATCCTACCCTAGAAAAGAAGCACAAAAAAATGATGAAAACGAGATTATATCTATCACCGCCCTCGTCTCGAACCAAAACCAAACTTCTCCTATTTGTCACTTTCGTTTTCCGGAGTTGATATGCAGATTTCTATTGTTATTCAAATACGTACATCCAGTGACATTAAAGAAGGAACTCGCCGCGACGCTGCAACAGCGAATTTTCTTGAAGTATTTACATATTTTAAACATCCTTTGATAATGCCTGGAGGCTACATTGGGATCACTGAACGCAACTTTATATTATCGTTACCATGGTAACATTTATCGTCTGATAGTGTTATATTTGTACAGATAACGTGGTCATCATTAGCTTCGTCAGTTTCACAGGTCTACTTTTCTTAAAGCTATACTTGAATGACAGGATGAAAAGTGTGCTCTAGTTATCTGTCGAATTGTTTTCCATAATCATGATAATATCCCAATGATACTTAAAATAGTGAAATACTGGATACTGTATCCAGTAACACTAAAACTGATTATACATATTTTTCCACATATAATATTCAGTGGGAACCTCAAAGAATAATTGCCCCCCCCCCCCGGCCTCCCCTCCCCAATTCATTGGTAGAGTGGAAAGATGAGAGACAAGGAGTGGAAGCAGAGATGACAACGAATTGGATGGTCGTGTTAAGAAAGAGCGAGATGAGGAAAGATGGGGGCGGGAGGGGGGGGGGGGCGGCATGAAGCCAGACCTGAAAGACATGGCAGACGTATAGATACACCATAGAAAGGAAGAAATACAGCATGACGGTCAACCGTGAGAGAGAAAATGCCGAAAAAAAGTGCGGATGGGGTGGGGGCGGTGGTAGTGAGGATGCGATCCCAAGACATGTCAGAACTCGAGAGGATTGTATATCACTCCAACTACCCATGAGGTATAGGTGTATTGAGAACAAACAAGAACGAGAGAAACTATGCTACAAGGGGAGGTTGGATCATCAAGCCAGAAATATTCAGAAATGCCGAGATTAAAAGCAATACAAAAAAAAAAGAACAAAAAATGAATTTCTCATGAAATCTTGACTCGCTCTCCCCATGATTTATTGCGTTACTTGACGGTTTTGTCTTGCTACTCACTTTCCTGGTTTTCTCTTCCTCTTTCTCCCTTATGACTGTTTCTCTCCCCCCCCCCCCCCCCCCCCCCCCATTTTTTTCTAAAGCTAACTATATTTCCTCTCACCTCATATTCACGCCGTTCTACTGCTTGGAATTTTCATTGCTTCAAATTGTTTTGCTTATATTCAAAATTCTCTATTGCTCTTCTAATAATCAGAAATTAATCTCTTTCTTTTTCAGACCTTGGATAGCTTCACTATTTTCTAATTAGGTTTCTACCAAAGACACCTTCGTCGATATCAGTCCTCAGTTTCAAAATATTTTTTAAAGCGACGAGAAGAGTTGAATGAAGTAATATGTATCGTCTATTGGCGTGGAAATAGTATTGAACGTAGTTCGCAACTGACTTGACAACTCATAAATCACTAAGATGTATAAAACAATTATATTGAATGAATCATTCAAAACAAGTTGAAGACGACAATTATCAAAACTAATTTGCATATTTGACCTTGGTAATAACTGGTTTTTATTGAGAGTGACAATAAATACCATAAAAAGGCAAATGTATAGTGGGAACAGGTACTACAATTGACAATCGAGCGTCTCTCACAAGTTGAACACAAACTCAATCTCTGCTCGATAACCTATACTGCACTACTTGAGGGAAACAAATCACTTTGGAGATATATGCCGACAGTGGATGATGATACACCATAGAAAAAAATTATCCACTACCACACACGCTTAGACTGACGAGATAAATGTAAGATGTAACTACCATGACTACTTAGACACAGGGAGTGGTGGGGGCACCGAGAAAAAATTATCAGATGATCGAGGAGATGTCGCACCTACTTAGGGGCGTAGCCAGGCGATTTGAAAGAGGAGTCGGGCAAAATCTGTAGTGAGGTTATCTGAAAAGCTATCCAACAAGGAAAGTTAAATTGGGCGTATTTTCAAATTTACTAACGAGGATACAACTGTCTATCATATTTTACTTCTGCAAACAGATATTTATCAAAATAAATGGAAGACAGAGAAAAGATAGAAGAGAATGGCTTCAGTGGGCTGGCCAACTCTTAGGTCCCACTCCATCCTATTCTAGAGACAACCCTCGATCTACTCAAGAGTTCAACATGGCGTGACAGGCATGTTTGAAACGTATAAGTGTGGCGAATGAAATTTATTACTTTTTAAAAACCTAGATCAAACGCGAAGATGCTATGGCATATTTTACAAGTGGTATAGGCTTGTTTATAGAAAAGTGGATGAGGGTAAGAGTGCAGGAGGTCATTATGCAAAATATGAGAGAATGGAAGATTTCCCTAACCATACGCAATCATAATGGAAATGCAATGGCAGTTTTCCAATAAACAATGACATTAGCAATTGATGAGACGCATTGCAACACTTTGGCAAGTGACGACGAAATAGGTGGTAACATAATTCATGATGCAACATGAAATACACCTGGACGAAAATACGAATACTGTATGACCAGGACCGTATACGCAGATTTTTTTTTTTTTTCCGGGGGGGGGGGGGGGGAGGGCAAGAATACGCAAAATATTCGAAGAAATACGCAAGTCTTGAACATTTCTGGGGGCAACTGCGCCCTCCCCCCCCCCCCCCCCCCCCCCCGCTGAGTACGGGTTTTAGTTCAACGTCTGATCAGAATTATATAAGCATTGCAAATTGACAAATGTATATTGATAAAAAAATATATATATATATATATATACAATTATGTCCATGATACATCGACCACATGATGGAAAGAGCGTTGATTTGAAGCGGGAAAGTTCCATCAAACGGGAGTTTTCCCAAAGCACATCTGACATGTCTGGAAAAAAAATACTCTTTCAACATTGTGAAGCCTTTTCTGTGACACTCAATACTCGACTTAAAGACTTTTAAACCTATTAACTACTGAATTCACTCATTCTGATAGGTTTAATACAAGGACCACTCTGATCCAGTATTCTACTGGTTAAGTTCTTCCCATTGGTAATTGTCCAATATTCCAATATCAATGCCCATGTACCGGGCATGGTGCCTCAATTGATAGAGCGTCCACCTCATGAACGGGAGGTCGTGGGTTCGATCCCCGGCCGAGTCATACCAAAGAGTTACAAAAATGGGACCTTCTGCCTTCTAGCCAAGCGCTTGGCATGATAGAATGGAGAAGGGTAATAATAACATATTATGTTATGCAGGGCCCGCTGGAAGATCAGATGATAGCTGAAGTGGCTACCCTGGGTAAATAAGAGTTATTATTTTTATTATTATTATTTATTCCTTTGTAGAAGGCCACAGAGAAATAGTGAACAGGCAAGGAGTTTGAAAACAGATTAAACTTCTTGGAACAGCTAAGCGTCGATTCTACAATTTGACGATTTACGATCGTATCTATGGCAACGCACTTGCAAGAACTGCACTGCAACATTGTGTGAAAATTACACAACGCATCATAGAGCATGGAGTGTAGGATGACACTTGGACAAGACAAGACAAGCCATTCAGATGTTTATATGACAACTGTTTGGTTCAACTTCAGGAACTCGAACATGTGCTCCGAGAGCATTGGGGGATACAGCAAAAACAAATCGCGAACGAAAGGTTATCGAACAATTTCAATTCAAAATTTCGATCCAGAACTTTCCCGATCAAGATTATGCAAGTCACACACAAAATATGTTCAGTGTAAAATGTTTTTTTTTTTAAGAAATGCCTGTGATAAAAGAGGAACTACATCTATAGACTACACCTAGACCAGACTAATTATCAAGTCTATTACAAATATTGAACGACAATAAAATGACAGCATAGAATGTAGCCTATCAAATATGAGAATGCATCAAGCATTCCATATTTTCTGCTTTGATTGAAGAAGGAATGATCGATGATCATTGCTGAAGAAGTAACAATTCTGAGTTAGATTCGATTTCATTAACCGTAATCTAAAGAAAAGTATGATAGTATGAGCTTAATCAAAAGAAAGGTAGGCATGTTCAAAATCGAAAACTGACAACCAGTATAGGTTTACTTTCAATGGGTGAAATTGATTAATGAGTTGTCCTTATTTCATTCATTCATTCATTCATTCATTCATTTCATTTCATTATTTTTATGCATATATTCAATTCATTCAAACATGTTTCGCGAGGATGACAAGATCAGTAACATGGCTTTTTTTCATCTCTGTCCTAGGATTAAAAACATGAACATTAGAAGCAAGTACTGAAAATAAATAAACAATATACTAAAAAATAAAATGATATAAAACAAAGTACTAGTTGTGGAAAGTACTAGAATGTACAAAGTACTAGTTATGCACGACATGTGATAAAACAGTGCACTGAAATTCTTATTAATTGACCATGATGACGGTCAATGGATGAATGAATTTATTACCAAAACTGATGCATACATCTTGGTAAAGGGAGCTGACAAATAGCAATATGCTACACCAAGTTCCCATGGACATGATCAAGATGATATGAAAGTGACAGATGTGGAAAAATGAAATTAGAGAAATATATTGTCACTAATAGTAACAAAAGAAAAAAATCAAGGTAAAGTATTAATGAAAGTGTCTCTAAAATCTGGAGCTGCAACCATATACCAACTCTTAATGAGGGGGTAGGCATTTGAAAGAAACACATGGCATGCGAAGATAACAAGGTGCAAAGTGGTACGCGGTTTTAATAGTAAGGATTCGAATCATCGCTTGTCATTACTTAAACATGTTAAAGATCATGATTGTATCATGTTATGTTCTGTATTGACATAATATTCTTGTTATTACCTTCATGATCATTTTGACTATCGATGTTATATTCAAACACAATGTTGATGGATATGTCATTGAAGTTCACTGAATAAAACCCATAGACATGATATTAGCTTAAGTACTACACAATCATGCATTATGGAACAGATTTGAAGAACATGGTCATGAGAAAAAAAAAATTGAAGGTATACATACTCGAGATGGTTAGACAAGATTCCGTTTCGATGAGACTCCTGGGTAATTATTCGCGACCAGTCTAATAATATATCCAAGCTGGAGTAGTACATAATGAATCCAAAGCACACAAGGAAAATATCTCAGCGCATTTCCCTCCCCTATCACTCTGCATGGCGTGGATGATGCGTCCACATGTGACAGCAGCTCTAGATGATGTTGTCTCTTTTATATAAAGCAAGGAGAGGTTTAAAGAGACTTTGTGAACTTGTAAGGCACCCACGGATGCACGCGTTTCATAGGACGCAATTTTCGATCTTCGAGATGCGAAGAGGTTCCTGGGCGCGAGCTCGCCGTGTCGGGCGGCGTTGAAGCTATGAGTGTATCGTGGTTGATGGCGTTGAGGTTCTAAGAAGCTGATTCGCGGTCGCGCGGTGTCGGGCAAGCTTACTCCGTGGCGGTTCGCTGCCGAATGTCATTTGTGCGTTCCAAGTCTGACGTTTTCCCCTATGGCACTCTCACTGGCTCTTACTCACCGTCCAACCCCTAGACTTGCTAGAAGCGTGACTGCTACTGAGTCTGCTGTAGTAGCGGTTTTTTATACGGGGTTTTTAGGGTCGAAAGCTTGTTGGAAGACAGGGGTTTTTGTAGGGTGGCCGGGTGCTGGTAAGGGTGAGGCGTGAGTGAGAGTGTGCTTGAGCATTGAGAGTGCGCTCCGATGAAGGGGTGCGCGGTGAGATCATGACAGTGCAGTGAAGATCTGTCGTCTGGTAGCTCAAGTCAAATTCTTAGCCGCAAAGCTATGGGCATTTTGGTAACGGAGAGGGTTGGTAAGAGAGAGAAAGTAAAAGAGAGAGAGAGAGAGAGAGAGAGAGAGAGAGAGAGAGAGAGAGAGAGAGGAGAGAAACTGTGCCGTCGAGGACTCGGTTAATGCCCAATCGAATCACACTCGATGAAATTTCCAACCAATGCGCATGATCCTCCTCAAAAACTTTTTTTACCTTACAAATCTGAACTCTCCTTTTCTTTATACTTTTCTCTCCAGGTATGTCGATCTTTCTATGTCCCCGGTCCCTCTGCTCCCCCCCCCCCCCCCGTCTCTCCCTCCCTCTCTCCATCTCTCTGTCTTTCCATGTCTGCCCGTCCCCTTGTTTCGTATCGTCCTTCCCCCTTCTATCCCCCCCCCCATGCGTCTCCATCTATGCCATCCTCCCTACCTCGCTCTCTCCTTGTCCATTCCTTCCCTCTATCTTCATCGCTCCATCTCCTTGTCTCTCCTTCCTTCTCTATACCATCCCTCCATCCTTGCTTCTCCCCATCTCTCTTTCTTCCTTGAACAAATCCCTAGTGAATGTCAAGTTGCCTGACTTGGCTTTGGGACACACACGAAGCAAGCGGGGTGTGGGGAGACGCAACACGATCCACTAAGATTTCAAGCTAAATTCGTCCTTTTTTCTTTACTTTTACCACCGCCACTCCCCCCCCCCCCCCCCAAAAAAAAAAAAAAAAAAAAAAAAAAATGAAGAAAAATGGAAGGTGGAGAGGGGCGTAGATTTGACTTAAAATACTACCTGCCAAAAAATTATATTATTCATTCGAATCTTTCTTGATTTTGTTTTTAAAAAAAAATTCCTTTGTATGAAATAAATTCAAATGACAAGTTGGAATCTTTATTATAATAGCCAAAACGAGAAGATTGTAAATACGAAATGACCAACTGCTACATACAAAAGCTTGTCTTCTATCAGGGAAGAATGAAACCCATCTCCCCATGCTATTAGTGCACAACTGTCTACTCGTTTATCTAATTAACTGCAGGACATTATTTTGACCCGTCGACCACGGAGTTCTCTTACCCCATAGGCTTGATACACGAGCTACCCAGTTCTTGTAGTCAGTGAGTTAAAATACCAAGCGGAATATCTGATCATTCCCTCTGTACACGACTTGATAATTTGATTAATTGCGATACACTACTTTTGGGTCGCGGTGATAATTGCAGCTCAGTGGTACCTAGTATGCCTAAATTACGTCTCCTCAACTACGCAATCTGTCAAACGCAGTTCTTACCACACAGGTTGGATACTATACTCTAAACAATACTGGATAAAAATGTGCCATGAGGGTAATTATGTGTCCAACCAACTTTAGGCATTTCTTTGGGAATTTCTTTCTATCCCATTTTATTGAAATTTTGCCCATTCTAAAGTTATTTTTTTTACCCTAACTGGACAATATGCTTCCCGCATTGGGTAAATATATTGCCCAAAGTTGGTTGGACATAATAACCCTCGTGCTGGTTAAAAATTGTACAGTGTATATACATAGTGATTTTTGTATACAAGCTAATAAGCCCAATGTATTTTCATTTTGCCGTCTTCTACATATGTCATAATGTTTTGTTTTATCCCGTGTTTCAACTGGAGCATTGTACAGAGCACTTGCGCAACCCCCCCCCCCCCCCCCACTAATGAAAGGGCACTTAAAGGGGAACAAAATTCCCAAGACTCCTTTTAGAGTATGCCCTCCCCCTTCCTTGGTAACTGCTCTGTAGGAACAATAGTTCCACTGATATCTTAAGTGATGAAAAAGGAGGTTTATTGTTATTAATCTTTAATAGTTTCCCCGCCACCTATTTTTGTTTCTTTGTTTGTTTGTTGTTAATTTTTTTGTCAGCAGAATGTATTATATAAGCCCTGATAAATTCAACGTAATGCCGAGAAGGGGGGAATGGTCTACGCTGATATCAATAGAGTGCTTGAAGTTTAAAGTGGGACGTGGATATATGTATATTTTTTTTACTTTCTTTAGTCATTTTTCTTCTTTTTTTTACCCCTACCCGCTCTCTCTCTCTTTTTCTCTCCCTCCCTCTCTCTCTCTCTCTCCCTCTCTATCTTTCGATCTCTCTCTCTATATCTATCGATCGATCGATCTGTCTTTATCTCTATTTCTTCTCTTCTCTCTCCTTCTCTCCTTTGCTCTTCCCTCTATTTTCTCTCCTCGATTTCGTTATCGTAGTCTACATCGGTCCTAGATCTAATACGATATCCACTCGTTGAAATTAATTTCCGCAGTAGACGTAAGGCAGTGTGGGCAAGTGAGGTGGGCCTACACCCGCGCTATACCCCTGTCACATGAACGATCCCAACACAACTGACCAAACAAAAAATATCACATGACGAACATGTGGTAATGATCTTATCGATTAGTGATCGATTTATTAATGTGACAGGGTTTTAAGGTCATACCACCATGCCAATTCTACAGCGAGTCCAAACCTATCGATTATTGGCCATAGGCGGGTAATGTAAATGTCTGTGAGCTTGAAATCGGTTTAATGTCGGTGTCCGTAATGTGACTGGGGTTCGCATCCGATCGTACATGGGACCCTGGTTGGGCTATTTTTGGCGCGCGATAATGGATTAGTTAACAGGCAAAGACGGCTGCCTCTTTTTAAAACCAGAAGATGGGTCACGTCTGACAGAGATAGATACGACAGCAAGCAGACTTTCTTTAAAACACCCACGCCGGTTTTTCTTGATGCAAAATACTTAAGGTTTATGAACGATGAAGAACACACATACCGGCGTAATTTTCGAATCACAAACACTTATGTTTTCAAAAAATAAAACCCTAAATCAAGAATTGTTGAAAATTTTATAACTTCAAAGCGCTTTGAGTGTTATTTCGTGTATTTTCGAATCATGATATACAGGTATGTTAAGCCTCAAATCAAAACTAGTTGGGATTTTTGCAATTTCAAAGCGCTTTGAGTGTTATTTTATGTATCTTCTTTAACAATCCAAGTGTAAGCATGCAATTCATGGGAGTAATAATATGCTCCCGTGCGCGCGTAGAAGCGATCAATAAAGAGACATACTTGATAATATTCCTCTTTTGTTATTTCTCTTTAAGACATCAATGCATAAATACATGTATCATGCTTGTTTTACATTCATATATTAGTTTATATATTTAACTAATGCATAATTTGTCTTTTTTTTTCTTTGTATTATTTATGTATATTTCGAACATTGCTTCATGTATTATCTTTGCACATTTATGTACCAAACTTTATGTTTTGTTGCATTTTAGTTTGTAATCAGGACATTTATGTAAAACAGCATGTTTGCTGATCTTTTGTGCCTGTATAAATATATTCAAATGAATAAATAAATTTTAAATAATGAATAAATAAATAAATAAATATACGTGAAGACAACATTGTGGAAAGTCGTCAGAGGGAAATACTTATAAAAAATAGTGATAGAAAGAAAAAAAAAAAGAAAAGCTTAACATGACTGAACGTAGTGTACACTTTGCTCCGTTAAGCTAAACTATAATTTGACCCGTTTCGTTGCCATAGTTACGGATGTGGTTTGTGCATGACGAAATATGACCATCCGAACAAAAATGATATTAGTAATGAAAGCAATCGAATCCGCCATCCGTTTTAAGATTATTGTTATCATTGGAAACTTATGTTTCTCTTTTGTTTCTTGTTATCTAATTTTTTTCTAAGTTATTCCTGTCATTTTCATCTACAAAATCTGCTCCTAACCGCTGCGTATGATAAAATCATCCGAAACTTGCGATCGTAAAAATTCGCACGCCTTTCCTGACACGCCTATCTGAAAATTGTTTTATAGCTCGCAAATAATTGCAAGCAAATTACCTATAACAGGAAAATGAAAAACACACATACATCTTGTCTTGCCTATTGATATTATAAATTCTAAGCAAGAGAAGTTTATTGGCCATTTTGGAAATTGCGTGAGGAAATTGCTCAATCAAACCGAATCAGCCATAGATCCTCATCCCTTTTTCGCTCTAGCTCCCAAATGCAATCTGTTTAAATGAGTTCTTGTAGCCCCCCCCCCCCCCCAGTCTATCTACGCCAATGGCCACACCTTCAGTGGCCCATAAAATAGACCACCAAGAAATAACCCTAAGTGGAAAAATCACTTAGCACCTTCTTAAGAAATACTTCACGTTCTAATGACTATTAATAAGGCAATCACAAGAAAATATTCTAGGTAAGGCTAAAACGAATGATTTGAACTAATGCTACTGCTTTATTCATCTTTTAACGTGTTAATAATCACGAGTGAAGACAGCAGCGGCCAAGAAATACGAGGGGGGTTTTGTCATATTCAAAATATGATATCACGGAAACAGAGACTTCGCCGCCGGACAACTATTTGATAGAAGTAACACGCTACGGTCTGCTCAAAATTTAAGCTATACACTTTCTGATTTTGTTCACTTTTGACCAAAGGCGTTTTATGAACAATTGCAGTTTCGGAAGCATGGTGATGATGGAGATACCATTGTCTGCAGAAATTTGTTGTAAGGAAATTCCCTTTCTTGTCCTCCACAGAGGGATGACGAAGTGAGATGCATTTGTTGTCCAGAGGCAAGTATGAATCCGTGATGAAAAAAAAAAAATGTCACGGTCAATTTGATGCCGTCAATATATAACCAGCCAATGCAGTTATTCGATGAATATGCAAAAATTCCTTATCAGACTGTTCGCTCATCCACATTTTTTCCCCTTTTCTCATAATTTGTATTACTTTATTCATGTTCTATTTTTCTACTTATTGTATTTCCTTCTATTTTTTTTTTAAAAGTGTATCTGTATTCTGTCATAGTTTGTATCTGCTTAATGGCAAATGCATTTCTTCTTATAGTTTTATGCAGACATAGTACTGCTAGGTTTCCGATGTACAGGTACTTTAACCAGGGACCATTGGTTTCACAATCTCTGCTTCTTTGCTGGTCTCTACTTCATTTTCATTCTGCACTCAGCTCATTTTCTGAAATCGTTGTCTGTTTTTTATTCATTGATATTTCGAAAAATGAAAATGAAATCTATGAATCTGAATCTGAATTCTTCAGCATAAGTGGAATATTTCTCCCAAGCATTTTTTTTCATCCACTATGATAAATATTTATTTTATCTATCAAAAAAAGAATCGTCAGAGCATTGTCATTTGTGCGGCGTCGGCAGTTTTTTGCACGACGCAGAGGCTCGTCGATTTCGAAACGCTCAACAAAAATGATCATAATCATGAATCAAACTCAATCAGTGAAATCGGGAGGAGAGACCTGAGGGTTACAGTGATTCTATTCGCTTTCCCCTCCCAGGCACAGGTGACGCCAAACCATTAATAATAACTTTTTTTTATTTCCGGGAAGTACCCTCGATCAAATAAATTTGTACTACTTGATGCCAGTCATCACTATAATGCCCCTATCATTCCTAGAATCTTGTCAATGTCTTTCAATCCTATAATCCTTTTGAAGACTGTATATCAAAACTGTTGACTTCACAAGGATTTGGAATTATGGCTTATTGAATTTACAGGTCCATTTCCAGTCTCGCTTATGATACATATATAACTGGAGGCGGGGTAGTACATTAATGTATGACAACTGATGATGTAACAGATACATTTTGCTAGTGGAGCCAGTGGGAGAGAGTTTGCATCCACGGCATCCTAAACATCGATGTGTTCACGTCCATGACCGTTTGACGGCACTTGCAGGCAACCTGTTCCTCCAGCAGAAGCCCATAGGGTAAGAAGGGGGGGGGTGGTGCATGTACGCTGAGCACCCCCCCCCTTCCCATACACAAACAACGCACACACTCACATAATGATGATGATGATGATGATGATGATGATGATGATGATGATGATGATGATGATGATGGTGATGATGATGATGATGATGATGATGATGATGATGGTGATGATGACGAAGAGGGTAAGGATGCATGAGGATCATGATAATGATCACGATGATGAGGAGGAGGAGGATGACGACAACCAAGAAAAACAGAAGGAAAAAAGATGGTCCACGATGAAGAGGATATGGGACAGTAAAAGAGGATTGAGGAATAAGCAAAGTTCTTCTTCTTATTATTTCGTATTACGTTTGCAGCTAAACATACTAAAGTGACAGATTATAGAGGTGGGCGAAGGTGACAATAGTGCAACAATAAAAAACAATATATTTGGAAGGAAAAGAAGCAAACATGTCCAAAATAGCAAGAGAGAAGCAAAAAAAGGATAAAGCTACATTTTTTGCCGGTTACCGAAACGCCACTTCCTTCCGCGAATCACCGTTTTCATCACCCAGTTATGCGAGAAATCTTCCAAATTCATGATTTATATCTACTCTTCAGTATCTCTGATCCATGACAATTCCACACACTTTCACATCCAGCCATCGCCAAGGACCTGTACATCAACACTTGATTACAGTTCATGATATAGGATCGCATTCCAATGTTACAACTGTACTAGTTTTGTGGTTACGGTTACTAATAGATTTATATCATTATACAGTAATGAAACGATTTGAGGTGAAACATATTGCATCGATTTGCGAGCGTGCGGTTGATACTGCTATGAATACTTACATGTATTGAGTGATGGAAGCAAAGATCCCTGGTTGTATGTTTATACAGACAAGTCAATGTCCGTATTTCGGAAGTACTTTTGTTCCGTCTTTAATTATGTCGCGAAAACCAACGTGATACGATTTAAATGAGAACCTTGATACGTTTGATGTGACGATTTGACAATTATTTTTCGCTTACCTGTTTCCTCTATATGCCTTTCACCCATATCACCCAGTCTTCTCTTCCTTTTTTCTGACTTATTCTTACTTATTACATCCTTTTCAATTGCAATGTAATGTAAGAATAATTTGTGTTCATATTGTCACTGGCGTAGCCAGGAATTTTCAACAGAGGGAGCAAAGCGACCGAGCGGGAGGAAGGGTGTGGGAGGGGGGGGGGTGTCCCCCTCCCACGATAGGGAGATTTTTTTTTTAATGCATGAAAAATGGCATTTTCTGCACACTAAAATTCAGTACTAGGGATAACTTATAAAAGAAGTGACATATAGGGGGGCCAAGGCGAGGGAGCGAAGCGACCGAGTGGGGGTGGTGTATCCCTCTCCCTCGGTAGGGAGGATTTTTTTAATTTGTGCATGAAAATGGCATTTTTCTGCACACTAAACATTCAGTATTAGGGGTAACCCATATGAGAAATGGCATATTTAGTTTTACTTTCATTTCGCAGGGTAGGGGTGGGGTATGTTATGTGAAGTGGACTCGATGAAAGCTTTTTTGTTTCCTTTTTTTTCATTTTCATTTTAATTTTTTTTTTTTTTTTTTTTGCTCGCCGATCAACATGGGGGCATGGCCCCCTTGTGCCCCCTCCCCTTAGCTACGCCAGTGCATATCGTGTTTCATTGTATTTTTATTCCTTCTACTATACTTTGCTGTACGTTTAATCGACAACTGTTCCTCTCTCCTTCTCATTCACTCTTTCTGAACCGATGCCTCTTTCGTATTCTCAGATTTTATATTAAAAAGTCTTATTTTCACAAAATTGATAAATACAATGATTTTCCTCAATATGAATTGCGCACCATTCACCCAAACGTGACAGAACACAATCCATATGAATTAAAAACAGATCAAATCACCTGCGTGTATTATTGGTACTTAGACCCAAAATTATACAATAACACGCCATTTTCTAAACGCCCCGTGGAGGTTTCAATACAATTGAATAAAACAACATAATATTCGAAGAAAAGTAAAATTCTTTCACACCCGGCATCTTTACTTCTTTAAGGGATGCCGTTATGATATTTGTCTTACGGACACGTATACATTTACATGTCTGTGAGCTAATTCCCGAAAATAATTGTTCGAAGACTTGACGACGATCCCTAAACACTCTTTAAACCTCTTAAATGTCGCCAATTTGTTTCCAGTCAAGCGCTTTACATGCATTGGCGCTGACAATCGAGCAGTTGCTACTGTTTTGAGAAGAAATTATGTCGATATGCGATCCTCTTGCCTGCATGATGACCGTATGGCGTTGACAAGAAAATTAGGGGGTAGGAGGTGGGATCATCTCAATTTTCATTTGAATTTGTAACAGCTAGTCTTCTCATTAGAAAGAATTCTCGCTGAATTGCAATTTGATAGGCCTACTTTAACTGATAGATTGTTCAGATTGCTATGCACATTTGAACGGGTTTTGTGTACATCCTACTTTCTTGCCTATATGTTCATCCTATATAGGCTCACACTCACCGTCATTACCTTGGCGTAAGAACTGCGTCAGGGACTTGCACGTAATTTTGCGCGTCACGAAAGACCGATATCTCTTCAAGTAGTGATGACAAAATGTGCATTGTCTTTAATATCAGGGCCCGGCCCGTTTCATAATACTTGTTATCAATAAAAAGTTGCAATAACTGTTATTAGCTTCTGAAATCGTTGCGACTGATTGGCTGAGAGCAAATTTGTCGTAGAAATGAGGTTACTGTCATAGAAAAGTTGTTACTGATAAGTTTTATGAAACGGGGCCCTGGCGTATGGTTTGACTGCCTTCAGAGGATCGATGCACAGGCAATGTCTTATGTCGTTTCCTCTTTTTTCGTTATTTTTGTTTCTCTTTTTCTCCTCCATATTCTCTCCTAACTTCTCTCTCAAGATATCAAAAGCAAACGGGAAGTGCAAGTTACTGTGTTCTTATAAACAAACTTTGATTTTGAGATTTTTTTGAAATGTAAAACTGAATATTGTTATTTTGTGAAGCTTTATGTGATTCTTTATGAAATGCGAATTTTTGTTTAAAACTAATATGTTGTAGGCCCATGAAAATTAACTTGAAATTAAAAGCTGAACTCATTAAAAAAATAAGAAGTTATACGAAAAGTTAATTTAATTAGGTATGGAAGATCAAATTTCATTTGCAGTTTTGTTACATGAAAATTTGTAATTTATTTTATGTAAGAGAAAAGAATAAAAACAGAACAAACAAATAAAAATAATAAAAACGTCGCATGTATGAGTAGAGCCTAAAAGGCCTTACGGCATTTACTAGACCAGGGAAGGCGACATAAATGCTGTTTTTGACGCATGTTGTAAAAAAGACAACGACAACATAGGACAAAAAGTGACTGCAAATTGTACAGTGCAAATACCGCATTCGATTGCGTTCATGAGTTTTTCAATTACCATGATTACGCCTAGCATGCCTGGGAAGCGATTAGCCCATACCCCAGTTATACAAAGCAATTTTAACATTGCTGATTTTGGCTTCTCTTTTTGCACGATGTCATTGTCACAATGTGCGTCAAAGAATGCGTCATTTGTTGATACATTCTCGCGTCAGCAGAATGACTCAACGTGTGTAAAGGGCATGGGAGAAAAATACAGTTCTTGAAAGGTTTTCAAACTTTAAACTTCAACTCGGCGTTTCCTTCAAAGGAAACAGTAGACCAATGCACTTTTGAATGGTAGAGCCTAAAGGCACCATCCGCTGGTATGACGATCTTACAAACACTGCCATATTTCTGCGTAGAACCATAAAGTGCATTTACCCTACATTACACAGCAACAGAACTGGAATAAACAGAAGTTCATGAATCAAGAGAGAATTATTCTCGATTAGCTTTCTTCCTAAATTTATCCTTTGACGCACCCATAGCTCTGTCACTATGGTAACAAAGCGCAATTGTTATTTATCACCTGCTTGTTGTTTTGATACATCATAAATATTCTACATAATATCACACAATTATTGTATCAAGATTCATAACTTCGTGAATTTGTTTTCTTAAAAACTAACTCTTAATTTATCGTCGACAAGGAAGGGGATCGATACGGATTGAAAGTCAGTTTCACAACACTGCATGCAAAGAGATGACTTAAGGAAAGACGCTCTGGAAGAAATCGGCCGTTTACAACGCAATGATTTGTGACGGGCGCACATTTCGCTTGCCCCCAGGAGGAGGGTTTGCTCGTTGCAAAGGTTAAGATACGAAACTGCATTAGGTAACACATCAGCGAAGAAGTTCAGGGTGTCCCGTAATAACCCCGTTGAAGAAAAATTAATGGTGCTGAATATGAATCTAATGGCGCTGATAATGGAGATGATGATGATGTATTTCACTTACTGATATTTGATAATTAAATTATTTAATCAGGTCGATGAAAAAAAACCATAATTTTTACCATTACTGTTATTTTATTGATTTTATGTTTTGGACTATTGTGTACATGTATAAATGCTTATGTTTTGTTAAAAATGGTGAATAAACAACTTGAACTTGGAGATGCTACTGAGAGTGATTCTCAGCACATATATTGCGCCCTTTTCAATAAAATGGATCACTCTTTTCCTTCCCTCGCCCCCCCCCCCTCTTATTTTTTTATATTTATTTCTTCTTCCTTTTTCTTTTCTTTCTTTCTTCGCTTAGTAGTCCCATCTTATCTCTTTTATTTTGACGACTGTGTGGAAAAATACATGATGTGTATAAAAAAGAAGTATCTTGAAAAGCGGCAAGATTGGCCATCTTTTGCGATTCAATAAGGTGTCGTGGTTTAGTGGATATGTCACCGGACTGTAGATCTCGTGGTCCGAGTTCAAATCCCGGCGCGGCACTAGTGTCATTTGGCATGATATGAATCTACATTTGCCACTCTCCACCCAGGTGTTAAGTGGGTACCCGGTAGGATGCGAAAGTCATTGTGAATTGTTTAGCATTGTGTGCGCCTGCAAAAGGCGCCTGGATGGAATGCTCCCTAGGGAGTGGAGAAGGTGCATACATTGTATGCGGGCAAGCCTGAATCCGATGACCGGGGTAATAATATTTCTGTAAAGCGCTTAGAGACTTTCTTGGAGATGTTCTAGGCGCTATATAAATCCAGAATATTAGTGTTATTAATTCAACATTGGTGTCTATGTACTGTTGTTTGTTGATTTTTTTTTCTAAACACTGTGTACCAAATTTGAACCCCTGTGTATGACGCAATGAAAAGTTCTCATTCGGCATGTTCGGAGAAACGAGTGCATACGTCAAAATGGAATCAGGGCACATGCCCTGGGCTCCGTCTATAATTATACAGGTCTATTACCTAACAGACTCCTGCCTGTCATACTTATCATTACATCATTAACAACAACAACCATGACGTTGCTTTGTGGGCGGTTATTTTTTAACATAAACGAAAGATCAGTTATGTCATTATGAGCTTGAATAATGCAACTCGAGTGAAACCAGACCTACGTGTTAATGATAACATGATACAAATAATATAGCAAAAACAAATTTTACAAATTAATTGTTAATAGGCCTTGACAGGCCTATGGCCTTTGCAAATCCCACACATCTGTATTTCCTGTATGTTATGCCTGTATAAGCTATGTATGTATATGTTTTGTATTATGCAAATTTGAAATAAATGAATTGAAATTGAAATTGAAATATACGAAACGAGTACATTGATAATCTGAAAACTGTATTTTAACAGATGTGTAGCAATGTGATGGTGATTCACACTGGGGAGCCGATTTCTAATGTCAGTAGAGATGGTGTGGTGTAGCGGTTCATTCCCTTAAACCCCTCAGTCGACGGGTTTTGCTTCGAATCCCAGTCCGACACAAATAACGTCTTTTGGCAATACATTAATTTATGTTTGTCACCCTTAATTAACCCACATTTTAATGGGTACCCGGTATACGGCCGCGAACATCAATGTGGTCAGAATATCACCGGTTTCACTTGTAAAATGACGCAGAACTAGGGGGGCGTTTCATGAAACAATTAGTCGGTGGTTTTCACCGACTATTTTGCTTTCAGCCAATCAGATGCAAGTATTTTCAGTAGCTTATAACATTTGTCAGTGATTTTCACCGACAAAACTCTTCATGAAACGCTCCCCAGAATGCTTCCCAGGGAAAGTAGATGGTGCACATTATGTGTGGAACAGTAATTGAACCCAATAACCCGATTTTGATTTTGTATGTACAGGCATTTTATATTGCATCATCATGATCATTGTAAATGAATCTGCAATTCGGCCACCCGGCCACAAAAGATTTGTTTTTATCAATAAACCGATTTAATAAGAATGAAATAATAACAATAATGATAACCCGGGTAACAGCAATACAATGAAAAGTGCTCAGAAACGTAGAATTATGGAAATAACTCCTATCATCATTTTCAAATATATCTATATGTATTAAAGATATGTAGCAATTAGATGGTGATCTATACACTAGCCAGTCTAACAGCCAAAGAAGAAATTCAGTTTCGACAGAAAATCTATCAGACTCGGTTTGAAGGCGAAGACAAAAAAAAAGAAAAAAGAAAAAAAAAAAAAAAGAGCTCACCATTGGACCAACATAACCCCCTTATGTAACCGTTGGATATTTATTAAAGGTAATAAATCAAACGGATTCGTCTTCTGTTTAAATTGTTTGATCTAGCAGTTGAAATACGGAAAAAGATGAATTTGTCAAGGAGTTCCCAAAATTTGTTGTTTTTCATTGTCTTTAAAGTTCTCGCTTTGGTCACATGACAACTGAATCAACCAGAAACGCCATAATTTAGACACATGTACTTCATTTTAGCCCATGATGTGTCACTTTGTCTAATGCATGACTCCTGAGGAAAAGAATATTTTTACTTTCTCACATTATTCGTCGGAGAAACACGCAATCGCGGAACAGGATAATAAAAGATTCACAGGAATAATGATTTATATCTGTTCAGGGAAATCCCAAGTCCAATTGAAATAGGTTTCGCGAAAAGGAAAAAAATTCGTCCATTTTGTAGTCAACATGTTCAACATGATCAATGCACAATTTTCAAATCATCGAACATTGCATTGAACAAACAAATTTGACCAAAATGAATAAATATTTTAAACCAGATAGAGCGGACTCGACTTCGTATGATGAATCATGCTATGGGCGTCAATCCGTATCATAATTGGGAGGGGGCATGCACACACTAAAGATTTGCAGATAAGCAAAAAAGGGGGTCCTTGGCTAAAAAAAATTTGCCGAAAAGCAGAAAAAAAACAAGGAAACGCAAGAACAGACAAACTATTCCTCTCTCATGACTGGTAACATAGATGCTGATCCTACATGTTATAAACACCCCAAAAGTGCATTAGCACAATGAAAAAAAATATCATAAACAAGCCGAAAGCATGGCAACCCCAAGTAAATGCCCACACAGGCGTCGTTTATCGGTCGATATGTGATAATCTTATTTTTCAAACAGATAAGCGCGGGAGATCATTAATTTTCGTCACCTCTGTCTCGACCAATCACGTCACAACACTCCCAGCGCAGGACATCGCCCTAATTCGACAACAAGGCCGATTATGAACGAAGCCTCCCTCGGGACCGTTTGGAAGACACCAGATCTAGTCCCGGAGGTGTTCGGAGAACATCGGGTCATTGTCTGATGAGGTATCGGGTATCGTCGGCCAGGGCGTAAAGGTGGGTTAGTGCCATAGTCGATAATTGGCGCCAAGATGTGTTCGCGATGCTTTTTTTATTGGTTTAAAGGTAATGTATCAGGTGTATTTACATCATTAGGTTCTCGTGTTTATAGGTTCGTTTGTTTATATTTCATTATGTGTTTATTTTCTCCTGTTTTTTTTTTATTGTTTGTTCATGACTCTTACTATTGCTGTAATTGCTGTGGTTGTTTTTGTTTTATATACGATGAATCTAAATAGAGAATATTGCACTTTCACGGGTTTCTTTATTTTTAAAACAAATTTCATCATATACGGTTTATTCCTAATTTTTTTTTTAGGGAGACGTTATCTAGCCCTCCTTTTTACAAGGAGGGCTAGGAAAATAGACCATTTTGAATTTGTAATAAGTATATCTCTTCAGAAGTGAATAGAAATGTGTTCTGTGTTCCGTGCAAATACCATTCTTGTGAAAAGAAGGGAAGCAAAATACACTACTTTTAATTTGTAACGAAATATATATTTTCAGAATTGACTAGGAAAGTGTGCAGTGTCCAGTGCAAATGCCATTTTCTGGAAAAGCTAAAAGTTCTTATCAAGTTGATAATCCTCAAATCTCATACCAGATGCCTGTGTTCATGTACAATTAGTCTAACTTTCCCATTTACTTTGGAACAGTTTCTTTCACATCATATGACCAGAACTCCAGTTTATCTTTGATAAATTTATTATCATGATTATGTTACTAATAATCCTATATTGCATATAATAACAACTTTTCAAAAAGAGTATGAAGTTTTAAAGGTTAGAGGATTTTGAAGGCTAAACAATTTTACGCAATGAAAGTAACCATTTATGAATCAATGTCAAAGAAGTTTGCGATAACTGCTTAATCATAATCAATTACGATTGCGATTATATACATGAAAGCATTTATGAAATAGAAAAAAGGGGATACAAGGCGTTTATACTCATCAAGTTTTAGTGAGGTGAAAGACCGATTTGTCGTTTGATATCAGGGATGATCGCAGGCAAGGGTGGGGATGATAAAGGCTCTTGTATTATGGTCGTGAGTTTACTTCAGAATCTTTATCTTATCATGTTTTCCAGACGAGTATGACTTTCGGTAACCAAACTACATCTGTCGTCTGCTGAGTTAACTTAGCATTTCTCAAAGTCTTTACCGCCCATAAAGTTCTATCGTCCTTGTTTTGTTTGTTTTCTTTTTTATGTCTTCTTTATTATTATTATCATTTCCCACCCACTATTGTCATCTATCTCTCTCTCTCTGTCTGTCTGTCTGTCTCCTTCCCTCCCTTTCCATCTTTATCTATCTCTATCTATCTATCTATTTATCTATCCTTATATCAGTTTAATATGTATATATTGCTTGTTTGATGCGTCGGCATTTTACTACCAATTCAAATGCAAATTTCATTTGAAACAGTCAGTGTTTGAAAGATTTATAAATTTCATTCTATTATACTTACTTTCACAGGTGCCAAGTTGATTTTTTTTAATGGAAAACAATTTGTCACAATCATAATTTTCGAAGAAATCTTTTGTCCAAAAGGAAAATACTATACCACATTATGAGTTGGCAAATCTGCACCAACAAAATAAGTCGGTCGCTCCTAATTCGTCGGCAATTGAGCGCTTGATTTTCAGCTTCCTTTCGCCCTCCTTCTATAGAGCTAGAAAGCCCTGCTAAACAAACCTTGGAAAGATGGGAGATTACGGGACGCTGATCCCGGTCCAGTTTCTGTGTAAGACAACTCAATCCGCGATCGCTAGCGGATGCAGCGAAATCCGCCCCGGATTGAGTTTCAGCAACCACACGGTGAAGTGTAAAAAGTAATGGGGGAGGGGTAGAAAAAAAGGGGGAATATAAAGAACATTACGGGTAAGTAAAAAAGAAAAAATATAGTGTTTTGATTATTATGTTCTAATTCACTCACAGAGTTTCAGAATTGAACAGACATTACAGATATTAAAATATGTCTGTTTTCCAACATTTTAAGCTTATGCGCTGCTTTTACCATCATGACCGTGTTTATAGTTTGCTCTTTTGTGTGTGTGTGTGTGTTCGTTATTCTTTCAAAAGTAATTCGAGCCGTTTTCCTCTCTATTTTTTTTTTTTTGGGGGGGGCAATCAAATCAAATATTTTTTTTTTTTTAAATAATGAAATAATATGATTATTTGCATCAATGCTCGAAAGATTATAACCACACCAGCTAACCCGATAACATGTTTCTGCTCCACCTCGCCCAACTCCTTTCTATCAAATGACATTTACATTTTTTCCTAGCCCCATAAATGAAATATACCCATCTGCTGTATGTGTTGGTAGCTTTGTCCCTTTCTACCAACATCACCAAATTTTATTTACCCCTCCACCATCATGACCATGTCCACCGTGGTTCCGAGGATGGCCTCTTTTTACAAAATGGCATTTACCGTTCAACCGTGTTTGTTGTTGGCCCCCTCTACCAATACCCTTGTATTGGTAGGATTGCCCCTTCTACCAAATGACATTTACCCCTCCATCTTGTTTGTTGGGAGGATTGTTCCTTTTTACAAAATGACATTTACTATCAACCGTGTTTGTTGTTGGCCCTCTCTCCCAATACCCCTGTATTGGTAGGATTGCCCCCTTCTACCATATGACATTTACCGTTCAACCGTGTTTGTTGTTGGTCCCCTCTACCAATACCCCTGTATTGGTAGGATTGCCCCCTTCTACCAAATGACATTTACCCCTCTACCGTGTTTGTTGGTAGGATTGGCCCCATTCCTTGATCCATGTCCGCACCCCTCTGCCAACTCGATTGCTCTCCAAGTCCTTGTGCTCGGGCGCGATGACAGAGAGCCACGAATCGTTTCTTGGCAATGGTTATCTTGTGGTCAAAAGTCTTTTTTTTCTGAAGACTTCCCATCCACCCCTTTGAAAGCCGAGCTCCCCCAAATCTCGAACGTTTTTCGATGACCTGCCCCGATTACCCTTCCTGCGACTGATCCCAGTCGCTCAGTCTAAGAAAATCAGGGACAAAATTATGATCTCTTACTTCAGCCTGTTCGCTTTTTGAGAGACAGCGAGAGAGAGAGGTTGAGGAGGTGGAGCGAGGGAAGGGGGGGGGGGGGGGGAGGAGGAAGAGATTCTAAGTTCCTAAGTCTAAGAAAACAAGGGATTAAACTATGATCAGAGAGAGGGGGGAGGGAGGGAGAAGAAGAAGAAGAAGAAGAAGAAGAAGAAGAAGAAGAAGAAAGAGATAGAGGGGAGAAGAGAGGGATGGAGAATGGAGAAGGGGAGAAGGAGGGCGGAGCTATCTTTACAATTAGTAATCGATTTTAAGGTAATGGGAGATAATTGATTTTATTTATACATGTTATGTATTTATTCATTTTTATTATTTTTCCCCTTTCGTGTCAGTTAAGCGTTTTATAGTTTTGTTACTCGACTGCCGCCTAATGGTGGTGCACACGTATCACATGACCCCGACTGAAATGCGAAATGTGCAAGCAAATTGACTTTTTGATAGTTGGGATAACTAGATGTTTTACAGAAAAGATGATGATTGTAAAGCAGCAATGTAAGATAAACAATTGCACGATTACCGTACAATCTCCGGGCAGCCTCTGCACGGACATCCCACGGCCTGTCCCCCCCCCCCCCCCCCCCTGGCTCCATTACGGGGAATGGCACTAAGATTAACAATAACTCAATAGCTTAATATACCTATGCCACATTAATCTGTTATGTTTTCCTGTTTTTAAATCGACCCTCATGAGGTTATCATTCTTTAGATTTCAAGAGCTTCACTTTACATGTTCATTAATCCTTTTTTTTAAATTGAATTTTCACATTCTCCGACTGTTGATTTGTTCATTATTGCATCGTTTTAATTGTAACCAAACAGAGCCATGCAGGAAGATCATTCTCTGTTTAAGTGTATTTTGCCATTGTCCCGAAATATTTCTCTCTGTACTATGTTGTTATTTGTTATATTATTCTTTTTTTACGCTGATCAGGCCACTCTGTATGAATATTCGTGACTGAATGAATAAATGTATCAGTAAATAAACAAACACATAAATAAATAAATAAATAAATACATACATAAAGAAATAAATGAATCTGCCTCACTTATTCTGATCTACATCCTTCTACAAAAGAATGACCTCATCTCAGCTTCTATTATCTATTACTCTGGATGACACAGCACAATCAACCTCTTCTCCAAACTCAAACCAGGTTCTCGCAATCGTTGCTAATCCCTCTCCTAACTACATCCGGCTTGCAACGCTGGTTCATCATCTCAATTGCTTCCAAAGCAAATATAAGTATTTAATGTTAACAATTACGATTCTATTGGCGACGGCCCGGAAACTCCCCATTCCCACCCTCATGTCTTCTCAGCCAGCCCCCGGGGCGCTCTCGCTTCAAACAAAAGCTATTGTCCGTCCAAGACATGGTGACTAAGAGTTCAGCGACCCAATTTCGCTCATCGAGTACAAATTGTGAAAGTTGACTATCGAAAGACCTGAGTCATTTTTGTCACAAGTTGATGTCATAGAAATAAAAAAAAAAACTAGGCATTTGGGATTATGAATTATTTTGAAACTTTGACATGACAATGCATAATATGAAGGAGGGTGCAGGCCGGATGCTGGCCATTTCGATTTAACACTTTGGACACTTAACATCAATTTGGAATAGAAAGATGTGTGTCAATTACTGGAATTGCCACACCATATGATGCGAGTGGGACTGCATTCGGATGCGTATCAGGGATGTGATACAATGAGTCAATGCTTTGACCTAAATTAGATAGGATGCTATCGAACAATTCAGCAGTAACGATGGGTCTTCGATTCCCCCTTTTTTGTTAGTTCTGTCCTTTTTAATTTGTACTGGTTGATTTGGAAAAAAAAAAAAAAGGTTCTTCTTCGTCATCATCATCTTCCTCATCAATTTTATCTTTCCTTCTTCTTTTTCTTCTTCTATTTCTTTTTCTATTTTTGTTTTTCGGGTTTTGTTATATTCTTCCTTTGATATACACCTCCCATGCAGTTCTCTTCGTTGCATTTCTAACTTTATCCAATTGAATCGGGGTCTATTGATATCCTTCATTTGTCATTTGTGTTAAATAATACTTCAAACGAAACGAAAGGAAAGGGGCACTTGAATGTATTGAACCAACTCTGGGAAAACCGTCAGCATTTTAAAAATATTATTTTCATTGTGTATATACGCACATACGTTGTTGTTTTTTTTTGTTTTGTTTTGTTTTTACTCTAATGAGTAAGAAAGAGCTATAAAATGTGAATATCAATATCACAGTTTTAGAGTTCACTATAGGCATGATAAGGCTATAGCGCTGTTCAACTTGTATTATTAAAAGATGATGATGATGATGATGATGATGATGATGATGATGATTCACAGCATTTGTATGGCGCCATAAATCTGTTTCAAAAACATCCAAAGGCGCAGACTACTTTGATAAAATAAATGAATTATGTTCATATACTAACCATGCTAACAATAATAGAAATAGTAATGGTAAGCTCTTTCCTTGAATTTGTTTGTTTATATAGTATTCATTGTTATTTTCTAGATTTTTTAACAAAAAAGAAAAAGTGGGGTGTCATTCATTCAGTCAATCATATATTTCCAATCCTAAGTAAAATACTTAACAATTTACATGAAAAATACATATACAAAATGCATAAAATATAATTTCAAGAATTTGGAGTAGCCAGCAGAGGCCATACAAATAAATTATGATAAAAGAAAAGAAGATAAATAAGTGGGTAATAAGTGGCATTGGGTATTGATGCAGATTAAGCAAGATTAAGATTTTTAGAAATTCATTCGTGAGATAATTACTATATTTTCGTTTGAAAGCGGGGCAAGAGATGGGCACAACTCGATTTCCTTCGGGATTTTATTCCACGTTATAATAGCAGAGCGCTGATTTGACCGATTTGCGTGAAGTTTGATATTTTAACGTTGGTATGATATTTTAATTTTGGTATATACAAGTCATTTGCATGTCTTGTAAAGTGTGTATGAACATCCTTAGCTGTTTTGAACGTATTATCAAAAATGGGAGGTAACAAGTCATTATTATACATATACATAAATGATGCAACTTGTAATTTGTATATTTGGAAAATGGTTAGTATCTTAAATATTTGAAGGAAAAGGTTCTGAAGGAGTTATCGCCATGTTCTTATCATTTGCATTTTTGTTCTCAAATTGTCTTTGCCGAATTAAGGATTTCACATCATGGGGCGATTATAATATTTCATTCACTATAAACAGATAGATATTCTTGGGAAATAGCTCTCCCCCTCAGATTCCGTATGTGGTAGCAAGGTACCACCGCGTGCTTCTTGAGATTATAGCGACCTTGAAGTACGCCCAATAACAGGTCATGCACGACGCCAACTTTGCGTTCCAGTCGCCAAATTCGCGGTCCGTAACCCGAACTTTGCGTCCCAGTCGCAAATTTCACGTCCTGTGTCATGGATTTCGCATCCCGCGTCATGAATTTCGCATTTTGGGTCGTGAATGTCGCAATATGGGTCATGAATTTCGCATCCCGGGTCATGAATTTGGCATCCTAGGCCGTGAATTTCGCGACTGGGACATAAAGTTCGCGTCACAGGTCACGAATTTCGCGACTGGGATGCAAAATTGGCTGCGAAATTCACGTCGCACGTGACATGTACAGTTGTCGAGCGTACTTCTGGGCCACCATACGATACACATTCGATAATGGAAATACTGCCTTTAAATCATGGCTGTAATACGGGGTGTTGACCTCTTCCAAAATTCGTGTAATGATCACATATGAACATCGTTGACTTTCATCTTAAATTACAGAATGTTGTCACATTTTTAAAGTGTGCTTTAACTACAGCAAATATCCGCAAATTAAAATTGGATATCTCTTTAAATATTGTACTTTGACGAACGAAAGTAAGTGTCGGATTTCACGCCTTGCGAATCATTAAAATCATTATTGGAATGATATCAAAAAGATAAAGTTACAATGATACCATTCCCATGATCGCAATAAATATGTTACTGAAGATACTCGCTGTCATGAACTGATTCGTCATTATTGTCATCAATTTTATCTGGTTAGAGAAGGAATTCAAAATCACATGAGACTCATATTATGTCAACGTTAGTGGCTTGAAAGGGATGGTTTAACAAGAAATATTTGGAGAGCATTGGCACTACCAGAAAGCTCTAATGAAAATAAATCCAAATAAACATTTATGTTTTAGAAAAATGTCTTTATTTCACTTAAGTGAAAAGAGTCCAAAGTCAAGATAAATGCTTCAAAGGCGATTAAGACATCATACAACTTAGAAGGTGGTTTTATTTTAAGATTTCACGAGGCCCACTATGAACGTTTGGGTGTCTTCAACAGTTGAACGATTATAAGAAAATGTTACTTTTATTTTATTTTAGTTTAGTTTAGTTTTTATTTTATTTTGTTTGCTGGAAGATATTTCACAAAATTTATTTTATGTTTACCATGAAATATGCGACCATCGTATTTAAAAAGTACATAGTTTATTTCCATGTTTCCATAAAAACAATTAATACCATGATAGACTTGAAACAGAAAACGTCCAAAAGAGCATAAAGGTCATCAACATTAACAACGCCAATATATTATGTATTTAAAAAAAAGAGAAGAAAAGAACAATCGAAAAAGGTAAAGTGAAAATAAAACAAAAATACAATAAATCTTCATAGATTGAATAGTGTTCACTTTCACCTTCATCACTTTTGATTTATTTGAATTCATTTTTCAACTTGAACTTGTTATAATTTGTAGGTTGTCTCAGAAAAGCACCTGTCGTTAATTATTGACATCGGGAATCTGTCAGCACGAAAGGTATAAAACCTCGAAAAATTTTAATCGATATTGATATAACGCCTTTTGGAAATAAATGCTTATGCTAAGGAAATATTATAAACCAGGCGGAAGGTTTATTATACGGACGGGTGAGAATCGTCACCCCTCTCACGTTTGTGGTGTGATAAAGACTTCCTGAACGAAACTTGGATGAAACGAAGCTACTGTCATGATGAGGAAATAAATCCCTTTTGATCATCCTTATTTGTTCCTTTTTGAGAAGAGCATCACTCGAAATTGGGTCACGAAGGCATTGTTGAGGAAGGAGAAGGGTCGTGGAAGGGGAATGGATGAGGAGGAGGAAGAGAGGGAGGAGGGGAGGAGGACGAGGAGATGGAGGACGAGGAGGACGAGGAGGAGGAGGAGATGGAGGAGGAGGAGGAGGGGAGGAGGAGGGGGGAGGAGGAGGAGGAGGATGCAATGTATAGGAGGAGATGGCGGAAGAGAAGGAGAAAAATGAGAGCAGGAATATAAGGGAAGGAGAAAGAGTAAAAAGGAGCAACGAAGGAAAGAACAGAAGGGATAAGAGAGGAGTATGAAGTGGAAAGGAGGGAGCGGTGAACACGGCTCTATTTGTCTGATTGTAAGTGTGGAAAGAATTTTAAAGGAGCAACGATGGTAACTTTCCGGGTGGACCAGCATCCTGGAGATGGTTGTCTCAGAGGTAGCTATCCTGGGGACAGATGTCCGAAGGTGAGAGTCCAAGGGTACCGATCCTTCCTTATAATAAGAACATGCAATAGTCAACGGGTTAAAGGAGTAGCATGATAACCCTCCGGGTGGACCAGCATCCCCGGAGATAATTGTCCCATTGGTAGCTGTCCTGGGGATAGATGTCCGAGGATGAGAGTCCAAGGGTACTCATCCTCCCTTGACTGTGACTAACATGAAGACATCTTTAACATGGTTGATGGGTTTCGTGATTTAAGGAGACGGTGAAAACATGGAATTGAAACACGTTGATTGCTTCAGGGTATTTCTTACTCGGTTTGACTAGAAATACATAACCATGATAACTGCAGAGCAAGAATGAGACACTTCCACTGACAAATTGCTTTTGCACTGTCTCTCTCTCTGTCTCTCCGTATTTCTGACTGTTTCTCTGTCTGTCTCTCTGTCTCTATCTATCTATCTATCTATCTATCTATCTATCTATCTATCTATCTATCTATCTATCTATCTAAATAGAATTGAAAATTAGTCTGCTTGGCATCTAGATGATACAAGAATCAGAGTTGGTAGTACTACCAATTCTGATTCTTGTATCTATCTATCTATCTATCTATCTATCTATCTATCTATCTATCTATCTATCTATTTATTTATCTATTTATTTATCTATCTATTTATCTGTCTATCTATCTATACATCCATAAATCTATCTATCTATCTTCCCTATCCTCTAGCACCCCACCCCTTGTCAGTTTCGATTTCTTACCCCTAGTGTTTCCCAAAATAACATCACATAAATACTTCCCTTAACATAACGTGTTCATGTACCTAGTCACTGACAGGCGAATGCCCCTTTTGTCCCCAATCGTGCATCCCTTATTAAACATTTCTACGTGACTCTAGCGCCTTGTGCTGGGAGGTTATACGTTAAGGGGTGAGTCGGCAGAAATTTTAAGGAAAGTTTTTAGTAGGGGCACGCGAGAAACTACAGAGACCGCAGTCCAGTACAGCCTGAACTTTGCAAATATACCCCCTGACTTTTTAAACCACTAATCACAATTTCCCCATATGCAAGTTTTATTCATTAAAACGTAACGATTTCATATGTGTAATGTGTCACTATGTAAACTGATACACTAATAAGCTGGCGGCGAGTGACTTTTAAAACAGAACTTTTTTTAAAAAAGAAAGCAAATTCTGAAGGAAATGTAAGAGACAAACTTGGTAAGAAAAGCAAAAAAGGCGAAGTAATACAAAACATATCAGTCTTGATGCCAGACCCTACTTGTTTTAAGATTGACTTTAATTTATTACTCTTTTTATGTTCAGTGATTTTGTTATTTTAATCATGTAAATCATTTGTAAATAGTGTGATTCTTTATGTGTTTCTAATAAAAACATGAATAAATAATAATAAAAAAAGATTAACTTTAATGTTTACTTTGTTGCAATATTTCCTGGCTTTGCCGTTGTTCGAACCTCTGTGCCAGAGGTTCGTGGTTTGAGTCCTGGTCTGTGAACTACTGTATATATAAGCTGGAGGTAAAGAAAATGTCGCATACGATAGAAATCATTGCTAGATAACATAACAATCTGATGTCGTGATATAGCTATACATCAACATCAGCAACAACCATAACAAAAACTAAAAAGGACCAGTGGTATTGGTGTCTTCTTGTAACTGCGATTACCCGGGTTCTGGGGTTCGAAGCCGAGTGCATTATGCTAATGCTTTTTGGGTATTAATCTTTTTAACCAAGCCCTTCGGAGAGGATGTGAAGCTGCGGGTCCACTGACATGGTTATTAACTTGGAAGTATACACGGTTTTGTTTTTTTTAGCAATCATGTAAAGTAACAACAACATCAACAGCAACAGCAACAACATCCAACAAGAAGAGATGAGTAATTTCTTAAACTTCATCATTCGATTGTGTCTTCATCAACATAGGGACTAGCTATCAACAAAGCATTACGAAAGCAATAACAACAACAACAAATCATCTTTTCAACTGGCAAGATTTTTTTGTTATTTTGTTTTTATTATTTTTAGACAGAACTTTATCATCCGACTGTTTCCTCTTGTTTCCGCTTTAAACTTATCTAAATAGGAATAACCCCTCAACACCCTTTCATCTTCGAGATGCGTCTCTCTTTCTGCTTGTGTCCAGGTCTCTATCTCTCTCTCTCTCTCTATCTCTTTCTCTCTCTCTTTGTCTCTTTATTTCTCTTTCCCTCTCTTCTTTATTTATCCATTACTCATGTGAGAAATCTTGTAACGTAGATGATCAATTTCTAAAACTTCTTTATTCATTGTTACCATTTTTAGATAAATCTTTTAAAAACTATTTCCGCTATAAACTTTTCTTAATAGGAATAAACCCTCAACACTCTTTCATCTTAAAGTTGCATCTCTCTCTCTCTCTCTCTCTCTCTCTCTCTCTCTCTCTCTCTCTCTCTCTCTCTCTCTTTCTCTCTCTGTCCATCTCTTCTTTATTTATTCATTACTCATGTGAGATATTTATAACATAGATGATCATGATTTGGAGAGGATAGGATGGGGAGAGATGTTTCCGTAATAGTCAGCGAGTATACGGAAGTTTAGGGAGACACGCTGTATACATGCGACTCTCCCAGGACACCGGAGGGGTTGATAACACAACATTCGCAGCCACCCTCCCATGCCCTTGAACAGAAGTCAAGTTCAATGTGGCCATATGGGACCCCCCCCCCCCATCTCTCTCTCTCTCTCTCTCTCTCTCTATCTCTCTCTTTCTCTCTCTCTCTCTTTCCTTTCTACTCTTTCTCAATGTGGCCATATATAACCCCTCTCCATATCTCTCCCTCTTTCTCTCTTCCCTCTCTACCTGAACTACAAATTCTCTCTCTGTCTCTGTCTCTTTCTCCCTCTCATTGTCTTTCTCATTTTCTCTCTCAATCTCCTTTCCTCCCTCCCTTCCTCTCTCTCACACACTCTCTCTCCATCCATCTCTCTCTCTTTCCTTCTCTCGCCTTATCTCCTTCTTTTTCTTCAAAGTCGATGGCCTAGATTTTACCCCTCCAAATATATTATTCGTAGTTGCCAATGCAATCTCGTTTATTCAACATCCGCTGTTGGTTCTTCCATCATTTAAATTTCATTGTTCCACTTTTGGTTTATGTTTGATTAAGATATAAAGAACTTAAAGAAAAATTAGAAAACATTACTTGGAACTTGTACTTTCGAACTGCTGGAAGGATGTTGCACGTCATCGCCTATACTCCGTGTCAGCGGTATGCGGATATTAATTGTGTGAATACATGCGAAAATAACAGTTAATTCTAATAGTGTGTCAGACAAGATTATATTTTACAAAGGCTCTTGGACAGAAATAGAGAGAAAGAAAGCCAGAGAAGGAGAAGAAGCAAAGGTAGAAGATAAAGAAGAAGAGGAAGAAGAAAAAGGGGGACAAAGAAGAAAAAGAAATAGAAGTAGCCTATGCAGAAATACACGAATTTATTTATCTATTTTGAAATGGCTCATAATCAAATGTGTAACTGCTGTAAAACTGAGATTGCCTCGAATTCCGCTGGGTCCTCCGTGATAACTGGCATAAAGTCAAATATTATCAACTCGTCGGGGGCAGACAGCAGCGAACGAGTGTTTCAAAGGGCGGGGAGAGTACCGCGTCAAAAATCATCTTCCCGCAAATGCAGTTATCATTTGACAACCTATTTCTTCAAACTATGTATTCTAGACGCCAGATACCTAATCGCAAATGTACTGGGACCATTTTGTCTTGCAAAAAGGGTGTTACCGCGACGTGACCTCATCAGTCATATTTTCCCTTCAACACATTTAATTAGTCATAATGATTTAGAAACGAAACGAAACGAATGTATCATTTTAACTGTGCAATAAAAAGTACAAGGAGACGGTCAAATCAAAATTAAAAGATGCCGTCCAAAATATGGATAACCTTAAAATCTAATTTGTTTTTCCTTTTCAGAACGTTTTGCATTAATGAATGCATGCGATAACCATTAAACAAGTTAAAGGGAAAAAACACAAGTCATCAAGTACTACGTTTCGATAAAATGTAAGCCTACAGGAAAACTATAGATAGTACAAATCAAAAGTTGCGCAACATGACAGCAACTAAATTTTCCATCATCTCTTTGTTTTGAACTGCTTGCACCTCAGCTTGTTTGCACTTCATTCATCGTGTCTGAGAAGATGCTTCCAAAATTGGGAAAGGTAACGGAGGGATTTGAGCAAGTTTGATTTTGTTTTCGGCTATATAAATCAATTTGTTGAATCACCTCTAATTAAGCTCACCTTATATGGATGTATTTATTTTTTTTCACATTAAAGAATAACAATGCTCGCCCTTGATTATGAGTTGTTTTCATTAGAACTTAAACATGTTAAAGTCTGTTTTAAGAAGTTTAGCAAATGATTTCTCCAGCTAAATAAGAAGTTGCATATTCCCCCTGTACCTTGAAAATTTACGCCTCCTGGAAAGAGCAGAGGTAAATGAACACCTCATATAAAACAAACAGCTCTCAAAATTTTGTAGATAAACATAAATATCTTCAGTGACAGATCAATCAATGATTGGTTTGTGTTTGTGCTGAAAACAACTTGCTGCCTAAAAAATAAAAACAAATTATATTTCAATTATAATTACAATTATATTTCATGGTATTAATAACAGTTACGATACATGTGAACTCTGCGCACATATCTAGGGAAATAAATAATTCAACTACCCCGAGGCGCTGAAATCATTCAAGAAACAGTTCCTGCAAGGTAACAATCTCCTACACTTGGGTGGAGAGTGACACATTAGATTAATGCATGCCCTGTCAAAGGACATTAGTATCACCACTGGACTCGAATCGCGAAACCTCGCGAACTCTCTACAGTCTGCACTAAAAAAATAATGGGTAAATTTTAACCAGCACAAAGGCAATTATGTCCAACAAACTTTGGGCATTATTTTTACCCAATGCGGAAAGCATATTGTCCAGTTAGGGTAAAAATAAATAGTAATTACTTTAGAATGGGCAAATTTGCATCAGATTGGATAAAAAGAAATTCCAAAAGTTGGTTGGACACATAATTACCCTCATGGCACATTTAGGCGAAATATTTTTAGAGTGTATATACGCGTAGTGACGTAACGACGAGACCACAGTTTCCTAGAATTCACTTCAAATAAGTTGATCGGAACATCTCTAACTTTGCGATAAACTTACAAACTTTGGATTTTCGTTTGAACTCCAGCCCTGGATTGCATCAGGAGATGGCATGATTCAGCATTAAAGACTACTTCTACTCTTTTCTTGGAGCTCTGAGAGTCGAAGACGGAAACAACATACGAACCACCATCTGTCATATCCACTTTAGCCCACTGCACACTGACATGTCCTCAATTCAGTTTTTTACAATAAATAAAAGTGCTATAGCGCTTTATACTGGCATTCAAACCGAATAGCTTAATGATTAAAGTCGTGAAAAATCTCATCATAGACGCTGAAAAGGACAAGTCGTGCAATAATTATAGTATCAGCCGATCCAGGGTTGAGAAAAGTAATAGTAAGGGTTATGGACAGAGCGCTAGGTACCGCAGATTATGGTCACAGACCTGGGGTGGGGGTATTTCTTAAAGCTATTCGTAAATTTACGAATGACTTTACGAACGACTTGAATATGGCAAGCCAAATGGAATTCTCAATCATTATAAATTGTATCATCTAAAGGTGAAATATGCAGACGTAGAATGATATTACCATTGTTTTACAACCATCCTTATGGCGGAGTATCTTTTGCCACAATTTAAATGAGATTATGAGAAATGAAGTGACACTTTGTTAAAACGTCAGGATAAACTTCAGGCATCCCATTTTGCACTTCATGTTCAAGTCGTACGTAAAGTCATCATGGCCATTCGTAACTTCACGAACAGCTTCATGAAATACCTCCAGGAATTATTTCCTCACAGGGTCATGTGTTTAAAAAGAATCACGACATATTGGTGTTCAAAATGAGTCCCCTCAGGCTTACATCATCAAACACTTGTCTTTATTTCCTGAAAGTATGAAGGGACATTTTCTGCCGAATTCTCGTAATTATCAAACGAATAATAGTCGGATCTACCATTTGGTGTTCTCTTTTAGTTATTTTTACTTTTAAAAACTGTTTTAAAATGCTGGTCTAACCCTAGCATCACAAGGGCCAGAGTCAAACATTTTTTTTTTTCAGTCTAAATAAATTTGGCGAAATGTTCTGTCATTATAGATGCAAATCGCGTTGAAGTCGGCCTTTAAACTGCTATTAAATAAAACAAAAACTGGAAGAAAAAAAAAAGGTTGCAGGATACCAGTAGGCCTTACGTGCAGCCTACGTGGAGATCTGTCTTTATATGAATAGGAGTACAGATGACCAGTACAACAAGTCCACTGTATAAATACAGACGAATCGAGTGATGGTAGCCGCGGTAGAGAGAAAGAGAAGGGATGGAAGGGGGGGGGGGGGGGGGTGTTGAGTGGTATTATGTTCTCTCCACTATACACCATGTTCATTTATAACAAGTCTGTGGTACGGGCAGCACCTTATGTACGAAAACATAACCAAGATGGATCTCTCCTAAACCTCTGTCTGACAGAAAGATTAGAAAATGCACGAAAATCACTTCCTATGGCAAAACACAACGTTGAAATATTTGGCTTTTTTTCCCTCCCAACCATGCCAGAACTCTCTCCCTGTCTCTCTTTGTTTCTCTTTCTCTCCTCCGTTTTGTCTCTGTTTTTCCATCCTGCGACTGATCCCCGATCATCAAATTATGTTAGGTTTGATGAAAAATTGCAAGAGGGATAGGAGCGCTTGGGGAATACTCTGGGACGCGGGTCGGGCGAACTCTCACGGGACCGCGGCGGCCGACGGAATGGGACCCTAGACGCACGCCGAAACTAGCGCGCTTGAAAACATCTCGTGTCCCGCAAGCGGGTGGTCTTGTCTGGCGAGCCAACGGGTTTCCGCCGTGAAATACTACGACCAGTAGAGTGTTGGTGGTAATGTGGGGGAGGGGGGCGGCTGGAGAAAAAAGAGGGTAGATTAAAGCAAAAGCCAAATATTTTCGATGGCACAGATGCGAATGCATCGAGACTATGTGGGACAGATGATTTATGGACTACAAAACTCAAATGATGTTCCTTGTGTTCCATATGAAATTGTTTAGGGAAGTCACCAAACATACTAAGTAGGAAAATGATTGCAGTGTCATGGTTGTAAGTCATGTGGCTGCAATACAAGTATTGTAATGATAGGATGGATACACATTTGCCATTTGCATTTTACAGCCTGCCATCTTTTCTTATCGCGTTTGCCACTACATACTGAACTTGGAAAGTTTCGTTATACTTCTAAATTCAAGGTGTTTCTTTTCTTTTAATTATTATTTTAACACTCAATTTTATTCATTAAAAGAACTAAGTTATTACTTGGATGAAACTTTTATCTCAGTGTAAGTGATCTAGAAGTCATATCGCGTGAGTAACATAGATTCTGCGTACATGTTAGTTAATCAGTAGGCATATTCTATTCAAGAATTTAAAAAAAATTAAAAGGGAGTTGCTCCGATAATTTCTCTATTGTATTAATGTTCTCCACTGCCCCTCCCCCACCCCACCCCACCCCATCCCCAGTCTTTTTCGCCACTGAATGGCAACAAAAGTTAACAGAGCAAAAATGGAAATAAAATCAGTTGATCATACGAACCCTCTCCTTATTCAATGGCATTGTTAATTTACAATTTATCAACCTAGCAGACACCTCCCCCCGGCTTGGATCAAGACCCAACGACAGAATGGGACTAAAATTCGAAGGGGACTTTCGCTATGACCTGCCCTAAAACTTACAAAATCGGCCCTCAGACTGAGAATCAGCTGGCCTCCAGTTTAAAACACTGACCAGCACATGGGGGAAATACTTCCCGATCTCCCCAGACTCCTCAACCTCCCCCCCCCCCCCCCCCCCCCCCATGGGCAGTTCGTATGTGGCTACCCTACAAGTTCACATGCATATAGGCCTATGGCAAATCGCCAAATGAGCCATCACAAAGCACCCTTCTTCCGTCTAGCTGACAACATGACAATGTCTCCTGGGTTGAGAGAGGCTAATGCATCATACATGTCCGGTTTCATGTTACTGCACTGAAATGAATCCAACCTTGACCAATGTCATCGTTTTTCTTTTATTCATTTTTATAAAAGTAATGGTGAGTAAGTGTCCATCCGCCCGTATCGCATACCATTATTCTTCATCTCATAGTCCCAAACGTGCCTATTCATGTATCTTTTTATCTTATGTGAGTGGAAAGTCTGCATTAAATCGCCTAGGGCATAGGAAGCATTTACGATTTGTGGAAGCGAAACAGCAGCCAAGTCATTATTCCCGCTGTTCCTGATGAAACGCTTTTAAAATTGAAAGTGAAAGGTCGAGTATGACGACACTGTCAATTTTCTTTGTGATCATGATGACAGCGGGATTGTTTGCCCAACGTTGATCAAATTATCTTTTGTTAAGTTATTTGAAGAAAAAAATAACAACAACAACAAAACAAATCAAAACAATAACCTAAAGTCATTAGTAGTATCGTTTTTTGGATATTCTAAAAGGCATATACTGCAAAAGTTCGCAGGGATGGAGTTTATCAATTAACAAATGGTTGTTAACAAGTGAAATCCATGTCATTAGAATTATAGCTTTTCTTCTGCGTTTTCCTAGGACAGGGGAGGCTAGACTTGCTCCCCCGGTGTGTTGTCACTCTGTATTGACTTCGTGTATGCATGATCGTTCGAAATTTCTTGTAAAAAAGGGGTCTTTTAGCATGTTCGCGATTTTGAAAAAAAGGTTGTTTTCATGAGCTTG
This sequence comes from Echinometra lucunter, assembly GCA_029962745.1. Taxonomy (NCBI): domain Eukaryota; kingdom Metazoa; phylum Echinodermata; class Echinoidea; order Camarodonta; family Echinometridae; genus Echinometra; species Echinometra lucunter. The sequence goes on from CM057171.1 coordinate 3,506,529, forward strand.
TACTCGAAGTCGAAAAAGGGGGTGTTTTTGAGCTTGCACTCAAAATTGATAAAAGGGTGTGTGTGTGTGTGTTTTTTTTTCTGGTCCTTGTTTGCAATTTTCTGTTTTTGACTCAGACGTGAATTGAATTTGAAAGGGGTGGTTTAGTAAAAGTGTACGTAGAATGCGAAAAATAGGGGTGTTTTTTAAAAGGCCAATTTGTACCCGTTTTGTGCCTAACAGGGGTAAAATCGCTGAAAATGTACTTGAAACGCCGCGAAATAGGAGTGAAAGCCTGGGTTGCCGAACGATCATGGTTACACCTTTGAATATTGAGTGACAACACCGGGCCTGCTCCAGTCGCCTTGGTTTGTGTGCATGGGTTTTCGTCAAATGGTAACATTAAACACTGGGAGAGAGCTTTCAAAATCAACAGAAATGTACTAAAGTTTTGTTAAAAATGAAAGGCGTTAGTTTGTGGCGTCAGAACCTTGTCCAAAGTATGTCATGCATGTATAAAATTCCAAGAGCAAACACGAGAGTCAACAAACAACAAGTTTAACACAAGACAAGCTTGACAAGAATCGCATACTTAAAGGAGAATGGAACCCAGGCATTAGTGTCTTTCCAGTGAATGAAGAAGAAGAGGAAGAATAAACAGTGAAAGTTTGAGCAAAATCGGACAATCTGTTCAAGAGTTATGAATTTTGAAAATTTAAGTAAATCCCTATTATCGGGATCCTTGAGTTGGCAACTTTGCCACCATCTGTGATGTCATCGTGGACAACTCACCATTCATTTTGTACAGAGAATTTAACATTTTCTTATTTTCTAGAAAAATAGAAATTCATTTGATTTACTGTTTGAGTATGACATGGCTACATCAATTCTTCAAGCATTTTGTGAATAATTATGTTGATTCCTGACTCCAAATTTCATATACATCAAGATATTTGAAAAATTGTGTACAAAATGAATGGAGAGTTGTCCACGATGACATCACAGATGGTGGCAAAGTTGCCAACTCAAGGATCCCAATAATAAAGATTTACTTAAACTTTCAAAAATCATAACTCTCTCTCTCCTTCTCTCTGTCTAACTCTTCTTATCATTAACTCTCTCCTCTGTCTCTCCTTCCGACTTTCCATATTCATTATATGAATCATGTTCACAAACTCCTCCTTCCCCCCCCCCCCCCCCCCCACGCCCGCCTCCATTGTGAGGATCTCTTTCCCCTTTAACAAAACGATCAAATATTGATGTGTTGTGGAATGTGTTGTTTACACATAACAAGCAATCCGACAAATGTTTGTGGGTTATAAAGGTCAATAGAGCGGTTGACAATAACAATCAAGTGTTCGCAGTTGGGCCAGAGAACATGCGACTCCACAAGAAGTAGGGCGGCGCGGAGGATAGGAGAAAAAAGGGGGAAAGCAACAACAACAATAACAAAAAAGTAAGAAAGAGAGAACGAGAAAGAGAGAAAAAGAAAGGCGATGAGATGCAAAAGTTCAGTCTAACTCAGTCACCATCACTTTCCCTATTACGTCATCAGTAAATAAAATAAATCGAAACGGAGTTACTCATTCACCCGTTCACATAATATTCGCACTCTATTTTCTAAGCAATGAAGAAGTGAAAAGAGTATTGACTCACACCTTGGTACTAGATGGAATGGGCGAGGGATTGAGGGAAGGAGGGGGGGGGGAGATACATCGTTAGAGGAGGTCATGCACCTCAGTGGAAGGGGGAAACAGGGGGGGGGGGCGACAGGGGGCACCCTACTCCCGATAATAAGGGTGAGGGACACGTTAGAACGATAGAGTATCTCCCCCCCCCCTATTTTAAGCTGATGATTTTTTTTTTCCTTTTCATAATTGTTGATGTGTGCGTTGCCACCCCCTAAAAAAAAATAAATAGATAGATTACTAAATAAGGAAATAAATTGCTTATAAATAAGCTGATGACGTTCGTGAGAGTTGTTCCCCTTCCCAAATATCAAAAGGATTGACGCCCCTGAAGGAGGCGATATTGCTCAGGGGTATGGCAATGGTCTCGTAACAAAGTGGTCGCGCTAGGTAATGTACATCTTACCAAAATGCCTGGGAGAGGATTTTAAACCATCGGTCCCATGGTTTCTTACTCACAAGCAGACATCAGCTCTCTTAGCTGATAACCAACCGACCAACCACCAGAATTAACCATTCATGACAGGAATTATTTAAAGCCTAATTTAATCAGCTTTTATTCTTCAAATTGGCAACACCAACATTTTTATTTTATTTCTACATTTTTCTTATAAAACGTCATGTATCTGAAATGAATATAAATTGACAGAAATTATGATGAGAAGTCAAAAAGTTGCCAATTTGCAGGGGAAAATCGTGATTTTAAACTTTCTATCACTTTGCCAATTTAAGGATTTTAATGCTTATTTTCCTTTAAAAAAAAATCAGCATCAAACAACGAATATTGACGCAACCAAAATGGGCACAGTTTGTGTAGAATTTTTTGCTCTTTCTGCTCATGTATTTGGTATGATTTTTAGGGCTTTGCATCAAAAGATATTAGGCCAAACCACAAAATGTGGACCTCTATCACGAATGGGTTAAGAAACATGTGCACCCGGCTAGAATTCCATATTTCCAAAAATATTATTTTGGAAATATTGGGCAACATTAGTGCGGCTGTCATCACGCAATCTAAGTGAGTGTTGGGTGTTTACTGCATCTAAATCAACCGTTAAACACGGCGCTTGACCAGCACTCGGGGGAGAAAAGAGCCGTTTTCGGATCTGCCTAATTACTACCAGCTACTGAAGGTGCCAAAATTCCCAACAGTGGTGTAAAATAACGGGAGGGGTGTGGTGGGGGTAGGCCAGACCCCCCTCCTCTACAGACGCGGTCGTACTTCTGCTTATTAGAGCATGTAGGGTGGTTGCGAATAATTATCCACTATTAACGTACTGTAAAATGGGCACTTTATCTAATCTAAAACTTTCCATAAATGCACACTTTATATGACTTTCATTAGCCGATGGGAGAAGAAAAGTAATGTAATCATAATTTTGGTAGGTGCATGAGCAATCTATTTTTCTACTTTTATTATTTTGAAAAAAAGGTACAAGATGATGTAATAATTAAACTGAAAGTTTATTTTGTTATAATTGCTTTGTTTTGTTTGGAAATGAAAATGAATAAATGAAACGAAATGAAAAGTTGTGTTGATTACTTTTGTATACTTTTCTTTTTATTTGTTTAGTGTTTTTGAAATTTTATTACAGATTTAATGGCTATTCTGAATGTTGCATAGTCCTGACAGCCACTCCTCACATCAAACATTAAGTTGTCAAGAAATTAAAACATGCTTACTCAAAGAAATCGTTACCGATACATTCATAAGCTACCCTCCTCATAGTATTATTTTTAGGAGGAAAATTTATAATTTTTAGAAAAATATCTCTGTCACACTAAACAACCGAACCGAACCGATTCCACGTTATCGATTCCATGCTGTTTGGTGGTAATGTTTGTTCAGTTTGTTGTCGATGTACAACGGGTTACGTTGGTGCGACTGGGGTCTGAAACGTTAATCATCGAGATCGCGCCTTCATCCTCACGGGGGGCGCCCTACAATCATCACCTTCACAAACAGGCGAAAAAAATATCGTTAAATTGATAAACAAACGCTCCAAACGGTTGAAGACATTTTAAGACTGGGTATCAAGTGGTTACCCCTTCGATGTAAAGCGATACCGGCTCAGGACACGCATGGCGCACTCTTGCTAAAATCTGAGAGTCGGTCAACATCAAAGGGCAAGTTAGAGGGAGAGTGGGTTTAATTTTGACGGGTAAGAGAGCGGTATTGGTTTTCGGAAATCTTCTGAATTACTCTGGCTATTTGTTGGTCATCCTCGTGAATACTTCAGTTGCCTTACCACATCTAAATTTATTCTGATAAGTTAGTAAACTTTTGTTTTCTTTTGTTATATTGCATTCATATGAAGGAGGAGTTGTGGCTCAGTGGTAGAGCAGCGAGTATCTGGTTAACCAAATGGATGCGCTAATGCCCCTAGGTAAAGTATTAATCCTCATTGCCCAAGTCCTTCGAAGGGGACTTAAAGCTGTCGGTCATGATTGCTTACTAGCAAGCATACATATGCTTTCTAATTAGTCAGGTCAAATAACCAACCATTTAACCATTAACCATTTAACCATATTGCAGAGCACACTCGATCCCCGTTTTAGGCAATCGCGATTTTTGGAAAAAAAAAAACCAAATGTAGCTTTCTGGGAATTCTTCATTAATGCATTAGCATGAAAATATTTCTGGAATATTGTCAAGTTCTTTTCTGTTTATTCTTTCATGTGTAAATATTGATATGAAAGACGGAACATGCACTCCAGGGTTTTCAGGGGTGTGCCATCTTAGCGGTGAGGAACAAAGCATGAAATTTGTTTCTCGTACAGACCAGAACCTCCCCGAATCTTTGAACTTCCTCTAATATCCTCTAATAGTAGTTTTCATCACTCTTCACAAGTACAAAAGCTGCAAAAAACCCACGTTTGGGGGAGAATGATCAGTTTACTTTTATTTGAGTCCTAAATTTATATTTTAACTGTTAAAAAAACACACAAAACATAAGTGGAAAGCGCAGTTCATAACCGGACCTGTGTAAATGACCAACATTTTATAGGAATACATCATTGCATAGGTTATACAATTATGAGGTTATGATCCAAACACATTTAAAATAGATGCTATTCATTTTTACTCCCCCCCCCCTTTGTCGGGGGGGGGGGGGGACAGTAGTAGGCCTCCCACGGTGTGTGATGACCATGGGTAGAACATTAACACTTACAACATCAAACCGAAAAAAGTCACAAAACCTAGACCAAACACAAAATTAACTTAATGACCACTGATTTTTATAATTCCTGTAGACTTTAACAATCCGGGATCAACTGGTTTGGGTAAACTGATGATATAATTTGTGGGCAACTCTCGGTATGTTTTGTGCACATAATTTCATAATTATCTTGAAGAACGCATGTTTTTATTCTCCTTATCCCAAATCTGTTGTGGGGAAAACACCCCTACATTATAATCTTGAGTTTGGCTTAAGAAAATGCCAAAATTTTAAGCAGGATGACAATGTTCAGTTATGTCTGTATGTGTGAACGAAACATATATGTTGTCCATGAAATGATGTCATCAATAGCTATGGAAGTGTCCAAAAAAGTCATACAGAAAATTTAATATAAACTTTACTTTAGTATTCCGTGCCTGACCTCGTTCAAATTTTCTCTGATCTTTTTTTTTTTTTAATTCCGTTTTAGCTTTGATTTACCTTGGGGGTGTTGGCTTCCTTCAAATCCTATACCTCTACACCACAACCTGACCCAAGACTATTGGCAACTATTCGCAGGTCATTCTACATGTGAGATATAAAACCTGGCTCATATCGCCAAAGAAAATGTCTGATCACCCATAAACAGTACTTTTAGGCAGGTTCAATTGGACATCGCCTGGTAAATATACTTTTCTACCAAGGTGCCGTTTTTCATCAAGATACATTTTAAAAAGGGCAAAATAGCGGGAGATAATCCCGAGAAAAACGCTCGTGTCATTCTAATTACGACCAGAAACAGATATATCCAGATAGCACTTAGAGGAAAGCAATGTGTGGGTTCTTATCTCGCGTTGGCAATGCTCGTGACTCAATCGTCTGTTTAAGTGTGTTCCCAAGGGCGCTATACTGTCACCGTATGATGGATCTTCACTTCCTGAGTGCGTTAGTGCGCAGTATGGAGCGTTGGGTTGTCATTGTGTGAAAGGGTTGTGCACGACATCAAGGTTGATTCATGAACGCAAAGGATGGATAGAAGGGATTGCTTCTTTAAAAGGATTTAACATTGCAGTGATTTTTCTTTTCATTTGTGTTTGTTCCTAATCGGATAATCTTCAGAAGTTTGATTTATTGAAAGTGGTATGGAATTAGAAAATGGTGATAATTTTCTCAAGACGTGAAGTGTGTTTTTACTAAAACCGAAGTCTGCAGTCCAGATTTTTATTTTTTTATTTTTTTTTTAAATTAAGATGTGTTTACCCGAGCCAGATTTCTTCTTTTCATATTATCCCGTAGTACTGTGGCCCTTTGGATTCTAAGTGTTTCTAACTAATTTCATCTCGCTCTCTCTCACTCTCTCTCTCTCTCTCTCTCTCTCTCTCTTCACTCTGGCTCCCTTTCTGTAACTTTTGTCCTCTCTTCTTCATACACCTTCCTCCATCTCTTGTATACTCATTTACCATGTATTTTCTATGAATCTCTTCCCCCTCCTCTTCCTCTCTCTTTCTCTTTCTCTCTCTTTCCTTCTCTTTCTTTCTTATCCATTCTTATTCTTCTATTTAAAAAAAAATCTTATCCTTGAAGTTATGACAATCATTTTCTCTCTGTGTTTCATTCAAGTTGTTGGGGGTAGTTTACTCTATTGCTGAAGTTTTAAATTATGTTATTCACTTGTATAATGTTCTTCATTATCACTATAGTCATCATTTTACTTATTATCATGATTGATATTATTATCATTATTGTTATTATTATTATTATTATTATCATGATTATCATTATTATCATGATTATCATGATTATATTTATTGATATTATTTCATCATCATTTATGAATAACATTGACATTAATATAACGTGTGTAATTATCAAAGTCACTATATATTATATATATTATTATGATGATGATGATTATTATTATTACAATGATGATCTTTTAAACCAGAAAAAGACTTTAAATGTTCATTTTTCAGAAAAAGTTGTTCCATGCAGTCGTGATACTTCTATACTTCTTCTAATATGATTTATGATTTGCGGAAATACCTAAGAAGTAGAAGAAGTAGAACATTGGCAAGTAACCAGGGTTTGGCCATTGTATTAATTAATAGTAATCCAAGGTACATGTTCATGACCTCATAATGCTATAACTGAAGTATGACACATCATGAGTTAATAATAGTTGGAAAGGAAAAGGTGCCACAATCACTTATGAATGAAATGATTTACTGCAAGATGCATTTAATAGTTCTTTGGAAGGAGCACTGGGGGGGGGGGGGTTTCATGAAACAATTAGTCGGTGGTTTTCACCGACTAATTTGCTTTCAGCCAATCAGATACGAGTATTTTCAGTAGCTTATAACATTTGTCGGTGCTTTTCACCGACAAAACTCTTGATGAAACGCTCCCCAGGTCTCTGCAATCTCGGCTTCAAAAGAAAGACAATGCACTGCCGATCAAGAAAGTTCTTAGCTGTAATCGTGTAGTTAGTCGTTGCATAATTATGATGCAGATAGCATAGCAATAAAATTCTATCCGTTTATCATGCTACGTATTCCGTATCTTTTAAAAGCTCATTTAATCAGTCTAAATACGTAATCAGTTTCCCCATATTGAATCAATTGTGACTGAAATTTCCAATTTCAATGTATATATATATATATATATATTTCACACAAAAAGGGGTGGAGTATAGGAAGAAATGACAGGCGGGTCTTCTTGTTATTTCCCAACAACCAGCCAAGAGCATCAATGATATATCAATATATCAATGATATATCAATGAAATGGAATTGCTTATAGGCATGATGAATTTGACAAACACTTTAATAATCAAATAACTTTCACATTGAATTCTATTTACAGCGACATTTTGTATTTTCTTATTCCAAAACGGAAACCAATCCCAAGATCTTAACCCAATTTTGCTTTGGTTACTTGGAAAGGGCGCACAAATCAAATGATGAAAAATTTACAGGAGTATCATCATTGGCACATCACCAAGGGGCATTTAACAGGTTCATGATTGGTAGTAGATATAAGGAAAACTTACCGAGGAGGGTAAACCCGAGCTCCCATGAAGACACTTTCTCGTTTTTCCTCAAAGTGTAAAGAAGCCTACCATTAGCTATGACTGAATCCAGGCTGCACCCGCTATTACCTACCCCCCTCCCCCCTCCTCATCTAATAGGCAAGACTTTAATCTTTAATTGGCAAATGTAGGAAGTGCATTATTCATTACAATATGTTGCCATTGAATGTCGAATAAAATTGACATCTTAATGAGAAAGGTTACGCTATGTTAAATGGCATCCATATTTTTCCAGGAGAGAAAAAATAAAGAAAATTAGTTGTTGCGTGTGTGTTGGATATCCCAGTGGATTGGTTTTTTAAATATTGAACTGGATTTGTTATTTAGCTTTACGTCTCCTTGCTTTGGAAGATCAAATTCTGCTCGTAATTTGGCAGAGGAAACACACGTTGCCAGATGAAGGGCGAAAATTTGAAAGCGAGACGAACAACGGTCTTGATAGGGAAGTTTATCAAGGGAGAATAATAAACCTATCGAATAGAAAACTTGCCAATGTTTCTCTCAGTTTTTAGTTCATACTAGCATAGCCTAGCCCTTAATCAGTGAATTCTATTATCTACTAGTATATATTTATTTATTTGGCAACATACGTATCATTACTACTACCACTACTACTGCTACTGCTACTACTGCTACTACCACTACTACCACTACTACTACGACTACTACTGCTGCTACTACGACTACTAGTACTACTACTACTACTACTACTACGACTACTACTACTACTACTACGACTACTACTGCTGCTGCTGCTATTACTACTACTACTACGACGACTACGACTACTACGACTACTACTACTACTACGACGACCACGACGACGACGACGACTTCTACGACTACTACTACTACGACGACTACGACTACGACGACGACGACTACTACGACGACGACTACTACGACGACTACTAGACGACGACTACGACGACGACTACTACGACTACGACGACGACGACTACTACGACAACTACTACGACGACGACTACGACTACGATTACGACGACGACTACGACGACGACTACGACGACGACGACTACTACTACTACGACTACTACTACTAATACTACGACGACGACGACGACGACGACTACGACGACGACTACGACGACGACGACTACTGCTACTACTTCTACTACTATTACTACTGCTACGACTACTACTACTACTACTCGTAATAATAATAATAGTAATGATGATGATGATGATGATGATGATGAAGATAATGATAATTTTGTTTACCCTGGGAAGACTCATCACCTTATGAGCTGTTGTCCTTAGGGGCTCTTCAAATTGATATTACCCGCGCCAATTTACCAGGGCCCGCACTCTACAAACTACTTAACATGTTGTTAAGAACTTTTTCTTTTGATAACGTTCTTAGAGGTTTATTGAATATTGGCACAGGTTCCCTCTTACACCTGGGTGGAGAGGGACCAATCCAGCTAAAACATCTTGTCCAAAGATGTAAGCTCAAAGGAAGGATAGAACCCAGGAAGTATCACATAAGATACAGGATTCTTCACCAGTAAACCACAGTGCAAGACTATCTTGCGAAGTTGAACCCAATGGTGCTGTACGTATACCTGATTTTTGTTTTCCTTCATTTTTTTATCTTGAAAAAAAAATGTTCAAACGCTTTTAGATAATAACGGTTTCAGATTGAATACTGAATTATTCTTTGATTCCCATAGGCTGAATACAGGAGCTACCGTGTTCCAATAACCAACGGGTTAACATTCCGAATGGCACCACGATATTTCAAACCTTTGACGGTTAACCGAAGTGTAAAGAGCATCGTATCGAATAGATATAAACAATCTTTCCTCTACACAGGCAAAACAGGAATTCGTCCCTCTTGAATTTTAATGCATGCAGAAATGAAAAAAAAAAAAAAAGAAATGGTTGTCCGCGTATGGATCATATCGGTTAAAGGTGGCTGATGACGAAATGTCACGTGACCATCACATCAGCCAATCAAATAGCAATCTGGTGTTTTTATTGATAGATGGAAGGTTTGGGACTTCAAGGAAATATGTACATGATAAGACCAAAAAGGTCAATTAAACCCTACACTCTTCACATCAACAGCGAAAGGCCTGATAATACAATCAAGGTATCATCCCACATATAGAGTGATCGAATTATCACAAACTTTGACATATTACACTCCCTAAGTTTCGCGCCCTTTTGCATCAGTGTATTATTTTCAATTTTCATCAACGCATTAGGCTGTATCTGTGCTTAGTTTGCTATGCGTGCGAACAAAATGACTTGATGTGCTCGGTAGTCTCAGACTCGGCGGAAATGAGGAGAAGTCTACAAAAACTGTCCTATCCACCTTCCAATCTAAATTTGCTAAACCTCACAATGTGATTCGAGTCGCCTTTAATTTGTATCTACTTCGATCACTTGTGCCCCGTACTGAAAGTGTCGTGCCTCAAACCATGCATCCCCTTTCACATTCTCGCATTCCACCGCTCACTAAATTATGATGAAAATCTGATCACATATTGCTTATCATGCTTATCCAAAGTATGTTCCCTAAAATAATTGTGGGATTATTCAAAGTGTCTCCAGTGGGGCACAGCCTGCCACACCCCACCCCTCCAAATCAGGTGATGAAAAAATATTTTTACGATGCGTTTTACCATTTTTTATAAAAGCAGGTGCCTACCCCTCCCAATGGCAATGCCCCCCTCGAGTGGCCAAGCCCACGCTAGGCCACTTGTCATTTTTGTAATGATCATACTGTGTGCATAATTTTATGTACTTTATGAAGATCAAATGGGGAGACTGTATAATTTTAATGTCGTCTGCACAATGTTCTCACAACATTCTAGATAGGGTAGAAAAATACAACAGCAGGCTGTCGAAACGAAGAAGAGAGATTAAGCGAATGAGAGTCGAGACACCAACCCTTCTTGACACCATTCAACCCTTCAGACGCCATAGACAAATTTCCCAAAAAATCCCCATGTGTAAGAGCAGTAGTATCTCTTGTGTGTGGTGTGTGCCGGGTTAATGCCACTTTAGCAACAAATAAAGCTCTTAATCTATGACAGGGCTGTTTGGACGAGTCTCAAAAACAGAGAAAGCGAGACCAACATCGGATCAGGACTTAACCTGTTTTCGGGTCAATGCCTGACCTAGTTTTGTTGGCTTTTATGGGGGGCAAAACAATGACGAATTTCACCTCTCCCCGGTCGGTATTTATGTTTGGTTGGAGAGATAAAAACCAACAACAGTGAACAAACAAGAAGCAAATAACATTATGTTGCAGTTCCGTGGGAATCAATCTTACGATGCCTTACTGTAGGCGGATTGGGGGGGGGGGGGGGTCGCAATTCTCCACATAATCCAGTGTTACCAGTTCACCCCTGATATTAACATCATTCCCTTTGAGAAAGTCGTATAATTTCAGCCAAATGAATTGCCTAAAAATCAACGATACAGAAATAGCATCACGATTGCCGTTGCGTCAGTTCGGTTGCGTCAATCGCTGAGTCAATTCGATCTCCGTCAATTGCGCATGTTAACGCATTGAACCATACACCAGTACTTCAATGCAACGTTTGTACCTTTCATTTTCATTAACCTTCCGTATAGGTTAGCACTCTCTGGGTCTTCTCATGATGTGTCAAAGACGACGCCAGCCACTGACGCAAACTAATGCTAATACACGAGGTCTTGCTCGCAACGCGTATGAAGAGGAAATGATAGTAATTCCGGGTCTGGGACATAAATTCTCTCTTGGGTATTCAAGAAAACAAAACATAGCAAGGTCTGCGGAGAATAGTTAACGAACATCTAAACTTCCTGCTTGACATGATGCGTTCCAGCTCAAAGTAGGAATAGTTATGATCCAGCATTCCTTTCAGAACGTAAATGGTAAACGTATGCATGTACATGGACACATATGAAAAGCCTTTTATCAAAGTTGAGTTATTACCGTCATTGTGTTATTCAGCTGGATTAATTTGCTGTGAATGAAATCTTGAAGCAAAGTCATCAAGAAATAACGTAATTTTTAAAGTTTCCATTGGCCTGTGTACAAACTGATGTAGGTAGTACGATAATACGCCAGCGGCGGTCTGTACTTAAAGGCATTGGCTAACTTTGTGAGCAGCTGATTTAAAAAATTCTCAAACTAAGATGAAACATGTGTATGAGTACTTGTATTTATACTCAAAAACCCTGAAACCAACCAAAATTTGGAAGGAAAAGCTGTAAGTTAGACGCAAACCGCGATTTTATTAGCTTTCGTCTCGAGAGACACTGAACTAAGAGGACCGTTTGCGCGAATTCAAAAATACTGTTACTTGCCTTCCGCCGCGTGATACGTCAATACACACAGTGCGGTCCGTTGAGTCATGTGCGCATGCGCACTCCGTACGTTGGGTCTATGCAACCATAGTATGCAACCGACCCTCGTATATTTTTCAAACATTGGTTCAAATTTCTAATATTTAAAAATACTTCCCGTGGATATTATGCTCTGAAACTTTCACACTGGTATTTTTACACTATAACCCTAATGTTTATCCCATTTTTAAGTAACAAAATGAGATTTTTTTTTAAATCATAACAATGTTAGCCAATGCCTTTAATCGGAAGAAGAAATAAAGAAAAGCATTTTCTCTCAAGTTACCAAAATAGATTTAACGCCTTTTGGAAGCAAGTTCTTCGATATTGAGATTGAGATTGAGATTGATAGATATTGATATTGATATTGAGATTGAGATTGAGATTGAGATTGAGATTGAGATTGAGATTGAGATTGAGATTGATATTGAGATTGATATTGAGATTGAGATTGAGATTGATATTGAGATTGAGATTGAGATTGAGATTGAGATTGAGATTGATATTGATATTGATATTGATATTGATATTGAGATTGATATTGATATTGAGATTGATATTGATAGTAGAGGTGCAGTAGCCGAGTGGTTTAAGGCGCTTGACTGGAAACGCGAGAATCGCGGGTTCGATCCCCGGCACGGCACTTTTATCTACATTGCTTTTTTCTATCGTACAACAATTAACTCATTGTGTAATGGAACCAAGGGGAACCAAGGTTCAATTTTGCACCCTAAATGCAACACTAACAGCACCTACTGAAAAAAAGGTGCAAAGATGCACCCAGTTTTGTACGTGTTTGCACCCGGAAATGCCCGTCTGTACCATTAAAGATGCATCTTTAAGGGTGGAGAAAGTTTTGCATTCAAAAGGGTGCACATTTGCACCTTCCCTAAAGGGTACAACTCTGCACCGGTTCCTTAAGGGTGCAAAATATAGCTCACTGCACCCTTAAAGGTGCAAAATGCTTCTAGGGTGCAAAGTTGTACCCACAAAAGGAGCTTCCAGTGTTGCATTTGAAGGTTGCAAAATTGAACCCTTTTTTCTAAGTTTGTGGTTTAAGCCTGTGGGAATATGAAATTTCAGTAATCAATGGGTTGACGTGCTATAGGTATGTGTTTTTTTTTTGTTTTGGTTTTTTTTTTTTATGGAAGCAGATGTTTTTTTTGGTAATTTTGACCTGTACAGTTCTCATGGTACTGGGTGTATACACATATGTTAGACAATGTTTGGCGCTATTTCGTATTCTGTAAGTAATATTTATATATTCATATATATGATGGTAGCTCTTTAAAGTAGCTGTCCCAGGTCATTATTGTCATGATTTGTGACAGGATCATTACACGGTGGGGTTGACATACAAGGGCGGCGGAAGACAAAGCTGTTAAAAACAATAATTACTCCAAGATTAGGGTGGCCCGCAGTATCAACCTTCGCTAAAGTGCGTTCCACCTTGAATGTAGTCTTGATCTATGCTCAGGAGAAAATTTCACTGATCTGAAAAGAGGTGAAAATGCTGTGTATTCTCCTTTTTTCATGTTTTTCACTACAAGCGAGGAGTTGCTGCTGTAGCAGAATATCTGTCACAGTTGAAATGAGAATACATTGAAGTAAACGCGTTTTCATTTTTTCATGAATGCCTCATTACTGAGCAATGTTTTGTGGGTGTTTAATTCTTGAGCCTAGAAATAGAATAATAGCTCGTCGGAGCTGTTTCCAAAACATAACAATAAAAGAAGGGTAGTTGCCACCCAAACAGAATAAAGAAGGATGGACGTTAAAAACAAGATATGCAATTACATCGCCGGCGGTTTGAAAAGCGAAACTTTTACCCCATCATTAAGATGAAAGGGAAGGTATACCTCACCATGCTTCAGCTCTAATAGACGACTAATGAAAATATTTGCGCGTAATGCTATCCTTTCACCTTCCTTTTCTCGCCTTCTCTTTCTTTATCCCCCAAAATGGGTGTCTTGACACCCCCCGCGGTGAAGTTGACTCTTCCCAGTTTGCTACACTTCTCAAGGGTAACGGGTGAGTGGAATCGCCGGTGCCTGGGGGTGGGTAGCATAACGCCCCCTGATGGGCGAGGTGACGAAGCGCTTCGAGCATGTCTTGATGTCCCTGTGGAATTGTCTTGTTAATGTCAAAAGTAAGGAAAAAAATGCACAACCGTGAAATTTCGAGTGGTTTCATTGAAACTGTATACAACATGGACATAAACATGATTAGGAATGAACAATAGGAAACTACGTCTAATGCACTTCTTTTTAAACAAGTGCTTAACTCACATTCGCAGTCATATAAACAAACAGCTTCCACATGTTCAAGACAAGATATGTTTTGTCCTGTAGAGTTCGTTATCTCCTAAGTTTTATTTTTGTCAAAAGCAACTAGTCCATGTATTTTCTTAATAGATTTTCGTCTATTTGCTGGCGGGTCGCTTGCAATCAGGTACTGACATTTACCTCGACCGGTTCGGATAAACACATCTTAAGTTTCAAGGAAAATGCTTTCTATGTTTCTAAAAAATTAAAGAATAAAATCATTGCGACCAGACGATATTTTGAAGAATCTCGTTGTCTTCACATAAATCTACCGTAAAATAAAAAATATATATCATCGACTATATACCCTCTATACGAGCTCTCCTTCTTGGAATAATTTTCTTGTTTGAAGTAAATGGCTAATAATTCCTCCTTAGTAATCATAGTCCTTGTCACGCAGACCACTTTCTTTGAATCTGCCAAATTGATATATTCACTATCTATTGGAAATGAACATCATCTTAAGCATCTTAGCAAGGTCCTTAAATCATCTCCAGATTAAAGGGAAATGGGCACAAAATTGCTACAGACTACTATGTAAGCCTGAACAGAAAGACAAGAATATCGACGTAAAGATAAGCCTTATTTTCTCTCCTGTTATTACTATTTTATAAGAGAATCTTGTTTGATCTTCAAGTACTAAGTGAAAATGCTAAGCTGAATTACACGTTGCTGAATATCTTGTCTGCCATACTCAACACATACTGGTATGTGACAAGAAAATCGGAGGGAGAGAAAAGAGGTAGATACGAGAGGCGATGGAAGGGTGATGGTAGGTGAATCATTTGATCATAAACTATCACTGACTATCTTTGTATAGAAAAAAAAACGTGAGAATCGAGAAGTGGTACTCCCTCTAACGACACTCACTTCATCACTTCAAAAAAATGTCGCAAGCATTCTTGTAAAAAAAAAAAAAAGCCTCAAATTTATTAATAACTAGATTACTTCATCGGGTGGCGAGATTCTGGCGGCTCTGTGTTTTGTTTTGGGCGAGTTATGTGTCTTTTCCGACTTTAAAGCTGCATTGTGCATAAGACGCCGGCGAAGAAACGGGGTCATCCTATGAGCTCGACAACCACGAGTTATACGGTTCACGAGCTAGACATTGAAAAAGGGTCCACGAGTCATACGGCCCATAGGTCATACGGCCCAAGAGCTCGACACTGAGTAAAACAGGCCCACGAGCTCGTCACTACGTAAATTATGTCCACGAACTCGACACTAGGCAAATAAGGCCCACGAGCCTGACAGTACGTCAATTAGACCCACGTAGTGTCGAGCTCGTGGGCCTTATTCCCTTAGCGTCTAGCTCGAGGCCCGTAGGACTCCTGAGCTGTATGACTGATGGTCCGTATGACCTGTGAGCCGCAGGACTCGTGGGTGTCGAGCTCTTGAATTGCACTCGAGGAAAGACATAACCTACAACATCGCAACAATGGCGCTGATCTTACTGGACAAGTAACGTCAGAACAATATCAAAGAAGTATATGCCAAAATTGAAGAAAACCAGGAACCTATAGGTAACGCTTCTTCTTCTTCTCGCTCAAATAAAATTTTTGCTACACTTCAGTACTTTCCCCGACATCAGCTCCATGTATTATCTTTTCAAAGGTACGTCAGGCCATTGTTTCCCAGAATTTGAACATTTCACTACTCTGTGAAATGAAGCTTAGTCTTGCACAAAGTTCCAGCAGACCTACTTTTCATTCTTTTCTCCTTTTTTTCACCAAAATTGAATAGAGCATATTTTATTGTTCTGTAATATGAATGATGATCAAGGTGACGAAACTCGTAGGGAGTCGTACATTTCTCGACGTCAACGTAATGGCAAGCCAATACGTAATTTTACGTCATAATTTTTCTGTCATGTTATGTCATAAAACCTACATGACATTACCATGGTTACATAACGCCGCCGTAATTGTGGTGGCTCTGGCAATGTCTGAACTTTAGCTTCGACAACATTCGGTCTTTCTGACTTCGGTCAAATCAGAAAAGTATAGATCAGACATATCTCGAATTTTCATTCTCGGCGACAGAATAGATTTGCGAAAAATAAGTATTGTATGTAGTAGCCGATTGGAAAAATACTGACCATCCAAAAAACAATAATTCAGCATTTACTAGTATTAACATCCTCTTTTCTCACGATTGTCGCGCGGCAGTGCGGCTTTAAAATCGCCGGCGTGGGGTTGTTGAAAAGCCCATCGTTGGGCAAGAGATTTATCGTGTTATGAGAGTTATATTAGCGCGTTTTATGACCCTTCCCATCCAGCCCCAATCGTGACATTTCACTCAAATACATTCCTCTTCTCTCTGACTCTCTCTCTCTCTCTCTCTCTCTCTCTCTCTCTCTCTCTCTCTCTCTCTCTCTCTCTCTCTCTCTTTCCTCATCTCCCACTCACTATGTATACCCCATTATCAAGCGAGACTTTCAGACTATAGGGAAGTTATACAAAACTCGGTTTAAAGAAACGTCGTATATCAAACGTCGTGTAGCTCAACAAGGGGCTTACATTTTTTTGTAAAAAAATATATTTTTTTTTTACTATATAGAGAAAATGTTGTATAGAGTTACTAGTTTGGGTAGATCAGCTTACGGCATAATGGTTCTAAGCAGGTTACGTCATTGGCAGCGCTTTAAAGTAGAAAATTGCAGCTGATTGGTCATAGTCAGCTTGAACACACCATGGATCTCACACGAAAAGCTCAGCCCAGTTATAAGATTTTTGTTTGATGCAACGTTTACCATGTTCTCACTACAAAAGGGATGCGTACGTTTTACCGAGTTTTCATTCGAAATAACGATGTTTTGTTGTACGACGTTCAGACTACACTATGCATTTAGCTTAATGATATCTAATTGCTTAATTATTTGCTGAGATCGATGAAAAAAGATAATTGATGCCATTTCTGTTGTTGCATTAACTTCTTATGTTTTTTATGCTTTTGATTAAAAACGGTAAATAAACGAACTTGAACTTGGACATAAACTGTAAAAACACGATTTCTTATTGAATAGCCACATGGTTTTCTTTGGCGATGAATCTCGCTCAGCTAAATGGGTTTCTTGTCGTTCCTTTTTTTTTCCTCTTTCTATTCGGATCGATGGCCGACGACGTTCGCGCCTCGTCTCGCGTCACTGTCAAACGCCCGTACGAGATGATACATCCATCTTAAGACGATGAGAGCCAATTTAAAGTGCCCCTCTTGGAATAAATTTCCATTCCAGTGGCTAAAATATTTTTTGCTAATCTTCTCTTTTGCATTCCTGTAGAAATGAAAAAAAGGGTGTGAGATCGATTGATGCAAGTAAACGTGCATAATCATGCTAATGATGCCGAAAGAGAATAATATGCGTTATTTAACAAAATTTGAAATGATTATTACAGAGATTAGACATAAAAATTGGCACGTTCGGAGCAAGGCATATCCCCTCAATAAAATGCAGTGAAGGGAAAAAAGGTTCTTTTTCACCCTCACTTGCACAATTTAGGCAGATTCGATACTAGTATTTGAAATTGATGGCAGTGTATTTGAAGCGCATAATCAACAAGTTTACTCCGACATTTCCCGGTGGCTCCCCTTGTTTCCTTCTTTTTTCTCCTCATTCTCCCCATCATACTATCTCTATCTTTATTTCCTGATAATATTTGATTTTGGACGGAGCATCATTCCTTTAAGCCCCCTCCCAGACTGATTAATTCCTACAACGCAATATGTCATGTTGCAAGTGCCGAAAAGCCGCGAAAACAAATAACGACCCAGTACATTATACGACCAGTCGGGCTCCGCGAGTCTGCACAAACATATACACACATTTCCAACTTTCGTCTGCCCTAGATCGTTCCCCATCCAGAAGAAGATATTACTCCTATTGCTACTCATCCTTTGTTTATATCATATCTGACTTTCATCTCTTGGCCTGGGAAGTGCTCTTTCTAAAGTGGTTTGAGAATCAGCTCCTATTTTTTTTTCTTTTATACTACTTGCAAGGATTGCACATACCGGAGAGAAATTTCTTTTCTTATGTTCAAATTAACTTTTTCATATTAATAATTTTCATCTCTTGACCTGGGAAGTGCTCCAAAATTAAAAGTAGCTGAAAAATTGCCCTTTCCCTTTTTTTTCTTGATCATGCGATTTGCATGGATCGCACTTACTTCAGAAATATTTTGTTTCTTATATTCAAATGAGATTTCCCCATTAATGATTGCAAACAGAATAAAGTTGACCAGCCAAGAAATAAAGAAGAAAGAAGAGGGAGAAATAACTGAACAAGTACGAGAAGAAATACGGAAGATGTCAGAAGATAAAGGAAAACGATTTAGAAAAAAGAGAGAGAGAATAATAATCATAATGTTAATAATCTTTTTTTTAATTTTGTTTTGCGTAGAGCATATCACATTCTGATCTTACGTCTCTATGCGCTTGGATGTTATTATGATTATCCTGGCTTAAAGTGATTACACAATGGTAAAACAATTTTTGATATATGATTGGGAATAGAATTCTAAGAAGAATAACATTAAAAGTTTGATGATTTTCAATCGAAATCAATGCATTTTGGGCTAATTTTCTCATAAAAAGTCAAGAGTTGACCTAAGAATTTGAGTATGAGGTATGACGTCAAAGTGGGTACCCAGCTTCGCGCATTGCAGTTGTGCTACGCGCTAGCCTGTACAATATGCATCATACCTTGCGCGCATTTTGCTAGAATTGCGCGACATGGTACCCACTTTGACGTCATTTTGACGTCAAAGTGGGTACCCAGTTGAAACTGGGTCACAGCTGAGGGGTCAAAAATATCCTGAAATCTTACCACATTTGGGGGTTTCCTTGGCAACACGACTTTTAAAAAAAATTTAGGCAGATGATTTTCTGCTAATGAAATCATGCTCTTTTAAATGAACTAACATTGTTTCAGCATTGGGTACCCCCTTTAAGCCAATAAACTTTTGTTTCGGTGTTCAAGCATTTCATTGGAATGATCCCTACCAGGTACCCACTTACCTCACCAGGCCTGAGGGTGGCTGATGCAGATAAATGTCTTGCCAAAGGACATTAGTATAGGGATTTGAACCCCGTAACTTGTGGTTCAGAGTTCAGAGACTTATTCATCCGCTAGACCACAACACATGGTGACATTTCTTTGATAAATTGACTAAGTAATGAGCAAACAAATAAAAACAAAACAGCCGAGTGGGCAAATAATGTTTAAGACCAAATGATGATTACTGATGATGATACCGATGACGCTAGCGAAAATGGTGACGACGAAAATGATCGTGATGACGGTAACGATAAAGACGATGATTATGTCGTCGAAGATGACTGGTTTACTTAATGTTGATTTATGAAAAGAATTATCTCATCACATGACCGTTTATTTCATAGCATCTTTATCATGAATATCCTTTAATCTCTTCTAAACTGCTCACTAATTCCCGTTTCCTAAATTTCCATACAACATATTTTAATGATGATTCCATCGAGTCTAATTTTCACCTATTTCACACCAAATCTCATTTAGATTGTCGAGTGGTTTTTCAAATTAACCACAATGTAACCCCCTTAAAACCAATCGATCTCACGAAATCTCCAGCCAGTGGGCTATAATATCAGTGCCACCCCTCGTGATTTTTTTTTTTTCAGGCGGTAGTCAAATTGTAATGTGTCTATCTCTTCTAACCTCAATGATAATTGATGGGCTTTGCGGTCGCAATAGAGTGCCCTTATAGCAAGTGGGGGCGGACGAGTTCAACTCTAATGCGATTTATTCGTTGACGAGGGGTGGAAAAAAGAAAAGGAAGTAGCGGTGGAAAAGGGGAAGATAAATAAAGCTTGTCACCTCTCGAAACATCCACATGTTCGTCAGAAAGTTGTTCTAATCGAGGACCCTTGACAAGGATGACTGTTTGTTAACCCATTCGTGACAGGAATTATTTAAAGCCTAATTTGATCAGCTTTTATTCTTCAAATTGGCAACACCAACTTTTTTATTTTATTGCTACATTTTTCTTGTAAAACGTCATGTATCTGAAATGAATATAAATTGACAGAAATTATGATGAGAAGTCAAAAAGTTGCCAATTTGCAGGGGAAAACGGTGATTTTAAACCCTATATCACATTGCCAATTTAAGGATTTTAATGCTTATTTTCCTTTTAAAAATGTTCAGCATCAAGCAACGAATATTGACGCAACCAAAATGGGCACAGTTTGTGTAGAATTTTTTGCTCTTTATGCTCATGTATTTGGTATGATTTTTAGGGCTTTGCATCAAAAGATATTAGGCCAAGCCACAAAATGTGGACCTCTGTCATGAATGGGTTAAATACACAGAAAACAAATCCATTCCATGGATAATGATGCAAACTCATTAACTCTTATATGAATATTCATGTTTTGAAGTGACGTATATCATGAATATTGTGTTGCAGCTCTTCGGGTTGGAATCCGATTTATTTTCTTTTTCGTAAGTCTGAATTCAATTGTTGACGGACCAAATGATCTTGTTACCGTATTCGATCATTAGAAACATAGTACTCACATTTAATCCAAATTTACAGAACGTGATCAGGGTTAACATGGTCGTGACAATCAATCCTACGTAATAGGTTTTTTACAATTTTGTGGTAAAATGAAGGAAAGCGTATTCATTATCAGGTCTTAGTCCCCTACCTATCAGCAACAAATTAATTCACACTTATGGGGAAAAAACATTTTAAAAATCAGATGAATGAACATGATGAATAAAGAAGCAAAAGTATTCTACATGTTATTAATCATGCCATAAATTTGAAAATTATATCGTTTTTATGCTTGTCATCCTAGTACTAGTATAAAATGCATCATATTTTGCAACTTTTTTTTTCTATTAACTTATTTTCTAGACATGATGATATATTGGTCCACTAGGAGGAGATATGTTATCATTACAATCAAACATCGAAGCGTGATTTCCAAATATCACTTTCCAGGAAACACGGTTAGATGAGTAAGATCTTGGCGAAGAATTGAAGTTGAAGGATTGTCATCACACAATCAAATGTCAAATCATCTTCTTTTCATTTGGAGAGACGTATGGGACAACAAAGAAGAAAGCTTTTCTTCCCGAAAGACTTCTGTCGTTTGGACAGATGATATCAATATTGTTTTTTTCCCGCCCCTCGATTGTAATTTCCAGGACCTTAACGACAGGGTCATACGACCTTTGTTGGAAACTAGGTTATTTATTCTTTTTATTTATTTTCTATCAATTTCCTTTTTTTTTGGGGGGGGGGGTACTATATAGGATGCAAATCACCAATAGCCTCACCAGATATTTACGAAATCCTTAAATGGGCTGAAAAGCAGATTTTTCTTACTGAGCATGCTGAGTGCTCCGGTGTGCCAATAAAAAAAAAATGTTTGACATTGAAAACTTAGAAAAGATTTTTGAAAACCCATTAAAATCATGAAAAACCAAGGGGATCGCTAGGTATACATGAATACCATGTATATACTCCTTTAACGATACCACCGGAATGGTCTAGACTAGTACGGATGGGATGATGACATGTGTTTAATATGTTTATGAATTCCTCATTCTGTTTATTGAAGAAGGTCAAAATTTCAACATCCCGTATTCCTTTCCATCTTCACAATATTTTCCAAGGATTCTTCAGAATTCTCCCGACTCCCCCTGGAAAGCGGCGGAGTTGGGGCATGAACGAGAAAAAAGAAAAAAGGAGGTAAGTGTGTCAGAGCGGATGATGTTCGTTGTTCCGAAGGTTCGTTATTCCGAAACACGCAAATTGCGTATACCTAGATGTTCGTTAGTCCGAAAATGGGAAAGGCTTCGTTAATCCGAACAGTACAGAATCACCCTTTCTTGCACCCCTTACATATCCCAGTGATCCTTGGTAGCATACATCACCAAACATTTGAACCCTTCCTAGTGTAGCTGAAAACGAGGGAGGCGCACTTTGCCACTCTCTATCTCTTTTACCCCCATGTGTGTGCAAAAGGGATCCTTTTAATCTCAAAACAAAGTGTTTTTTTTAAAACTCTTTAAAAGCTTTTTGAGCTCATCAAGAGAGGGGCACTTTGCCACCCTACCTGCCCCTTCACAAGGTAGTTGACACCAGAGAAGGGGGTACGATCCACCCCTACCCTCACTCCCTTTTCATGTACCGGCGACCCTCAGGAGCCCAAAACGCCAAACTGTTCTACCCCTTCCACTGTAGCGGAGACCGAGGGAGAGGGCACTTTACTACCCCTCCTTTACCTTCATAGTGCAAATAACAAAGAAGTATTTTACCAGGAAGACCATGGTAGAGGGTACGATGCCACCCCTACCTGTACCCCCTGGCATACCCCAATGCTCCTCGGGAGCGCAAAACAACAAAGTATTTTACCCCTTGACAAGGTAGTTGAGAGTGGCAGGCAGACTGAAACTGTAGCAAGTGTTGAAGAAATGCGAGGCAGCCCCCCGGCTATTCCATTTCAAAGTATCTCTTACGATGTAGAAATATTTCCTTAGCATCATTTTTGGGGATGTATATGTTTGTGGCATACATTTTGTTTTTCGCTTTTAAAGGCTGTCGGGTATTTTGAAGGACATGCTTACAGTCTCCAATAAAACGTATTTAATGTTCTGTTACAACTACAAATAAATGGTATCTATAAGAGACGTAAATATAAATGCATGCACGAAGTACACGTTGAAGATTATTTTCGTTATCCCACGACAATAGGCATTTTGGACTATTAAACGGTGGAGAGACAGAATAAAGTAATATTGACCTACAAACTGCCACTGAACTACAGCTTCACAGCTATCATGGGGTCATTGTACTCCGAGTTAGTACGTAAAAATGAGGAGGGGAGAACATGAGAAAATAATTATAATAATGAGAGAGAGTGAGAGAGAAGGGAATAGTCGATATATGATTTGCATGATAATGTTAAACAAAACAAGGTTATTGGTATTACATCATTGAAAAAAAAAACAGCGTGGCAGGGGAGATTCCGTGAAATTTCATTTAAAAATTTATGGAATTTATGCAAAGCGTAAAGTGCATTTTCAGGCCAACAGTAATCACGAGCTTGCTTTCTCAGTTGCACGTAAGAAAGTAATTTAGTTCGATTTCTGAAGACATTGAGGTCTATCTATACAGCATGGAAACATATCAAGAAAAGAGAGGTATTTCCACCTATTTTCCTTTCGACAAGGTGTATTTGAAAGCCCAACCCCCTACAGGGTTTAAATGGAGCATGAAGGGCGGTATCTTTTGATATAAGCTCCATAATTTATGTTCCACTCCAGACTTTTCCTGATTGGGATTCTGGTTCTGAAATCGTTAATTCTTAAAACGGCAACGTGGTATGCCTCTTCGCTCATTCTTCGACACACGCGAAGAGTTGTTTGCGAAACTCAATCCGTAAATGACTGTTTACAGCGATTATTTGCTTGAATAAAACTAAGCGAACCATACGAGGTATGTAACGTAAAATTCCTTGTTCGTTATTTATGTGTTTTTCGATGTCAAAATGCCGAAATTAGAAAATAGATAATCATGAATTTGGTAATACTTTTCCCCTTGCGAATAAATTTGACTTTCCTCCGCATAAATTGAAAAAGGTTGGATCGATTAATAGGTAATAAACATGATAAAAAAGGAAAACTTAAGCTCTCTCTCGCTCTGTCTCTCTCCCTCTCTCTCTCTTTCCCACTCTCTCTCTCTCTCCCTCTCCCCCCCCCCTCTCTCTCTCCCACGCATTTCAATTAGACAAAATACAAGCAAATCCTACCAATGAAGAAAATAAAAAGAGATTAATTACTTACCGATGATTTCTTCTGTGTGAGTTCATCCAAACTGTTTTGAAACAACGATATCCACTTACGTCATCTTCAGCTCAAGATTATTCCCACAATCATGACATAAAACTTCTCCTTCCTGAAAGAACAGCGGGAAACAAACGTAAAACCCCAGTCGGGGACGCGATGTTTCTTTTTTGATTTTACTCAAGATAATTACATAATTGTCAGTTGATAGTTAAAATTTTAACTATAGCGCAGACTGAACTTATGCCACTAAAGAATTCCACTGATGGGTCGCAAAATGCTAAAAATTTCCACCACTTTCCAAGCTTGACACAAATATTTTTGTGCAGATATGAAATGGATAGTTCGCAGACCCACTACTTTCTTTATGAATAATTGGTTCCATTTTATTTATGTCCATTGAAAATGACGAATTCATCTCGCACTCAGTTCCTTATCCATCTGTAATTCCGAACGATGACACCTTTTGTCTTTTCCACCATCATCATGGTCATTGCTACAGGATGAAAAACTATAATCCGACAGGAATGATAACGACATGAATGAGATGGACCATTCTGCTAGTCGACTCCATAAAAAAAAAGATATCGCTAAAATGTACGATTTGGTTAGTAGTTTCCTGATAACTTTCTTGTTTAGGTAGCAGACGAATATCATTAATTGATGCTTTCTCCGTGATCACTCGAAAAACATGAAAAAAAAGTATTTTCGTTGTTTCGAAAAATAAGAATATCAGATATATTGCAGATCTACAACTATGAAAGTGCTGCATTCGGCATTCGGGTTCCAATGATTTTGAGGTTTGAAATGAAACTATCAGGATCTCAGGTTTCAGAAGTGCAGGTATACGTAATTAACTTTTACCAGAAATGTTTTCGTCTACCTGTCGTTTGGCACAGAACGGCGACGTCCCCCCCCCCCCCCCACCCCT
>CM057171.1:3532399-3552586 GCA_029962745.1 Echinometra lucunter
TCCTCCCCCTCCTCCTCCCCTTCCTCCTCCTCCCCTTCCTCCTCCTATACTCATCCTGTCATCGTACAGGTCTCTATCATGTCTAAATATAGGAATCGTATTTAACCCCTTCGCCCCTCCCCTTCTCTCCATCTCCCTATCACCGTCTCTATCCCCCTTCTCTCTCCCATCCCCGCCTTCCATAATCTTTATCTATCTAACTACCTATCTATCTATCTATCTATCTATCTATCTATACCTATGCGTCGTTCTCCTTTTTCTCCCTCTCCTTCTCCCTATTTTTGTCTCTCTCCTCCTGTCATCATCCAGTTAAAATCGACTCCTCTACAGGGGATCTTCTCTGGCTTGGCATGCGCGCACATAGTCCGTCAGAGGCAGACATAAATCAGATGGGGGAAAAAAAAAGAAGAACAAAAATAGAATATAGCAGTTTGGGGTTAGGCCGATCGCTTTCATAGTAAGAAAATAGAAAATAGAGGGTAAATAAATATCAGGGGCATCGAACTACTTATTTAGTGTCAGATACAAAAGAAATCGAATTGAAGTTCCAGAAAATTATTGGGTCATCTAAAACGTCATCATGCTTGATTTCAATCCTTAGTAGGAAATACTGACCACATACTTGTGTTTTCTAGCGATTTTCCGCATATTTTCTTTTCATGAAAAACACTTTGAAAGGCTTTTTCAAACAACGTCGTGAATAACTAGTAGGTGCATTAATATACCTGCATTAATTTACCTGTATCCGAAAGCTACATCATAACAGCGAAAGATGGGTTTGACGACATATGCCCCAGCCGCAATGATGCACGTCAATTCCTAACACTATTAATAGAATCGTTCTACTTTAAAGTGTGCAAGTCACAAAATAATAACAATAATAATAATAATAACAATAATGATAATAATAATAATAATAATAACAATAATAATAATAACAATAATGATAATAATAATAATAATAACAATAATAATAATAATAACAATAATGATAATAATAATAATAATAATAATAATAATAATAACAATAATAATAATAGCAATAATAATAACAATAATAATAATAATAACAATAATGATAATAATAATAATAATAATAACAATAATAATAATAACAATAATGATAATAATAATAATAATAATAACAATAATAATAATAATAACAATAATGATAATAATAATAATAATAATAATAATAACAATAATAATAATAGCAATAATGATAATAATAATAATAATAATAATAATAATAATAATAATAATAATAATAATAATAATAATGATAATAATAATAAAAAAACTTTGTATATTAGGGGTTCCAGTCACTGCACTATTATTCAGAATGTGAGGTTATCACTTCTATGATCATAATGCAAGTTCAAATAATAATATTGTCAGTTAAAATAAAAGCGACTAGTAAGTAGACTAGTCGACGTACGCGTGCGCGCTCCCGTAAATTCAGGCGTTTAATCGAACAGTCATTCAATTCTGAGCGTTGTGGCTTAATTTTATCCTTCATTTTCTTGAAACTCCTTTACCATTGACCCCTAGAATACAGCGTAGCGTAAAGACGATTTGGTTTTCTTCTTTTTTTTAAGGGGGTACTTTAAATGTACTAGCAAGCTTTAAATATTTTTTTTTCCAGGTGATTGTTACAATTTAATCCTGAATCTAACTTTGTAAGCTATCCAAATCTTTTCACTACATCCGACATAAAAATCTAATTGCAAGCCTAATCCTAACCCTAACCCTACCAGCCTATACCACTGTATGTTAGGGCGCCAGAGGTATCAACGTGTGACGGACAATACATGAATGGCATTTCCGGCGTCACAATTATGTACTGTGGTACCGACTTGACCACAGTTATAGGTCGAACCTTTCTTGACGCTGTCTCGTCATAATTGGTTACATAATCATACCGTACATGTCAACTGCATTTAGTATTATTATTTTGTATTTGGAAGCCACTTATATCATCAGCATAATGTTAATACAGTGAACAGCGTCTTTTTCGGCATGTACGAAATCGGTTTACCCTCATCTCTGACAATGTGATACCTTTTGTTTCAGCGTTACTACAAGCAAATAATTTAGACATTCAAGTGTTTTGTAGCGTCCATCAAAATTGCTACTTGTCGTTGTTATCATTATTATTATCATCATCATCAGCAGCAGCAGCAGCAGAAATTATCACGATCAGTACTGATATCTTTTGATGGAGCTGTTTTGAAATTGTATTATAAAACACAACGAAAAGTCAACTCTTTCCCAAATTGGGTCAAACTCAAACTCCTCATTATGGAAATTTCGTCTCTACCAAACAAACAAGAACACTTACGAGTTTTCCATGGGTTTTTCCAAGCCATTCTGCAAACGATTAGTGATGTTGATATGATAGGGGGATAAGATTGTAACTATCCCTTAATCATGTGACATTGTTTGGTTACGATTGATCTAGTTTTTCTTAGTTTTGTTTTGATGGTTCTGGTCTGATTAGGCTAAATGCTATGCATATGGAGTCATAAATATGCCAGGCACCATCCCAAACACCGCATTTTCTTTGAAATATCGGTTCCCATATGGGCACTTAATGATTGGCTAAATACGGATATTTACAAACCTCAAAACCCCCACACAGGGTGCCTACTTACAGTGTGTACACGATAAAAGGGTTTTCAGTGGCAAAACCCGAAGTTGCAAGATTGGCTCTTGTTTTAGGGAACCAGAATATTGTCAACGATTTTGTAGTGACAGTCATTGATTTTATTATCCATGTTTTTTGGTAAATGGTATGAGCTATGGGGGGCTGGTATGTGGTGAGTTTTGGGTGTTTTTTTTTTTTTCCTTTCTTGCTCTCTCTCTAAGAATTCATCTAAATACAAAATCGAATTGACCGATGATTCATTTAAGATGCATACATGACGCACATATAACATGGAATTGTTTTCTTGTTTTCGGTAATTGTTTTTTGTAAATTGTTTTGTTTTTGGTTTTTTTATATTTGATGTTTTATTTAGTTTGGTTAGTTTTGTGTTGTGCTGTGCTGTTTTTTTTTTTTTTTTTTTTTTGTATGTGTGAGTGTGTATTTGTTTATTTTCCCCCGTTTTTTTTTTTTTTTTTTGTATTTTTCTTTTGTTATGTTTTGTCTTGTTTTATGAGAATGTTTAGGGTGTTTTGGTGTTCTTCATTGACATTTTTCGACTTGGTTTCAAACCTTTCAGCAATTTCTAGCAGATTTTTTTTTTTCAAGAGATAGTTACGTTAATAAATGTCAATATTTCCGTTCCCCCCCCCCCCCCCCTTCGGACAGTTTATCCTTGCATACTTAGCTATTGCATGAATGGGCGCAATCCATGAAGGATGGATGCTCTTCGAATTACTACGATCTCTGAAGTGATCTAAACAAAGTACAATGATTGCGAAGTCTTGCCGTTTTCAGAACAAAACACGTTCACCAGTAAAGGCAAGGAATTAAAACAAAGCATTATTCCCATTCTGTGCCGGCTAGTTTTCAAAGTATTTAAACCCCCTTTAAAAAATTTAACCAATAGTTTTATGTATTGTCTTCAGGAGAAGAAATTATTATTCTTTGCTAATCTCATGATAGTAAATTAGATGATCAGTGGAAAAGGTACAAAAAGTATTTAAAAGAATATAAAAAGTATCAGGCCTTTCCCCTCCCCCTTCAAGAAGTAAAATAGGCGGAATGCGGAGCTAAAAGCTAAGATTATAAAAAAAAAGGTAAGGGCTATGTCCCCTCCCCCCGCTTTGGCATCGAATAGAACCATGTTATGCCACTGCTTCGGGTTATAATTGCAATAGCTTAACGGACCACGGAGTGTTTTACCACCATTTGTCTTTTCCATTTCTTTTAACTTCTTGTAACTAGTTTCCTTTTCATTTATTTTCTCCTTTACGCGTCTCCTACGTCAAATCCATTTTATTTTCTTTAAAAAAGGACCCAACACATGATACCAAACGTTTGCGCTCCCCCACATTGAGACACGTTCTTTGCTTGTCTCTCTTCCACTGTTTGTGCAAGTTTTCGCGCTATTTTCCTGACCCACGTTTCGGAATTGATCGCTAGTGATCGTAAATCAAATCGTCTGCCATACTACACGGCTTTGAACTCGGCTGACTCCTCAGGAATTTCATTCGAGTAGTGTCGCCACCTTTATTCCTTTTCTATAGCCCAATTTTAGGAAGAGATAAGTCGATTTTCGCAACTGCAAAACTGACAGTATTGGTACAAACTTTACGTATTATCTTCGTCAATTGCTCATACACCATTATGTTTTTCGATGAAGTATAATGTATTGATGCTTCTGAACTTTCGTTTGAGTGGTATCGCCTCCTGAAGTCCTTTTCCATATCCCAATTTTAAGAACAGATAACCCCTGGATAAGATGAAGCTTGCACCTGCAAATATTGAGCGTCCAAACCATAGGTCAAAACCTAAAAACTATTTTTGTCCGTCATCAAAGTACGTCTGAACAGTTTTGTCTTAATAATATGTTAAGTATATTGCTGTCTTTTTTAACTTGATTGGAGGCTTTCGCTATAAACTGTGTTACCTAAATGTTTTCAACAAATTCAGCGATGCTCTTTTAATAATATAATTGTCCTCACTCACTCCGGAAAGTAATCGGGCTATGTGCTCAGACCATTCAATTCTAGTTTATTCTAATTCATGACGCTCAGAACAAATTTACAAGTCAAAATAATTTCCTCATTTACTATGATTACTAGGCTTGAAATTCATATTTGTAGCATAACTTTACGTAACTTGTCAAATACCTGAAGACCGCCCTTTTACTCGTTATTGACGTTTTTTGTTATACTTTCGGAATACTAAAGTCAATCATGTCAATTGGAAGCATTTAATATGGTGGTACATGTATATCCTTTTTAGGGTTTGAACATTTTTGGTATATCATGTTCTTTTTCTCTCTTTTTTTAAAGCTGCTCTTTATTTTCATGCAGGAGCAGTCGAAAACTTGTGATATTACGGGTAATCACATGACAGTTTGGTGACACCATACCTCAAACTTTAGTTTTAACCCATGACTTAAGTATATGGGAACATAAGAATCCAGTAGTCAACGGGTTAAGGTGGTAGATTTCAGTCCTTCTTCTTCTTATTGTCTTCTAAATATGTTGGGTTGGATTATCAGACATCTTTAAATATCCTTAAAATACGAGTTTGGTTAACACCAGTGGTCTTGTAGTTAATCACCCATTCCTCCCTCAGGAAGAGAGCTATACATCATTCTTCTTTGCTTGTATTGTTTGCCGGGTTGTAGTCAATAAATTGCTGCGACTTTCACACTTTACAATTTCTCTATTTTTCTGTTACTGTTAGAGCTCAAAAACTTCCGGCATTCGGACCACACAGTGATGTGTGACGAGACAGGACGACTGCTGAATGAATTCAATGTTTTCACTTTCTTTTTTTCATCTTAAGCCCCGATTCGTATATTTATTTTACTTTCTATGATGCAGGCCTATGTAAGGTGACTTTTTTCCACCGTCTGCACCCCTACTACCCCCATCTTTTTTCTTCACCCAACCTACTTATTCCCGGCTTTTTCTTTAATATAGTATATTGAAGAAAAAGCCGGGAATGAGTAGCTTACGAAGGTCCGTTATTTACAAAATGCTGATGCTAACTTTAATTCCGTGTTTTTTGTTTTCATTTTATTACTTTATCAATGAACCTGCAAGCGTTATTCATATAAACACTTGTTATTCATCAACATGATCAATGTTTTTCTTCTTTTTTTTTGAAAAATAGACATTCCTTCAAATGAAATATGTTACAGCTAATTGACAGATTAATGTTTATGTATGTAGATAGTCAATCACTTGTACATAATATTAAGATAGTCACAGTTTTTAAGCCGATATTTAGTTTTGCAAAGGTTCTACTTTGTTATTCTATTTCTTAATTTCCCGTAGCTTTTGCCATAAATGCAAGCATAGCGCTTTCCGGCCTTTATGAAAAAATTGTTAACATAGAAATGACGGAATAGCAAATTGCAAATCAAACCCCAACACCAGGGGGACGTCTATGACCTTTTCCTTAAAATATACAACGAGCAAACACTCTGTATCCTGCATCTACACAATATAAAAGGGAAGCAATATTCAGTGAAAAACGACGATTTACGACGAAATATTTTGCTTGCAGCAGTATTTTTGTGTTACTATTATTTTTATCCAAAAGCAGAGAACTCCTAAATCACCTAAAATACGCAATGACGTTGCAAGCAATTTAATACACATATTTTGTCATGCGCCATTAATCGCTATTCGAAGATGGTAGGACGGAAATTATTAGCAGCATGTTGGTCCAGATTCCATGCTGACCAGTGGCGTAGAGTGCTGCATGTGGAGAGGGGACATCTCCTAAAAGCGAACGGGGAAAATGACAGACTAGAGAGAGAGGGGGGGGGAGGGAGAGAGAGGGGAGAGAGAGGGAGAGAGAGAGGGAGAGAGGGGGAGAGAGAGAGAGAGAGAGGGGGGAGAGAGGGGGAGAGAGGGGAGAGAGGAGAGAGAGAGAGAGAGAGAGAGACGAGAGGAGAGAGAGAGAGAGAGAAGGAGAGAAGGATCAAATGTGGGCACTTTGTAAGGGGGACATGGCCTTAAATCTGATTGGAGGAGAGAGGGGAAAGATATTGACATGGAGTGGCGGCAACGTTTAAAAGAAAATGATACGTCCCTCCAACACTGTTCAATCCGGGGGGGGGGGGTTGTTTCACAAAGAATATATCGATTTTAGATTTACATGATTTAGGATTGATTTTAAGCAGGGATTGACGTAATATGCCTTTGTACAGCTTAAAATTGATTCCTGATATCCTGTTTCATCATATCCATTTTTAGTTACTTAAAGCTGATCAGATCGATTTCAAAATCAATTTTCACTCCTTGTGAAACACCCCTCCCCCCCCCCCCGTGGACTCTATATGGTGGCTTGTGCCCCCCCCCCCCCCACCATGATACCACTGCAATCCTAGCAGTGTCAAAAAACGTTTTTCTTGATATAAAAATCAAGCTTAATATGGTATTAAATATTTCATTTTGAGGTGGTTTATGGTAAGATTGTCTTTGTCAAGTCGGAAGTCATGATTTTTTTTAAACTCCAATGAACATGATGAAGTCTTGCGAAAATAAAGGTCGCATGCAAGGACAAGCCCACCGCACACTATACGATCCGTCTGCGATCCGATTATAGAAAAAAAATGTTATAGCATTTGATATGAACATTGAAACGTTTAAAATCTGAATGATCAAAGTTGAGAATAATCGCATGAATCCTAAACTCTGAATTCCGGGCTTATGTGAGCCGTCCCTATTGAAATAAAAGCGAATTCAATTCCGAATCGTAGAGACGTCATAGCAATCTTGCGATCGGCTACGATTTGATACCGATTTCGCCTTTAATCCGACCACAAGACTTGCTGTTTACCTAAATTTCGATTTTAGTATTCCTATCATTATTCCAAACTTCAAATAAGATAATTTTACTTGCTTAAAGGGATCGCTGAGCTTTGCCTCCTTTACCAAAAAAAGTGATGACTTGGCTAATGGCTGCCATCATAATTTCAAACATATTTCATATTTAATGCAAAATGCCAATTGTTCTAAAATTGGGTCGCAGTCGGATCGTATAGTGAGCGGCGGGCTTAAGGTTTTTACTACGATCAGTTTTTTTTTTCAATTCCGATAAAATGTTGCGGTGTCTTTGATACAACCATCAGTAGGATGTCTATATTCCACTAATGAGGCAAAAACTCAATGTGAAGGTGTCTGCAAAAACAATTTTTTTTTTCAAAAGCTGCTATAATTAAAAGTCTACTCCTCTAATCCCATCCCACTCCCTCCATTTTCCCAGAAATCGGCACCAATTTTCCCCAAAAGAGAATTGTTAGGCACCAAAATGTATGATTATTGCCAACATCCTGTCCTGAATATCTCGTTGCTTTAGAATGTCATTTTCCTTTTTTTTTAAAGTGTTTTTATAAGCCAGCTATTTCTCAGAAATGATTGCAATATTAAAATTTAGTCCAAAGAATCGCAAAAATGTAAAATAACAAAACAAAATATTTTCAAACCCTTCCTGTTATCGACTGTTCCCATTTTCTTAACCCTGTCTTCATTTACCAGCTGGACTTAATGACATTAATGAATTTAACATGTTTTTTAAAAAATGTTGTTATGCACACAGTTTACATGGAAAGTTACGTCAACCAGGCACCTGCGGTACAGTAGCAAACGGGCACTTCAGAGTTCGACGCAATCAACAAATTGTGAGAGGAAAACCTTTCAAAACATATCCGTGCCACCCTCGAAATTATAATTAATTAACTTACGATTAGCATCACTGAGCCGAGAAAGAAAAATGTAGAGGGCTTCCCCCCGACATCGACAGATCAACCTGAGCTGAAAGACAGTTTGGAGTGAGTGTGGAAGGAGGTGTGGGAGGGGGCTACACGGGGTCACCCCCCCCCCCCCCCCCCCGTCGTGCCTTCTGCCCAAGGAAACGACAACAAGAACTTACAAGTTTACATTAATGGGTGCAGAGTTGTTGGCAGGGCGAACTGGCCGTGGTTGATTTTAAGTATTCTTCATGGGCATACTGAGATCTAGGTTTGAAGGCAAGTCAGGACGATGTCTAAGGGTCGGCCTGAGGACCTGCTGATATGCAGCATACAGGTTGAGTGGACCGGTATCATTGAAAATCTCCCAATCGAATTTTAGTTCCGGTCCTCTCTTGGTTCTTCTAGAAAATACCGTACCCTTGGTGAAAGGAAATCAGTCTCTGTTAAATAACCCTTAATGATGGGTAAAAGAACAAGCAAATGAATTGATTTCAAAAAATGAAAAGAAAAAAAAATCTCCCTATTCGAAAATTGATCCTTCTCTCCCCCACCCCCTCCTCCCCTTTTCATCGAAGTCCTGGGCTACGCCACTTGACTCGATGAAAGTCTGAGAACAAATCAACGCTCACATCTTGTCGCCACGTTGCTGAAATTAGCGACTTAATCTTGCCAATTTGGATTTCTATATCTGCTCGGGGTGATAATGAAAATGAGCGCCGCGCTCAGGCATAGATGAGGGGAATGAATGTAGATGAAGAAGAATCCGAGGGCGTATTTGAAGGAGAGGAAAAGGGGGAGAATTTTTCACTCCTGGCAGTTTTCCGACTTGGGGAGGGGGGGGGGGTCCAAAAAGCTGTTCGTAAAGTTATGAATTACTTTACGAATGACTTGAATATGGAAAGTCAAAAGGAATTCTCGATCATTATAAATTACGTCAGCTAAAGGTGAAATACGCAGAGGTAGACTAACATTAATTCTGTTTACAAATATTTCTATTAAATTGTGGCAAAAATATACTTCGCAATAGAAATATTTGTAAACAGAATTAATGTTAGTCTACCTCTGCATATTTGCCACAATTTCATTGGGATTCTGGGAAATGCAGTCACACTTTGTTAAAACGTCAGGGAAAAAAAACGTTGGGCTTCACATTTGGCACTTCATATTCAGGTTGTTCGTAAAGTCATACGAAACTTTACGAACAGCTTTATGAAACACACCCAAGGAAAGCAGCCCTCAGACCGTGAATCATGTTTCATTAAACTTGTTATCAATAACGAGTTGCAATAACTGTTATAAGTTATTGGAATCCTTTGCCTCTGATTGGCTGATAGCAAATTTATCATAGAAATGCTGCAGTTGTAACTGATAACAAGTTGAGCCCAAATATCTAGCGGCTCGTTGGGAAAACTCCCTCAAGTCCCCTTGGAAGGTGCACTCCCGAGTTTACGTAATCATTTGCAAATCATTACTCAAATAATGGCAAACTTGCTCTTAGAAACGCACGTAAGGTATTCTCATACCGGGGGTGTTTCATAAGCTGTTCGTAAAGTTACATATGACTTTTAATACGAACGACTTGAATATGAAATGCCAAATGGGATGCCCAGAGTTTTTTCAACACGTTTTAACAAAATGTGACTGCATTTCACATAATCTCAATTAAATTGCGGCAAAAAATATGCTTCGCACTAATTTTTTTTTGCAGACAATAGTAATCTTAATCTACGTCTGAACATTTCACTGTTAGCTGATGCAATTTATAATGATAGAGAATCCCATTTGGCTTGCCATATTCAAGTTGTTCGTAAAGTCATTCGTAACTTTACGAACAGCTTTATGAAACACCACCAGGACCTTTAAAAAGCTGGTCCCTTGCCATATCATCGTCAGCTGAGATATTTTACCCCCCTCCCGCTCGCCCCCTCCCTAATAACAAAATCTGGATACGCCACCGAAGGGACCCAAAGGGTGTAGGACGACTATCGCACTTGTAGAAAGTGCAATAGTAGGGTCTAACTAATTGAATAACTTCCGTCCCATGTCACTATTGATTCACGGGAAAGCTCACCGGTAAAGCGAATGAAAATATACGTTTCCCGTAGGAGAGCATATTCTGGGTTTCCGCCCTGACAAATATGGGGAGTAGCCCGGGGTGGGGTGCGGTCGAGAGGAGGGGGTGAAAGGAAGGGGAATTAAAAAGAAAGTTGAAAGAGAAAAATATATAATACTATACTCAGAGAAGTTTGTAATAATATATGCAAGTATACTAGTGGAGGTATAGACGGGCAAGAAAATATGGGAAGTCGTCCTGAGTGGGGTGGGGTGGGGTGGGTTGGGTGGGATAAGAAGAGAGGGTGATCAAAGAGAGGCATTTTATTGAAGCGGAAAACATTATACTTTGCTCAAAGAAAATTGTAATCTATCCAGGAAGCATGGAGGAGATATAGCGGGGGGGGGGGGGGGTATGGGGAGCAGCAGGGGTAGGGTGGGGTCAATAGCAGGTTGCGATGAAGGAGGGAGTCTGAATACTACAAAAATATACAAATGAACAGTTATAGGTAGGAAATCATGCAGGGAAAGTATGAAAGTAGGGAAGAAAACTTTTTAGAGTGTATAGCAGAAAGATGACGACAGAATGATGAATGTGGAGAAAGGAGGGGAAGGACCAAGAGAAGGAGACAGAGAAAGAGACAAAGAAAGCGTGACAGGTAGAGATTGAAGAAGATAATACAGTGAGAAACCAGGGATGAAATAATGTCTGTTGAAAGGGTGGGGTGCAAAGAATTAGGAGCACAGTAGTGAATACAGAAATTAATGCGTAGGGATGGGGCGACAAAGTCACAAAAATATCCGACCAGTAAAGAAAATAGAAAAAAAAAATGGGGAAAACAAACTAAGTCTCATATTTTGGAGGGCGACTTTTTTAAACAAAAATTTTGACGGAAGAGGGGGCTCACCAACACAAATTTGAGCACTATTTCTTGTGTTACTCAAGA
Organism: Echinometra lucunter; assembly: GCA_029962745.1. Taxonomy (NCBI): domain Eukaryota; kingdom Metazoa; phylum Echinodermata; class Echinoidea; order Camarodonta; family Echinometridae; genus Echinometra; species Echinometra lucunter. The sequence continues at coordinate 3,543,786 of CM057171.1, forward strand.
TTGCTTATTTGCGTTTTGTGGGGAGAGACGAGGAAAAGGGCTTGGGTAAATGGTGGAATTCAAACATTGTACTTAACATGGTTTAATACCACCCATGACATATATGAGCTTAGGAATGAAATCTTGCTGCCAATATTGCAATTAAGAACAGGAGAAGGGATATATTCATTTCAAAAGAAACGGAAAGCCAAAATGAGAATTAAATAACTCGGAAAAACAAGGAAAATATAATTAATGTCTGTGAAATGTCTGCACCTGTTTGTTTTCGTCCGATGCTAACTCTTACCGAATCCCGATTTGTGTATAGCTTGAGTTTATTCCTCCCGAGTATAACCGCCTGGAAGGCCGCCTAACCTGCAAACTTCCTCCCTTCTCCTTCAACCAGTAAGCATAAAGGACGGATTGCGTTAGTCGAAATTGATTACAAATCAGGATCAACGCTAATTCAAAGACGCGTGTATAGGCTCCAGCTTGAAATCTTATTGAGAAATCAAGGTGGAAGGTTTTAAGTTTCGGGCTGATTAAATACATCCATATTATATGGTCACGGAATTGAGTTTAATGCTGAGGGCGAGGAGGGGAAAGGGGCGGGATGTGTTGATTAGTCATCGTGTTTCATTGGATTGGTATGTTGAATAAAAAGCTGTATTTAATATAAACTTCCTTCACAAATGCTCTGAAAAAAACTATACTGGAAACACCCCCTTCCCCCTTTCTTCCCACCCCACCCCTCCCCTCCCCCCGACCCCTTCCCAATTTCTTCCCACCCCACCCCTCCCCTCCCCCGGCCCCTTCCCCCTCCCCGCATATGGTCTACAATGACTGTGTCGGAGGATGGAAACAGGCATGGCAAACTTACTGTGGACTGCGACGAAAGGAATAATGTAATACAATATTATTTTTGAAAGAAACTTTTAAACAGAAAATATGGACTATTACAAAAGAGCTGAGGAGAATTATATTGTGGGGAAGATGAAAAATGATAAGACTCCCTCAGAGGCGGACTAGCCATGAGGAATTTGAGGGAGGAGTTTTCTCCATGGGCCTCTAGATATTTCAGCGTGAGGGACGGTCCGTAATCTGAAGGCCGGTTAAATGGAGTTTGAGTTGGCCGGTCACAAGGAAATTATTCAACCAAATTTTCGGTCTCAGCCCGCTTCTTGGCCCCTAACAGAACTGCCCAGCTATCTTGGTCGCTGCGTTCCCTCGCGTTCATCAATCTAATAAGAAAGGTCACCTCCCCATCCACCCACCGCCCCCCCCCCCCCTGCAACAAAAAAGAAAATAGAAAGAAAAGTATCTTCATAGCTAGACCGACGCAAACCATACTACGTCAGAGGTCATCATTAGGGCGATTCACCTTATGGGGATGCTTTCACGTCAACTTAACCCGTTAACTATACTTACTAATTCTCTAATTCTCAAAGGTTTAATGCTATAGGGTTTCCCGGAGGCAAAGGGTTAAGATACATGCATAACAGCTATGTAGACATGGTTGAAAAATAATGATGCTGCGACAAAAGCCCTAAATGGTTTTTAATAGCCCTCTATGTGATGCTTACAATGTCACCATTAACACAGTTGACATGAAACATACATACATTCCTTTCACATAATCCTTCTTAATCGGTTGTTTTCTTAAGAGTACATTTATCAAAATGACGACGAGCTTCTAATGTTTTCCTGCTCATTTTTTTTTCTTTGTCTGGTGCCCACTAAGCAATGTAAGTGAACTCGAAAGTTTTGGTTTTGTTTCATGGTTATCTGGTTACTGGTTTGTTTTACCCGAATGTTAAGAAATGCACGTTTGTAAATAAGCAGTCAGAGGACCGGCAGCTATGAGTCCTCTTCGAGGGGCCTTATTGTGACATACTCGGGCAATATCTTTGTTTTGTTTTGTTTTGTTTTGTAATCATCATCATCATCATGGTTAGTGTATCATTTCTTCTTTTTTGTTGTTGTCCGGCTGAATGGTGCGGACAGGTGACCGGAGGTGTCGACTGGTGCTGTATTTTTTTTTCTTCTGTTTTTTTCAAATAACTCGTAGTATTCAGACCTCAGTTGCTATACCCCAATATTCAAGAGATGAGAAATTGTATATATTTTTTGTTTTACATTTTTTTCATTAGTTCTATTTAAATTTTGAATGCATTTGAAACTCGACAGTTCAATGAAGAATACGTGCTTGAATAATGCATACCGTATTTACAATGTATAAATGTGATGTACATGTACTTTGCATTATATTTGTTTATGTGTTGTTATTGAAATCAATAAAATCCCTGTGGAGGGAAAAATATTGAAAAAAAAATCATCATCATCATCATCAACATCATCATCATCATCGTCATCATCGTCATCATAATCATCATCATCATCATCACCACCACCGCCACCACCGCCACCACCGCCACCACCGCCACCACCGCCACCACCACCACCACCACCACCACCATCAACACCACCAACACCACCAACACCACCACTACCACCACTACCACCACCATATTTTGGAGATTGAAATTTAGGTTTACATTGAGACTTTAGTACTAGTTCAATATATGATTTCAGCTTCTTAAGGTAGACTCTAATCATGATTGAAAGAAAGTCTTAAAGAATCATTTTTCGTGTTCTTAGACACAGCTCTCGGGAGGGCAAATTTTCAAAAACAATTATTTCTTTTAAGCAGTTTTAGGACCCATTAATAACCCAAGCATAGATTCCAATCAAAAGCACCAACGGGATTGCTGCACCTACAGTAATGCTTTAGCATTTTGTTGTTTTTGTCTTCGAAAGAATTCTTACGTCCCAAATGTCCTTTTATCTCATGCATATCAGGAAACCTCTCTTTTTTTTTTCCTTTGGTCGTTATGATGTCTGGGTTTCTTTGGTGCGTCTGGAGTGGTTTTTATTTATAGATTTATCTTCGCTTGTCCATATTTTGTTTTGTTTGTTTCTACGAGAATAAAGCAAATAGTACATTCGATTTGGACATTCTTTTAAAAGAAAATTGAGGAATTGGCTTTATTTGTTTTCTCGTAATTTAGGTAGATATGGGGGTCAATTATTGCATGAAGTACGTGTGCTGGTAAATTATATAACTTCTTCAAGAATTCGGCTTCACGATCGGTATCAAATATCCCCAATAAAAATAAAAAAGCAGTACTAATGATTCATGGGTTTGAATAAAATTTCGTATTCTAGTCAAGTGCACTTTGGACTTTCGTAATATTGATAGATGATTATTTCATAATTTACATGCAACACTTTCATAACCGTTTTTCTAATGTACAGACTAATGTTAATATTTCCTGAATCTTTGCTGATTCTAGATAATCGGCAGGAGAATACCTATTCCTAACGCTATTAAAGATAACGAGGAAAAGTTGGGTGATGGTCTGAATCGACCACTGATTTGATTTGAAAAAAATATAATTTCGCCTTGAAGTCATACTAATTTTCATAAGCACGATTTTCAACGATTACGTTAAATCTGGAACATCTACAAATCTGCCTGACCTATTTTCTAGTTGAAATGAGACAAATATGGGATGAAACTGAGCGAAAAGAACGTCCAACAAATAGAGTAAGATATCATCGGTTGGATTGTGGATAATAACGACTGCTCTTTTAGCAGGCGGCCTTGACCATGGTGTTAACCGGTATCGGAGAATCTCTGACGATAATCTGCAAGAAATGTCGACGATTTCCAGCCCGCTCCAAAGGCAGTACGCCAGTAGCGATGGTTGTGTTTTCACGACAAAATCTTCCGTGAATCAAATTGATATCTTATTCGCTGTCCAACGGTTTACTGTATTTGTTCAGGCATTTAAACGCGGATTAAGATATCACACATTATAAAGAGAAAACCTTCATGATAGTTATAAACTCGAATTTGATTTTAAAAAAAATCGGAGATATTCACTTGATTAACTCATACCAAAAAACGCAGAGAAAAAAAAATCATTTTGAAATTGAATGGACGGCAAAGATGATTTATATGCAGTTTTGTTAACAATAAAAACAAGAACAACAACAACAACAACAAAACACCTACCAGAGCACTGATGTCAGCCAGTGATCTTCTCCGTCTCAACATATTCCCTGTATTCAATTAATCGTAGATAAGCCGGAGAGCAGCTTCTAAATAATACTGGAATGATTTACCACTAAGAACTGGACAATCTTCACAAGACAGGAAGGCCTTGAAAACACTTTTTTTTTTAAAATCAGTTTGTAGTTTTAAGATTATTCATTTATCTCCTTTTATAATTACATATATATATTATTGCTCACTCAAGCATGAAATGTTTATGAGATATGTCAGAACAAACACACAGCAAAGGATGTTCCTCACAAACTGACATAAAAACACTTTTTTAAATTAAGTTTTAGTATTAGCATTACTCTTTACCTTCCTGGTATCAACCACAACAAATACCAATTCTTGGCAAGACTGAATTTAGCACCCTCTCATAAAGTTACTTTTAATCATTCAAGAGTAAAATATTTTCGGATTTTTTGGTGTTATGTCATAGATGAGATCCCGGGGTATCCACAAATATAAACATTTCCTGTAAAAACATTTTTTTTTAAATATGCGAAAAAATTTTCCCTATGATAATGCAAAATCTTTTTTGGGATGCACTTTATTTACGAACTGAATATATGGAAGAAGAAAGTACAAGGACAAGACATCGTACTTCTTTCGTCTTCGATAGTCCTCGTTTGTATTCAATCAATCGTTAAGTCATCTTACTATCTCTTTCTTGGTGAAATTTTAGGACAAAATATTTATTTATAGGATGCAAAGGTTCAAGGCTTGTGGCAAAATGGAAAATATTTCGGATGCTTCATGACTAATGACCTATCTCACGAAAGTGACATGAAAAATGTTCATGAACTTTGGAGAAGTTTGGAGAAGTTTGGACAATTTTTTTTTTCTTAAATGGATGAAACCTTTATCTCTTCCGTGTAATTTAGTCGATCAATTGCCATGTGGTTGGATTATGCGAAAGACTGACAAATTGGGAACAGTCAGCCAATAAAGGTTCACGTGAAAAGGGGGTCGATTTGACGGAGGGCTTTCTTCAAAACAGTCAAAATAATGAATTAATATTCTTAGTCTCTGCTCCATAAAAACAAAAGTAAAAACTACAACAACATGGAAAATAGAAAAGATCTTAATAAACGAGATTTCTTGAACAAATGAGAACAAAATAGTGCTAAGGTATTTGTTTGTTCGTTTTGTTTTGCTTTCGTTTGGTTTGGTTTATGATTTTTTTTTATTATTACTTTTGACCTGAATCTGCAAATATAATTATCTAAGGGAAGCGATCATCACCTGATCTGTACTTTTTTTTCTCCTTGATCCCACCTACTCATTTTGGCGTTTGATTTCCTTTCAGGAGAAGGAAAAGGAAATCGAGAGTAACATGTAGAAATAACAGTCTCAGATATAGGTTGTGGAGGAGGCAAGATTTCTAAAATAGATTACTGTCTACGTCTTCTTCTAACCATCAATTTTGAAGTTGCCAAGGGAACTTAACATGCTTAACATGTTTTATTGTTTATACTCATAGATTTCTGAGTGTCGTTTTCTCTCTCTCTCTCTCTCTCTCTATCTATCTATCTATCTATCTATCTCTCCCTCTATATCTATCTTTGTCTCTTTTCTCTCCCTCTCCCCCCCCCCCCCCTCGCTTAGACTGTAGAATTAGGTATTATATCTCCCTCTCTATTATATCTCCCTCTCTATATTTCTCCCTCTCCCTCCTCTCCCCCCCCCCCTTTTCCCTCTCTCTTTCTCTCACCCCTCCTTTGTACTTTCTCGTTTGTACTTTCTCGTTTGTAGTACAATGTCAGTCATCGTCCCATTCTTACACATTCAAAACAATTTTATCCGCTTCCGTTTCATAACTCCATAAAACAGATAAAAGAAACTTTTCGAATCCCACACACGGCTTTGCGGGAAGAAAAGGCATTCTTGCGTCTGTATTTCTTGAACAAATAAACGATAAAATAGAATTCAGCCACCGATGGTAAATCCAGAAAGCGATTATCATCATTGGCGATGTTTTCTTTATCAACTTTGACAATTCAATTAACTTTCAGTCATCAAAAGAGAGAGAAAAAATGGGCGACGCATATTTCGACAAACCTATCCGCCCACCTTGGTTTGACATCAGACGAGCAGAACAAAAAAGTAGAGGAAAAGGAGGACAAGGAGAAACTATTTCTTGGTCTGTTTCTCAAAAGCAAACCATTGCCTTAGATGTGGTTCAGCCGTAATGCTTCCCAATCCCTTTGAAAATAAATGCCAAGGCGAGATATTTCTGGGAGGGTTATTCTGCCAAGTTGACGGGAGCTTCTAGGATGGATTTTAAGGATGATCCGTTCGCGAGATATCTTCTAATATTAAGCGGTGTGGGTTCTCCCCACTCGTATTACTAGTACGACAAACAACCATAGTACACTCCCAGATTCCCCTTTTCCTCTTTTTTTATGAAAAAAAAAAAATCACAATGTATTTACCTCTTTCTCCGATCAGCCCAGCATGACCTGTTCACATATGGCGCAAGTAGCGCCAATTCCGCTTACCCCAACCATGAACACCACCGTGACTGCGTGAATCCTGAGGTGCCCTCGTACAAAGTCCACACTTTCCACTCAGAAATACATTGAACTTGCAGTGCCGATGGGCATAAACAAGTAGGCTTACATGCAGAAGAAGATCTGCAATTAAATATCTCACTTCATATCCACCCAAGAGGAAGATGGGCAAGATGGAAGGGATGGGGCATACAGTAAGCGAGCCAGTCAACAAAGTTCAAACGACCCCTCTATGTACACGTTCTAGGCTTTGTTGAAATAAGTTTTGACACGAATAGGTTGATAATCGAGTTCCTGCTTTACACTTGGACATATTCCCGACGGAATGCTGACAGAAAAACACCTATGTCTCCCACGGGACGTTTGCGGGTTCAGGGGGCACCACCCACCACCCCCCCCCCCCCCTCTCTCCCTTAAAACCTATAACACCATACTGTATGTACACTAAATGTGCCCCTCCCATTTTTTCTCTCTCCCTCATTTTTTTTTTCAATTGTTTTTCTTCCTGTAAGTTATTTTTCCCAAATTAATAGCTTGTTTATCATAATTATCATTATTATTATTATTATTATTATTATTATTATTATCATTATTATTATCATTATTATTATTATTATTATTATTATCATTATTATTATCATTATTATTATCATTATTGCTTTTATTATTATTATGATTATCATCATCAACATCATCATCATTAATTCTTACTTGCTTGCCTGCCTGCTTGTCAGAACTTTTTAAAAAGAATTTTGCCCTCTCCCCCTCCGCCAGACAATGACCCAGATCCGCCCCTTCCTGGGATGCACATTTGATTTTGAATTCCAAACAATTTCCAACGGAAATGAAAAACGTCCTTCTCATCGATATGGGCGATAAAATACAATTATATCTACATACCAACAGACGATTTTCGTGGTTACCATGGTAACAACACTGGTTGTCATGGTTAAAGTATTATTTACTTTTTTTTCAAAGAGTGGGTACAAAAGAAAGAACATGAAGAAGAGAAACTTTAAGAGTGAATTCGTCAAACCAAATGCTTGACTTTACACGCAAAGGATAGAATCATATTAAAGAGATTCATCAATTCAACTAAAATCAAGGGGAGTAAGAGAATTTGAGAGGTGGAGAGAGGTGGAAAGAGATAGAAAGGGAAATAAATATTATTATATACACTGGCGTACTGGAGGGGGGGGGCTTGGGGGGGCGCCAGCCCCCCCAAATAAATTTCAACCATGGTTTATTTTCAATTTTATATAAGTGTTATCACACGAATTTCATTACTTCTCCCTAGACTCCATTTCTACTGTTAAGTAACGCATTCACAATTTCCCAAATAGCATGCATAGCAAGGCAGAAAACACGCATAATATCATTGCTAATGTGTTTTATGATATAACACTTGGTTTTATCTGTTTATCTGACAATGGATTCAAACTTTGATAATGAATATTCTTAGATTTACCAAAACTAGACACGGGCTTTAAGTTTGCAGTCCCAAATAGTGTTCTTTTACAGAGTTGCAAACCATCAATACTGCAAAAAACTCCTTTGCCATGGGAGTGCACTTGCGTAGCCAGGGGGGGGGGGGGACGATGGGGGCGGTCACCTCTCCAAAACACCAACAAAAAAGAAAGAAAAAGTAGAAGGAAAAAAAACAGAAGCGAGAAAAGAAAAAAGGTAAGAGAATGTAGGAAGAGCGGGAGCAGACAAGGAACAATTCAAAGAAACGTCGGAGCTTCCGCGCTTCGCGCGGGAGGGGGAAAACTCCCCCTTACTGGACCCTCCCCCCTAGGGAGCGACCGCCCCACTAAAATGAAATCCTAGCTACGCCACTGTGGGAGTGAAACCATGGTACCCCACCGCATCACACCCTCTCCATGCTCGTCCTTTTTATTTCATAGTGTCTTTGTCTGTATTATTATCATAAGTAATAAAGTATTTTGTATAACGCTGGCATTTGTTTGACACTTAAGAAGATTATTTGGGCTGCATGTTTTCATAATCATGTTTCCAAGTGTCATGAAAAAATATCCTTTTCCGGTCGGTAGATTCATGACACGTTTATCCATAACAGTACATGTCATCAAACATGTCATCAAACGTCGGAGCTTCCGCGCTTCGCGCGGGAGGGGGGAACTCCCCCCTCCCTGCACCCTCCCCCCTAGGGAGCGCGCTTCGCGCGC
>CM057171.1:3553086-3580784 GCA_029962745.1 Echinometra lucunter
CAAGGAAAATAGGAATGGCCGCCTACCTTCGGTTCCCAGAGGGGAGAGAGGGAGATAGATAGATAGATAGAGAGAGAGAGAGAGTGAGAGAGAGAGAGAGAGAGAGAGAGAGAGAGAGAGAGAGAGAGAGAGCGTAAGAGCGTGTGTGAGAGAGAAGGAGAATTATAAAGAGGGGTGGATGGTGGGAGTGTCACGTGTCTTTTCACAGTCATTCGGGGTGAATGCACAGGATATAAAGGACATTCTTAAAATGCCAGATCCCATCGAGAGCTGCTGATAATCACTTTACGCTAAGCAAAGAAATAGACAACATACAAATAAAACACTTGAATCACTGACGCAAGTGGACAACAAAGGTCGATTTAAGTATACTTTAAGCTATCAAACGTGATTTAAACTTTAAATCCCGTAAACAAAACTGATATACTAATCCATAGGAAGGACATAATCTGAAGATGATAAAGTAAAGAGAAAAGATTTAACTCTTTCATGACCGGAATTATTTAAAGCTTTTCTTCTTCAAATTGGCAAGACAAGTAGTTTTCCTTTATAAAATTAATATTTGTTTTCATAATAAAACTCATGCATCTATTGGAGGAAAGTATGTTGAAAAGTAAAAAAAAGATGTTGCCAATTTCCACGAAAAAAGCAGTTATTTTCAAATTTCCATTGCGTTGCCAAATTCAAGATTTCAGTACCTATTTTTCTTTAAAAAAGAAAAATCACATCGAACGACAAATATGGTACAACCGAAATGGGTATTGCGTATGTGTAGAATTTTTGCTCTTTCTCCCCATGTATTTTTTTCTGTTTTTTAGGGCTCTGCATAAAAAATTATTGGACCAAAGCACACTATGTGGAATTCTGTTGCAAATGGGTTCATATTCGGGGAAAGAGCACTGATTTTCTTGAGTGTAGTAGGGATGCTTACCCCCCCCCCTCCCTCCCAATTCTGAATTTTCCCCCAACTTCATTGTAAGCTTTCTCCCGATATCTTCCATTTGCTACAAGTAAATCGTAATCAAGAGTGGAGATAATTTTCCATCTTAATTGCCCAAAGGCTACATAGATATGCTTGACAGCACTTTTCAAACCCCGAATTCTCTTAGCATTTTAGAGGGTGTATATACCTGTGACACGTGCCGATATAACAAGATACCTGAAATCGTGGATCATAACTAAAACATTAGTAGGATGCTTGCTGAAATATAATACCCACTCGTTTTACACGACATGCTATACCCCTTTGACCAGTCTGTATAAACTGCATGACAGGTTTAAGAAGAGGTCCATCTTACTTTGAAGAGAGTAGGATTAAAAGTTTGATAACAAATGTGTCTTCTTCATGCCTGAAATATCTTTCCTCCATTCTTCTCTTCATCTTTGATCATCTTCGATGACATTTTCTAGACGACAAACACGCAGAAATATCATACTTGAGACTTCATCATCGACATCAATTACGAATTCGTTTGGGAATGATTAACAAAAAGAAACTTTTTAATGTCAATGCGATCTTTCCTGCCTTATCTTGATTGTACGTGGAGCGTTTGAGCCCTCCTTCTAAGGTTTGAAATTTGAATTCGATATTTTCCTAGCGAGAAATGCTCTTCGTTCATAGTTTTTGTTTGAATGAAGATACAAAGACAGGATTTGAGGACTTTAGTCCGGATTATGCGGAATATCAAATCAGTTTCCGTTCTGTTTTAACTTGTACTTGTAATTATGCCGGCTGTGGTAGTGAATGTTCGATTTGAAGAATCCGGGGTAAACTTCATATTGGTGAGTAGTCAACTTCTATTTCTTTTACTCCAATATTTCAGTTTATGATTGTGTATCACACTCTCCTTGATAATGGCTAGCCATTTCCCTTTCATTGTTCATATTCCGAATATGTGGCACTGAAGTGAGATTGCGGGAAGACGAATTCAAAAGTGTAAAAATGTTTTCAGACGAAAATTTATAGTTTTTTTTTTCTTCAATTTGCCATAGACATAATGCATCTTGTTATATTATTAGAACCAGATGTATCATCATTTTCACTACTAATAGTACATGTGCACTCAATACAATAGTTACTAGGTACGCTCATTTCACCGGCACGAAGAATGAAAACAAACTGGCTTCTGCGTTGTAAGTTACGCTCTGAACTCTTAAACTCGTGTTATGTAACCTTATAAATGTATGTATGTTAGTCATGAGGTGCAGTGTATGTCTCGAACCATTAAGAAGGAATCAAAGTCACCTTGTTTGTCATTGTGGTAATCAGTGCCATGAAAAGTGCTCAGATGCAACTCATTCGTTACAAATGAACTTCCATTTAATCATATATTTGACGACGATGAATTCAGAATAACTATTAATGCTTTCCTTCATCATAACTTTAATATAAATAATATTTCAAGGCTTTGCTCTAATTTTTTTGATATTTTCAATGTAAACGACAATAACTGTCTACTTGATTCTTATGTCATCCCATGCAGTTATTATTTCAGCGATCTTTTAATAACAAATTTGATTCTTATAAAGGAAGCAATATTCTCTCAATGTTTCATTTAAATCGTCGTAGTCTGGCTTCTAAATACATGAGTTTTCAGAATTGTATTAACAGCTTAATCACATATTTTCTATATATGCTTTCTCAGAAATTTGGTTCAAGCAAAACGTTTCATCAATGTACAATATGATGGGATATTCGTTGTTACACCAATCAAGAAAAAACAGAGTAGGCGGAGGAGTATGTTTATATGTCAACTTGAACTTGAATTACAAAGAAAGATCAGATCTTTCATTTGGAAATGACAGCATAGATTCATTATTTATAGAGCTCCAGTTCAATTCTCAGAAGAATGTGATTGTTGGTGGAGTGTACAAGGCTCCCACTCCGATACGAAGTCTTTTAACGAACTATTAGAGAAATGTTAATCTTCTGTTTCAAATGAAAATAAGTACTGTTATATACTTGGAGACTTTGATTTTGATATATTGCAGCATTCTTCACATTCCCAAAACTGGTGACTTTTTAAGTGTCATGTATTCCAACGGTTTTCAACCATTGATAACCAAACCCACACGTATAACTGCTTCATCTTGTACATGCATTGATGATATATTTACTGCTTCATCTTGTACATGCATTGATAATATATTTACGAATGTTCTAGACAAAACAGTTAAACCTGGGGAGCGTTTCATGAAGAGTTTTGTCGGTGATTTTCACTGACGAATTTGCTCTCAGCCAATCAGATGCGAGGATTTTCAGTAGCTTATAACATTTGTCGGTGATTTTCACCGAGTTTCACCGACAAAACTCTTCATGAAATGCTCCCCTGGAGTACTCTACTGTGGTATTTCTGATCACCTCCCATTTTTCAGTTGACAGAATGTGTTAGCAATTGTATTTCTTATTCAAGGACAAATGAATCAGTTTTCTCAAGGGTAAACTTTGAAGGTGCTTCCAGGGATTTAAGTTCTAAGAATTGGCTTTGTGTAAACAGATGTGGTGATACAAATTCAGCTTATGACTGTATGAGGCGTTTGTTCACACTATGACTGAAGTATGCAAAAACCATACGAATAGTATTGCACGATATCATAAGAAAAACAGAGATATTCCAAGAAAACCATGGATCACTAAAGGTATATCATGTTCTGTTAATAAGAACAGAGATTATTCCGGAAATATATAAACAATCCTTCACCTAAAAATGAATTATTATATAAAAGTTATAGAAAAAACAAACTGAATTACATTATCAGAATGTCAAAAAGAAAGCACTATGCGCAAATCCTAGAAAAGAATAAATTGAATCTCACTAAAACTTGGCAAACGATTAATGACATTCTAGGAAGAAATAGGAAGACTAAATTACCACAATTTATTTTCAAAGATGGCAAACAAATATCCGATGAAAAAGAAATAGCAAATTCTGTTAATTCGTAATTTTCCAACATTGGTGCATCAGTCGCCAATGATGTTCAGGCGACATCTAAACATTTCTCTGACTATTTGAATCCACGGATTTCTAAATCTCTGTTTTTTCAGTACAACAACTGAATATGAAATAATACAGATTGTAAAGAATTTGAAATCTAGTTCTTCATGTGGGTATGGCGACTTAAGTACAAATTTTGTGAAAAAAAATATACATCACATTTCTCGTCCTCTTGAACACATTTTCAATTTATCTATGTGCACAGGCATCGTTTCAGATAATCTTAAAATAGCTAAAATAATTCCTGTATATAAGAAGAATGATCCTAATTCAATTCAAAATTACCGTCCTATATCTCTATTACCTACATTTTCAAAAATCCTTGAACGTATTATATTTAAAAGGCTCTATAGTCATCTGTCAGAAAATAACATCTTAACCAAGTATCAGTTGGGATTCAAACCCAACCATTCCACGGAACTGGCTCTACTCCACGCCATAGAACATATTACTTCATGCTTGGATAAAAGAGAATTTACCTTAGGGATATATATCGATTTGAGTAAGGCACTTGACACTCTAATACTGCTTTCACACCAAGGTATGGTCGCTGCGACCGGTCGCTGCGACCGATGAAATCATAATGTGAAAGCATTTCATCGGTCGCTGAGTACGGTCGGTGAGGTACTTCAGCGACCGATCGCGACCGATGCAAGCTAGATGTGAAAGCACATCGTACTCAGCGACCGATCGAAATGCAATGACCCCCATACATGCCTACGCACTATCTCTACTTCCGCTTCCGGCTAGGTCAGCTATACAGCGACCGATCGCTCTGGGCCTGACCAAATTTTGACGGAGGTGTGAAAGCACGTCCGATCGGTCGCTGGGTACGGTCACAGCGACCGTACCTTGATGTGAAAGCAGTATAAATCATGTTATCTAAATTGAAACGTAATGGTGTATGCGGAATACCATACGACTGGTTTGTTAATTACTTTTGTAATCGGAAACAATTTACTAGCTTTAAAGGTGTAAGTTCTGAAACGATGTCTGTAAAATGTGGAATACGAATACCACAAGGGAGTATAATTGGTCCGCTGCTCTTTCTTATGAATGATATAAATACCTCTGAATTTTTACATTTCATTTTATATGCGGATGACACGAACATATTCATTTCACATTCTGATAAAAAATACCCTTCAAAATTACGCAAATACTGAATTAAAAAAAGGTCTCTATCTGGTGTAAAGCGAAGAAATTGTTCCTGAATACTGGTAAAACAAAATATATGCTTTTTTCCGTTCTAATCATCATTACCCATCTCAATTAAACTTTTCGATTACACTAGATGATAATCCGATAGAAAGAGTAAACAGTATAAATTTTCTAGGTATACAGATAGATGACAAGCTCTCATGGGTCAATCACATAACTCATATTCATGGAAAACTCAGTATGTCCATAGGTATGTTGAGTAAGCTACGTTATTTACTACGTCTGAAAACCATTTTTACTTTGTACAATGCCATTGTTGTGCCTTATTTAAATCATTGTAGTCTTGTATGGGAGGGGCCAGCTCGTGTCATTTAAACCGCTTATTTGTTCTACAAAAGAAAGCTATCCTTTATGTTCAAACACTCACTATCTTGCCCATACCCCACCTCTTTTTAAGAAACTTAGCACGGTCAATCTGTATGATAATATAGCAATTAAAGCAGCACTGTTTATGTATCGTTATATGAATAATATGTTACCAGCTGTCTTTCATGATTATTTTATTACCATTGATAAGAAACATAATGTCAATACAAGACAAAGAAATAATATTATCTTCTCATATTCACGATTAAAACTGCGACGGTTAAATTCTATAAAATTTAAAGGTGCTGTATCCTGGAATAATCTTGACCCCTTACTCAAAAATTTGACCACCGTAAACTCTTTTAAAGCCAAAATCAAGCTGCTTCTTCTTGTCACCTACCAATGACTTCTTTTTGACATAGAAATTGTAATATCACTTATGTGTCCTTAATGTTTTGGGTTTTTTAGTATTGTAATTTTGTTTTATGCTTTCTATTTGTGTTGCTTGTTTTATGTTTTTCTATTTTTGTCACTTTTTAATATTGTGTTATGGATCCCCCTTATTCTCAAGCCACTGGCTTTTTTAGGGTGTTAGATCCCCACATTTTTTGACGTAAATATTACTCATGTGATTTTTATGAAATAAATAAATTGAATTGAACATCACCACGATCACCATCATCATATCCATCATCACTATTACAATAATCACCATCATCATCATCATCATCATCATCATCATCATCATCATCATCATAAATGTCATCATCATCATCATCATCATCATCATCACCTTCATCATCATCATCACCATCATCATCATCATCATCATCATCATCATTATCATCATCACCACCACCACAATCACTATCATCAAATCATCACTACCCCCATGACAACCCAAGACCTATCAAATTGCTGGCTACACTGACTCTTCAAACCCGAACAGTTCCGAACGAACCCAAAAGAAATCGACAAAAGTCGGCAGGCTACGATTCAGTGCCATGACGTGTATCATTGCGTATCACCTTAAGTATAGCTATGAATATCATAATAAAGCAACATGGACTTCGAGGGTAGTTAGATAATAAAGATAAGTAGCAAGAATTATTATAGTTAAAATGAAATCATATCATGCCGATTTAAAGAATGCCTTAGATTCCCGGAGGTAAATCTAAAAGTTCCTTGAATTCGAAAAATCTAAAAACAAAGAAGATTTGACAGGAATAAGAATATTTTTAAAAATGCATAAATGGAGTGGAATACTTTCTACTACATCCTCCTCTAAAGAAATCCGTTCTCTATATTGTCTTACAGTTCAAATGATTATGATACTGATAACATATTGTCTCCGAACGTAAAAAATCAATTCCATTATCTCACACACTTTTATTTATTTTTATTTTATTTATTCATTTCCTGACATAGGGTGGATAGCCCTTTCAGCAAAAGCTGATTTTCAAAGGGGTCCACACATGAAAATATACAACAGAAACGAGTGTAACAAACGAATGGGATAAATCAAAAATATACAGAAACAGGTAAAACACAAAGTAAACAGATGCATATGATAACACAATACAAAAGCATAAAACAAAACTTATATCTACACTTCATGGAAGACGTCTTCTCTCCCCACAAGATTCACAGGTGTGTATTTTTCAAATGATTCTGTTACATATTTTAAAGTTGTGAAGAAAGACATTTCTGTCCGACAGGTGGGAGTGTACTTTATCATATTATATCTTTGTGATAAAAATGTGAAGAAAACAAAAAAGATTTCTCTGCGTTTCCAAACAAGTACACATGGTACGATTTGTAGTCTTGTACTGTCATCAACGTTGATTTACCATGCAGGAACAATTAAAACAAATTGATGTTCACAAAGGGCGATCCTCATGATATACCCCCCCCCCCCCCCGAACTGAATATCATGGCTACGATAAAGGAAAAAGAATAATAAAGGTTTGTCTATCATGCAGGATGTAGGATATAGGTGATTCTATTTCTTTAGAATAGTCCGTGCTTGCAAATGAAACCCTCTCTGTGAATAAACAAGATACAACACTTAAAAAACCACAACAACACATGCACACGTCTAGTATCAGTAAGCATACAGCACATCAGTTTATTTGATATAACATAAAACACCAATGTAGATAAAATGCCCTGTTCAAGGGCATAAGTGCCGTGCCGGTGATCGAACCCCAGACTTTCGCGTCTCCAGTCAAGCGCCTGAAACCACTCAACTACGGCATCTCGACCAACGAACTAAGACGTCTTTCTAGTTCTGTGATCTCGACTGGCAATAACTGGTAGCAGAGCGAGTTCCGAAATAGTTTATAGCGCCATCTACAGTTTCCTTTTTTCGGTGAGCTCCGTTTTGCTGCATGTCACCAACCGTACAGATAATACCGCTTTCCTGTCAACTCGAAGGGTTTTGTCTCTCCTTCATATTAACCTGGAGAGCGTTTCATGAAGAGTTTTGTCAGTGATTTTCACTGACAATTGTTATAAGCTACTGAAAATCTTCGCATCTGATTGGCTGAGAACAAATTAGTCAGTGAAAATCACTGACAAAACTCTTCATGAAACGCTCCCTCAGGTATAAACTAAAATATGCTAGAATAGTTAAATATCCGTGACAGTCTATTTCAGTTTTCATCGTACTTACTGAAACAGCTTCATATTTATCAGCAGAATTAGAGAAAGACCACCGCCTTCCCTCACTTCCCAAGGAGAATTCTCACTTCACAGATTCAGCGAAGCAAAATAATTATGAATTTCTTGAAATGAATGGAAATTAATTTGAAACAACTCCACCAACGGGTATTTTTCCTGTGAAATCTGAGTAACGTTGACTTTAGAATTCCCCTACTATAATGCGCTTGTCATACCATGCCTTCGGTTATATCATATCATAAGAGAAAAAGATTTGCACGCATTTGTCTGACTTTTTTGTATTTTTCTATGCTTTTCTTTAGTAAATGGTATTGTGATATTCATGTTTAATAGGGAACCTTAACTACAAGCTTTGCTTTTAAGATTTCCGCCACAATGTAAAGCTTATTCATTTACTTACTGTTTAAATGATACATAAATTCATACTGAATCTATGCCCTCCTTTATAACAATCTTTGGTCCTTTATGCTCGTACTGTTTCCGGAAAGTGAGAATCTTTGGAAAATTATTTGCTGGTATCGTGGAAATAAATGAAATGAAACGAAATGTTGTTTGTCTTCAGTAGAATGGTTTTTGAGACAATGAGAGAGAGAGAGAGAGAGAGAGAGAGAGAGAGAGAGAGAGAGAGAGAGAGAGAGAGAGAGAGAGAGAGAGAGAGAAAGAGAGAGAGAGAGAGAGAAAGAGAGAGAGAGAGAGAGAGAGAGAGAGAGAGAGAGAGAGAGAAGGAACAAAATTGCTTTTCAAAAGGTGATTTAAAAAGAAATCTGCTGTGTCAATCTCAGAGATTGTTTTGGAAAATATATTCAAACATTTTGATTTCACTTTCAATATCCGAGAACACAGACCCGATACCAGATAGTTGAAATAATTTTGGATACCGTCGGCCTGGCCTGCGAATTCTTACTGATATACTGCCATCTACGTTCACCTGTCAATCAAGCCATGTTGACAATTCCCCATAGACTGATAGTTGAGACAATCTCGTTCTCGATTCGTTGTTTTTCTTTGTTTTCTACTCTCCTTTTCTCATCCAAAAGCGAAGAGTGAGGAGGAAACAAGAAACTTGTCTGAATTCGACAGAAAGGCAAAGAGTATGATTTTTTTTTCTTTCTTCTTTAGGGGCCAGGGTCATATCGGTTATTTGTTGATGTTTTAGGAGAGATTTACTAAACCTCCTGCCAGCATTGCTTGCATTTATCTGTAGGTGTCACGAGGCAGGGAGGAGTAGCAGAGGTTATATGAGGGTAGAAAGGGAAGCCGAAACCAGTTTGACCGATTTATTTCCTACTGATGTTTCACCTGTCTCTTGTTCTATGATAGATTCCCCGTTCATCAGCGTAATCCTGGCATTCTCCATCTGATCCATCCTAGGTTTTATCCTCCCCTCAGTATTACTTCCATACCTACGTTTTTTTTTTATCTCTTTCTCTCTCTTTCAGCCGTTTCAGTCTTTTCTCACTTTCTCTTCTCGTTTTAATTGGCGTTTGTCTTAGTACAGTGCTGTTAAAGTGCCCCATATACAATGATACATTCTAAAAAAAAGGATTGGTCAAAATAACCAATGTGTTGGCGAATCTATGTCCGACGAAAAAAAATGGTCAAAATCAACCAAAATTTTGGTACATTTTAACCAATAATTTGGTAATATTGACCATCATATTGGTCAGTCTTGACCAATATTTTTGGTCGGACACATATTAACCAAAGTATTGGTCATTCTGACCAATCATTTTGTAGAGTGTATATAGATTCTAAACCAACCATGCCAACGTTGGTCTCTTTGTCTGTAACTTACCTCTTGTTAGTCTGCAGAATGAACGATTTAATATACCAAGCCATTTTCCTACCTTCTTTACTTGTGCTGACATCACAGACATTCGTATTATTGAACATAATCTTTGTCGAGCTGAGTTAATGTATTGATTTGTTCGTTTACTTAGCAGGGAATTATAGGACTAAGTGATAATTTGAAAAATTTCATTCAAAAACCAATACAGGCCGTCTTTTACATCTGTAAAGTAACTGCACCATTGTACGAAACCCTAAAAAAATCCTTCCGTTCGACACCCCAATCATTATTATACACTCTAAAACCTAAAATGTTGAATCTCCATTTAAAATGATGCAGGAGTGACTACATTTTCAAAATGTTAGATTAACACTTTGAACATGCTGGATTCAACACTATACACGCTGGATTCCAATATTTACACGGTGGAATCCAGCATGTTCAAATTATTAATCTACCACTTTGAAAATGTACACTCCTCCTCCCTTTTGAATGGCGATTCAACATTTTCGTTTTTAGAGGGTATGCATCAATGAAAAGATGTGGAATTATGAAATAAAGTATCATGATTATATTTCCATATTATTGTACTCGTATTCCAGCAATTTCAATTTCAAATATCGCATATTTTACAAACAAAAAGATGATACACTTTTCATTTGTATACAGGCCTTGTAGATATCCTCGGGAAAGAAACGTCCACAATTATTATTTGATGTTGTAAAATGAAACAAAAAGTCTCTTCCGGTTTAATATGATTTTGAGTCTATTTCACTGATATGTTAGATGAGTATTCAACATATTCGAAAACACTATCCCCCGCAAAAGTAGAAAATGTGGCAATCGAATTTGAAATAGATAACAACGAAAATGAAAGCAAGAGCATTCATTATTTCGACGCCGCCAACAGTCTTGGACGAGATGCCAGTGAAATAATTTTCACAACAACGCTTGTTGATAAATACCCAAAATTCACTTCAAATTCATTCAATTCAAATTTATTTCACGTTGCAATAAAAAGTACATGTACAGGTATAGCAAAAAGCTATGACAGTGTAAAAAAAAAACCCCAAAATACTAACATAGAATAGAACATACACATTATTATTGCAAAAGTAGGTTGCAGTATAAAGGAAATGCCCTTGTAGGAGGCCGACCCCCAAAATATGATAATGATTCAGTCACTTTGCTCATTCTTTATTTTACCTAATAATTACTAAAAATGAAAACAAAGCTTTGACGTGTCATCATCCAGATCATTCCCAGCATCTATACAAGCTCCATCCTTGAACGAGATACGTCACGATCTCCACGATCTTCTTACAAAAACGTTTGCATAACAAACGAAATACTCTTTAACATTAACAAGTTTATTTTCAAATTCGCAGATATTACCAGGAAAGTGAAAGCGAATTTTGTCATATGCGTCATCATCATCATGATCTATTTCAAAACAGACGCCTGTATCATCCAGCCTTGAAAGAGATAACTATCAAAACTTGCAAAAAGTTTGTTCACCTATACCAACATAACTCTGCATAATTCAGACACTAAATTATCCCTTTCTTTCACAACTTTCACTTTGAGGATACCGTATAATTTTCCTTTGTTTCAAAGTCTAGATAACAACGTGAGTGGATGCATTGTAGCTTGAAAAAGAAGCTGATATTTGATATCTAAACCGCAACTATTCTACTCATTGCTTCCAAACGCGAAAGGTGATGACAGCCAGTAGTTGTTGTCAGCCGGCGCACTTTGAAAACTTTAAAGCATATTCCGTTGATTTATCAGATTCTGTTCACTTATATTTGATCAATTTTTCATATTTCTTTATTAATTCAATCATCTATTAGATAATCATTCATGCATTAATTTGATTAATTAATTAACTCCTTATCACTCTTAGAAAAATGTGCCAGATGAAACCTATTTTGTCACGTATTTAGAACATCAAGAACAAAAAAAAAAAGGTTCCTCGTACAACTTAGAACCATTTAAAGAACCATACTGGAACCCGTGGTCGCCTGTAGGTACGAGAATGTATACTGCCCCCCCCCCCCGCCCCGGCGTAAGTGCACGGAATATTGCCTACCGGTCTCTACATTTGCAAAATATCGGTGGGCAGAAAGAAGAAAGGGGGCCAGTGGCCATTGCTAGATTAATAAGATATGAGAGAACCTAGCAAATGATATGGAAAAGAGTGAATCATAAATTGACAATTTGATCTCAGGGTACAAGGTGTCACCCCTCCTATTTTGACACTTGCAAAATTGTGCCAACGCACCTCTTTGCTTATAAACCTCTACTTTCAGTCTTTGTTGGCCCAAGAGTTTAATGAATGGAAAAAAAAAACAACATACAAACGAACGAAAAAAACAAACATCGCCAACATACCCCCAAACTACAACAGCAACAACAGCAGCAAAAACACAAACAAACAAACAAATCAAATCAAACAAAAAACAAACCACACACGCACATGATGGCAATATTATAGCCATTGCCATCATTACGTTGTTAAGTAACTTTTAAAAGTCTGGCTGCATAGCCGTATTGCGTAAATATGAATCCTGGAAAAATGCACTTCAAAAGCATCATCATTGTGCTTCACGAAAAGTGAAAATATACAAGTGACCGGAAATGCCAGACCCCCTTTTTTTACCCATTGACTGCAGTGTTAATCTTAGACAAAAGCATACCCAGGTTAGTTTTTCAAATGGCGGAATTCAATGATAGATATCGTGATCATAACATCTTATATTTAAAAGCCTATATATCCTTCTAAACATCATTATACAACACAGACATCAACTTGAAATTCAACAATTTATTAGTCAAGCCTCCACAAAGTTATCAGATCCATTCAAATCATTATATAACAATCCGGTTTTAGCTGCTTTAAACTGGGAATCAAGTAAAACAATCTCTAGTATGGCGGGAAAAAAATGTAGCCCAGCCTCATAAAATGTTCGTCTGCTGAAACATACAGAGACATAGAGCATTTGATATTGAATCAACAGAGTGTATGCCCCCCTACGAAGAGAAGGGCTATTATTGGGAGACACATGTCTGGTTTATAGGTGAGCAGATGCCAAGTGTGAGGTCGGGATGTATTTTTTTTTTCTTCTGAACGCTTTCTATAAACTTTTTACAGTCCTCTTATCTAGAGAGAGAGAGAGAGAAAAAAAGAGGGAGAAAAAAATGGAGAGAGATTGAGAGACACAAAAATGAGCTATTTAGTATATGGGCCGAGAGATGGTTGTTGCTGCTGTTGTGAATGATGATGATGATGATGATGATGATGATGATGATGATGATGATGATGATGATGATGATGATGGCGATGATGATGGCGATGATGATGGTGATGATCACTGTCTCTCGCGTGGGCGTGGGCGTAACATTGGCGCTTCATGTTGCCTTGGCTTCAGAAATGGTTTAGCCAATCACGTGACAACTTGAAGAACCAATGAAAATAACACCTGTAACGTATTCTGGCTGTGTGCTTCTCCTACCCCCCCCCCTTCCCCTTGAACGCCCAACTGTGCACGGAGGTATAACGCAAAGATCAACAGTATGCTATGGAAATCCCTGCATATATTTATAACATAATTATTTTTTAGATATAAGAGGCAAATAATAGGTGAAATAAATATACTTAATATAATATTTCTTTTATATAAATGATGGGCTCTGATATGTCTGATAGGCTGTCCCATTTCTGCAAGGTACTTTTTTTCGTCTACGTTTAACAATCATTTTCATAATCTAAGAGTGTTGATTAATACACGCTACCTTCATTACGGTAGACCGGGGAATTGCCATTGGTCTGTTGCGACTCGGTCCATTTGTCATCTTTCCTATGTTTTTTTTTTTTTTTTTTTTTTTGGGGGGGGGGGATAGCAGTCAAAAATATTGCTGTAGACACGAGCGATCAGAAAGCTGCGTAGAAAAGGTAGTTTTTGCCCATTTAGGCGCATCAGGAAGAAGACATGAAGAACATGAAGAAAAAGAATATGTTTTCCTGCGTTTGACGAAGAGAAATAGGCAGAGGCCTTCTTTAGGGGTGTGCTGGAGAAGGCTAAAATCGTTTAGGGGTAAATACGAATAGCAAGGCACTGGAAAAAAAAAACCTCGATAAGGGCATGATTTTGATCAATGCCCTTTTAAGGTGGTTTTGGAAAACACAGGTCACAGGGTTTTATACTGAATATGTGCACAAGAAATATATACTGAATGCCCCCCCCCTCCCCCTTTCGCTTTCGGGGCTAATATAATTTCTTCTATCAACATTCAGTCTAATGACCATATGGTCCAATTATGATTTGGTCCAATAATCATATCATCCAATGACCAAGAGTCTTTCAGCATTTCGCAGAAATACCATTTGGTCTAAACACAATTGGTCCAAATACCAATTGGTCTAATTATATTTCGTTCGTTCAATAATTATCTGGTCCAAGAGCCGTTTCGTCTAATCCTATAGTCTAAATATCCACTAGGTTCAATCACCACTTTGTCCTTTTCGACTTTCTATCTAGCTGTATAGCCGGAGGGGGGGGGGGGGGGGGGGGGGGGTCATGGAAGACAGTGATCGAACGATCCGGCATAAATGGAAAATAATTTTGCCATTCCGGTTCCTTTGCAGGTGGCCATCATATCTGAGGGTGTTTGTTATTAATTCCTCTAAAGTAAAACAAAAAGAGAGGTAAAAATTCTCCCTCTTTCGGGTCTGGAAACCAAACATGCAGATATTAGAAGCAGAGCGAAAGCTGAGCCGTGCCGCGACAAGGGCCGTTGCATACCTAAGTCCTGCCTGGCGTCAGTCCGCCCGGCGCGGCGGCATACCGGAGAGTGCACCCACCCCCTGTCCAGCCGTGCTCCTTTAACTCGCTCTACGGTTTCCATTGCAAATATGGAATTCTAGATATTCATGCTTGATTTTCGCTTTACCCACACCCTCCCCCGCCTCGCCGCCTCGCCTCTCGTTTGGTGCTCGTCGCATGTAGGCCTATACCCTAATCTTTTTAATAATCTGTATCCATTTTTTGAAATTTCTTTTTCCACTTCCCAAATTTTTGCTTATCATTCTCTTATCATAGCATATTTTTGCCTGTATTTGTCATTTTTATTCTATTCCACAAAAAGAAAGAGAAAAAAAAAATCAAAAAGGTTGGGCAGACGAAGCTTAATAGTTGGTATACACATAAAAATAATGATAGTACAATACTTGCCATGCTTGTGAAACAAACACAGGGCTGAATCTTTTATGAGCGTACAAACTGCAGTGTGATTAAGGCATCCTGTCATGCCTGTTGTGTAATTCTTGAAGTTCAGTGGTCGAGCTGATTTTGCATAGTACATTGGGAGCATTGTGGTATATTGGTGAAAGCTCTTGACTCTTCTTCCAGAGGTTCTGGGTTCGATCCTTCCGGGGTGCTTACATCCTTGAGCAAGATGTTTTACCTACTATTGTCCAACTCTACCCACGTGTAAATGAGGACCTGGCAATAGCTTGGAGTCATAATAATTTGTAGGGCCTTAGCTCAAGAAGAACAGCAATATATATATATATTTATATATATATTATATATAAAAACATAACCTAATGTTGTATTGGGTTAAATTGTTTCAAGTTAAAACAATCATGGGTCGGAAGAGTAGACGGATTAAGTCTTGCACAGTGGTGAAAAACGTTTAAAAATGTTCTGAAATTTGCGTGATTATTACGAAGAACTTAAATGCTATTTACAGATTTATGCAAATCACTTTAATGAATCGCCTGGAGTCTACAGCTTTCAAGTTTCAAATTCATGATTTAAAAACATTATGCAATCATGAAAATATAAGAAAGAAATGCAAATAGAGATCAAACAGAAAAGAAATCTTTAAGAATTCGAAATCGCAGACAGAGAAATAATATTTCAGAAGGATGACGGGCATTAAATGGAGCGGAAGTTATCCTTTCTTTCTACACCTCGGAGAACCTGCTGGTAGATGGTTTATGAGAGGACGAGGGAGGAAGAGGGAGAGAGAGAGAGAGAGAGACAGAGAGAGAGACAGAAAAAGAAAGAGAGAGAGAGAGAGAGAGAGAGAGAGAGAGAGAGAGAGAGAGAGAGGGGGAGGAGAGGAAGAGAGGAGAGAATGAGAGAGATAGATAGATGCCGACCGAGGAAGAAACTGTTTTCAAAATCATATTTTGATTTTATTTATTGAAGCACGGATTGAAGGATTTAGAGTGTATAGCCACGGGGACTTTCACTTTTCGTACTTGCTTTGCTCAAATTATTTCAACATAATGACAGATATTCGTCGGTACTATGGACAAAGGTGCTAGAAAGTTCAGTTACAATCTTGGTCACGTGTCTGCGCATACATGACGTTCTGGTTCATCTGTGCAGTTGTGTTACTATTAGATATGACTTGAGATAAGTTCAACAATAGCAAAATGCTTCTGTACTCTGATAAAATTATACCAGAATTAAGGGTCGCTAAAAGTATCACCATAATCACAACGTTTATTAGACATTCGAAAAGAGAGGGAGAACGAATGTCTGTCTGTCTTTGAATTCATTTTTTTTTAAAGGGAAAAAGGACATTTTTACCCCTGACCCCAAAGAACGGAACATGCGACTAAAAGAGGTCACATGTTTCTCAAAAGTATGCATTTCATGAGATAACTTGGTAAGATAACAAAACAGAACCAATTGACTAACTAAAATTAAGATTTAGTGTCTTTGACAGAACCATTGTACTGACTGCAATTAAGATGCTGTGTCATTGACGGAACCATTGTACTGACTGCAATTAAGATGCTGTGTCTTTGACGGAAACACTGTACTGACTGCAATTAAGATTTAGTGTCTTTGACGGAACCATAGTACTGACTGCAATTAAGATGCTGTGTCTTTGACGGAACCATTGTACTGACTGCAGTTAAGATGCTGTGTCTTTGACGGAACCATTGTACTGACTGCAATTAAGATGCTGTGTCTTTGACGGAACCATTGTACTGACTGCAATTAAGATGCTGTGTGTCTTTGACGGAACCATTGTACTGACTGCAGTTAAGATGCTGTGTCTTTGACGGAACCATTGTACTGACTGGACGCTGTGTCTTTGACGGAACCATTGTACTGACTGCAATTAAGATGCTGTGTCTTTGACGGAACCATTGTACTGACTGGACACTGTGTCTTTGACGGAACCATTGTACTGACTGCAATTAAGATGCTGTGTGTCTTTGACGGAACCATTGTACTGACTGCAATTAAGATGCTGTGTCTTTGACGGAACCATTGTACTGACTGCAATTAAGATGCTGTGTCTTTGACGGAACCATTGTACTGACTGGACGCTGTGTCTTTGACGGAACCATTGTACTGACTGCAATTAAGATTTAGTGTCTTTGACGGAACCATAGTATTGACTGCAATTAAGATGCTGTGTCTTTGACGGAACCATTGTACTGACTGCAGTTAAGATGCTGTGTCTTTGACGGAACCATTGTACTGACTGGACGCTGTGTCTTTGACGGAACCATTGTACTGACTGCAATTAAGATGCTGTGTCTTTGACGGAACCATTGTACTGACTGCAATTAAGATGCTGTGTGTCTTTGACGGAACCATTGTACTGACTGCAGTTAAGATGCTGTGTCTTTGACGGAACCATTGTACTGACTGGACGCTGTGTCTTTGACGGAACCATTGTACTGACTGCAATTAAGATGCTGTGTCTTTGACGGAAACCATTGTACTGACTGGACGCTGTGTCTTTGACGGAACCATTGTACTGACTGCAATTAAGATGCTGTGTGTCTTTGACGGAACCATTGTACTGACTGCAATTAAGATGCTGTGTCTTTGACGGAACCATTGTACTGACTGCAATTAAGATGCTGTGTCTTTGACGGAACCATTGTACTGACTGCAATTAAGATGCTGTGTGTCTTTGACGGAACCATTGTACTGACTGCAGTTAAGATGCTGTGTCTTTGACGGAACCATTGTACTGACTGGACGCTGTGTCTTTGACGGAACCATTGTACTGACTGCAATTAAGATGCTGTGTCTTTGACGGAACCATTGTACTGACTGGACACTGTGTCTTTGACGGAACCATTGTACTGACTGCAATTAAGATGCTGTGTGTCTTTGACGGAACCATTGTACTGACTGCAATTAAGATGCTGTGTCTTTGACGGAACCATTGTACTGACTGGACGCTGTGTTTTTGACGGAACCATTGTACTGACTGCAATTAAGATGCTGTGTCTTTGACGCAACCATTGTACTAAATGAAATGACAGATACAGTGCTTGCGCTGAAAAAGGCTGCCGGGCTAAAGCCGGGGTAATAATATCCAAGTCCTTTGGAAGCGCATAGAGACGTTATATCATAATGTGATATGCGCTATACAAGAACTGTATATTATTATTATTATTATTATTTAACGTAACCAATATACAAACTGATATTAAAGACAAAGTATTTTGGACTTGAAAACCTGCTTACGTCGAGTTGGTCCAGTGATCGTCTTTTAGCGTCCACCTGTGCGGCCATCAGGGTTTCATCCCGAGTTGCATCTCCTCATGAATATAATCCTTATAAAACAACTGGAAAAAATCACAATAAACTTTCACTCTTATCTCAAGTCTTCTCAGATGGATGACTTTAAATTCGTACACATATTGCAACATATGAATGAACTTCACTATTCTTGGTCCTAAAGTCAAGGTTATTTATTTTTAAAAATTATATCTCACCTATACAACCCCTCAATATATTCCTTTTAAAGGTTGCATTACCTAAACATGTACGTTCATAGAAACTGAATTGTTTTTTTGCGCTTGGGACATTTGACCACCACTACTCTATTTTTATAGCAATCGTGCCTGAACATGGTTTTGGCGAATGTGATTTTTTTAAAGATGCAAATAACAAATATCACGATTTTAATTTGTATTTTTCTGTTTAAGCTTGGATTTTATATTTGGAGTAGTTTTAAGCCACGTTTGACCTTAAATGACCCCTGTTTACTCGTACTCTTTATACCTGTATGAAACGTGTACAATTTCTTATTGTAATTTCTTAAGATATCTAGGGAAATCCCCTCGGTCGACTTTCTTTAGAGGGCAAGGTCTTGATCCAAATTCTTATTTTGCCGATACCTAGTTGTGGTGTAAATCCTAGGGAACGGTGATGGACAGTGGTTCGAAAACATATCGGTAGAGCTTCGAATGCAAGTTCATATGGACGAGTCTACAGAGTTGGGGGGGGGGGATTCGCTATCTGGGTCAGGCCAATGATTTTGTTTGACCGCTGCTACAATAAGTAAAATGTTCAATTTTAAGCTTCCCATTTGGAAGATAGACATTGATGGTACCATTTCTCAGAATGTATCTGAGCAAGTGGTGTATCCACTAGAGAGTTAATGCCGGGTACACCCCCTCCATTTGAAGAGGCAAAATGATATCAGACATTGCATTGCGAATACCACCCCCCCCCCCCCCCCTCCTCGTCACCCCTTCTTGCCCAAGCCTCCCTTCGGTAGCTTAATACCCCTTTCGCAGTGGGCTCTTCCCCGTTGAAGTTAAGCGGGGAACTTCAACGGGTAAAGGGGAAGAGCCCACTGCGAAAGGGGTATAAATCTCCCCGATACAGGTATTAATCATGAATGGTTGACGAAAGTGGGATGTAGGTGTGATTGTTTGTTTGTTGGTTGTTTTTTTTAAACAGACTTGTATCAGGCAGATATGATTATCTACGTCTGGGACCAATATTTTACGTCACCATCCGATAGACGTGACTCAGGTTCGAATCTGGGTCTGATGAGAATCAGTTTGTAGGCGAAGACAAAGAGATGACCGCGGACGTTACCACGAGACCAACTCTTGCTCTTGAAAAAGGTTTTAGGGAGGGTTACAAAAAGGAATTCCAAAAGCCGAATTTCCAAAGAACCTCGCAGCCCCATGTCATGTCAAGGACATCATAATGGATGGGACAAAATTAAAAAAAAAACACTTTAATTTCATTTCATTTTATCTTACTTTTATTTCACTGCTACAGCAACTAAGATGAATAGAAATATACTCGATTGGCATTCGAACGATTACCATTGTACCTCATAAACTGCATTAAAAGACAGGAACAAGTAAAATATGTATACTTTTTTCTTAATACAAAATGAATAATAATTGTTTGTAAACTTGCCTTTAAAATCTTTACTTTATTGATAGGCAATTCGATAGAAAAAATCCTAAACGCTGAAATGTGAACACCTAAAAATAACTCTCATTCTTATATTTTTTTCCTTGTCCAAAAAGACCGTTTCGTTTGGTTATTGGATGCAATAAACGTCAGTAACGGGGGGGGGGGGGGGGTTCCAAGGGGCCATAAAACAAAGAGGAAATATTACGTTGTTTTTAAAATCCTTTCCTAGAACCCTTCCTCGATATGATGTCATCATTTTCCTCGTTATTCTTTCTCTTATTCTTCCCTGATTATCTTGAAGTTTTCTCTTACATCACGAGGGGGCGATCATCGTTAATGGCGCCCTATTAAAAGCGCGTGGCTTTGAGAAGGCAACAGGCCATATCCCTCAAGCTCACAAGGGAGACTTCTGGCGGAGCGCTGAGATGATGGATGCAAAGCATTCCCCCATGATCACCCCCGGTGGAATTCCAACTAAAAGGTCGGACAAGAGAAAAAGAATGTCCACCACTTACTCAATGTCCTCCAGACACCATTTGGTTGCCGAACCCTCGTGCCGACATCTAGAAAACTTTCCCTCAGAAGTCCGGTTTCCTTTCCCATTTTTCTCTTTGTTCTTATTTATCTGTTCAGTGATGGATCGAGTGTCCTAAGAGACCGAATGCCATAGTATACATATCTTAAAATATGTTTTATAGGACTAAATATATTTTGTCTTTCTTTCCAGAAGCGCATTGAACGGGTATTGCCTAATTTTGAGTTTGATTTAATGCAATTAACTGATAATGCTATCAGTAAAGAAGACCAGTCTTTCTTTTATTTAACTGTTGTTGTTTTGTTGTTGTTGTAATGCTTGACGTTTGCATGCTTCGCCTATAATGTACACTCGATATTGAATAAATTTAACAGGAGTTGAGATAGCTTGGTCGGTAGAGCACTTGTCTCGTGATCCTGTGACCTGGGTTCGGAACCGAATCGGTGCTGTAGTGCCCTTTGGTAAGGGATTACTCCTCATAACCAGGTCCTTCGGAGAGGACTTAAAGCCGTCGGTTCTCTGGCTGCTTACCAACAAGCATACATACTTTTAAACAGTTAAACAGTAAGGTAAAGCAAAACAATATACCATTTGGTTACTTTAAAAGCGATATGATAAATATTATCCTAGATTGTGAAAGTGGCTTAGTAATTTCATACAATTTCACACCACATTAATGATTTATCTTCTGTAACCATTTTAGGCCTAGGTCTTTGAAGGAATGGACAAGTATAAATAGTTCATGTAGGTATAATGCAATGGTCATGATGGTGATAGTGGTATATTTAATGAAGAATCGGAGGGACCGGGGGGGGGGCCATGTATTTTGATGGGGGGGGGCAAGATGACCCATAGGTATGTTTATTTACGTTTTGATTGATTAGACAGGGCTATTATATAGTTGCATGACCCTGCACTATCTTCCCCCATACCCTTCATTCTTTTTCTTTTTCTTCTTCTTCTTTTTTGATCTCTTGAAAAATCATAGGGGGCCGCCCTTATGATTTTCAAGTGATCTTCCCAATACTCTTCATTTTCTTCTTCTTCTTCTTCTTCTTCTCTTCTTCTTCTTCTTCTTCTTCTTCTTCTTCTTCTTCTTCTTCTTCTTCTTCTTCTTCTTCTTCTTCTCATTCTTCTTCTTCTTCTTCATTTTTTTTGATCATTTGAAAAATCATGGGGGGGGGGGCGCTCCCGCCCCAGCCCTTCCCCGTAGCACCGCACTTGTAAAGAACTACTGAATCGCAGCAGGGTGAAATTAACAATATCATATATTATCAATACTTCTTACAGAGTTAAAACAGAATACTTTAAATCGTCACGTAAATGTAATTGTTTCCATAAAAAGGCAGTTCGAAGGAAAAGTATCCTCTAGACATGGTAGACATGGTAGAAGGCTGTGTAAAACTGTCTATTTGATCGATGTTCTTACGTAGGGGACCATTTTGAAAAAACGAAGTTGTGCTATTATCGGGACGAGACCAATTGATCATAATCTTTTTGCTATAAATACATTTTCAAGCCACCCATCATTCGGCCTACAATTGCATACGTTTTAATTGGAAGAGTTTCTGAAGTTGAGGCGCAGCTTATAATGCCGTCCAATGACAAAAAAGGAAGCAACTCTGTAAAATGAGTTTTCTAGTATTAAAAGGAAGAAAATAATGTGGAAATCTATGGAGTTGCTTCCTTTTGCTATGTCTATATTTTGGAATTTTTTGGTCATATGACCTCAATTTCTTCATCATCATGTAGAGCATGCAAAAAAGTACCCCAAATCAAGAAAAGGTAAATTAAAAAAAAAAAAAAAAATCAGAGCATTGACAAGTGTTATAAGCTACTGAAAATCCTCGCATCTGATTGGCCGAGAGCAAATTAGTCAGTGAAAATCACCGACAAGACTCTTCATGAAACGCTCCCCAGATGAGGTACGTGAGGTACCTTGTTAGGTTTCTGTGGTTTTAAGCAAGATCCTAATAATTCCAAACTACTGTCAGGAACAATTGCTTCTTATATCGGAATAATACGCAAATAATGAGGTGGAAAATGATCTACATTAACCAGTGGCGTATTGGGGGGGGGGAGGGCTGGGGACGAGCCCCGGGTACCACTTTTAGGGGCGCAAAAAAGCAAAACCAAAATCCTGCCTAAATTGTTTTCAATGGCTTGGAAGGGGTGGAATTTCAGCGCTTGCCTCGTCCAGGGCTCCGTTTTTCATAGATACGCCACTGACTTTAACTGCTCCGGACGAATTTGCGGCAATTTAGTAAAAGACTTTGTAGAGAGTGTGGGGAGTGAATATAACGACAGAAAGAAAAAGAGGAAGGGACGGGGCGGAGAGGGGGGGGGGGGGGTGGAGAAGATGAAGAAAGAGGGGTGAGAAAGTGAAATATTCTTGAAGGCGGAAAAACATTCCACTTTGTGGAATCGAACCTCGCACGCACTCACACACGATGAATTCCAGTTTGACCGCGATCATACCAAAATGTGATAAGAATCATCTCGACCTAGTGACCTCTTTCAAGCCAAACTTCTTCGTCTCTACATTCCTTTGACATCTTAAGAACTTCCACTATTTGTGAGGTCCGAGAGAGACCTGGACCCAAGTCATGGCCACGGTCCTGGTCCTGTGGGACTAATTGTTGGCCCATAAACAAGGTTAGGTTTCGCCTCGTAAGGACATCAGCAAGCTTGTTTTGTTGAAGGTGTCATGTCGGTACTAGACCGAGAGGCTCAGACATGCCCGACCAGTTGACGAACAACATGTGGGATTAAAAAAAAAAAAAAAAGCCCCCTCCACCTCCTCCTTTTTCAACCCCACCCCAGCCAATGCAAAGAAAAGGGCTACTCTAAACCTGTTTCTATTGTGAAAAGCCCACAGAAATTTTAAATCAGGGGAAATATATTCTAGTTGTGTCCATTACCATGATTACATGTTTACCTGTTGATTTCTAAATTCTCTTTTTCCCATATGCTTAATACAGAGGCCACCTGGTTTCGGAAGCCAATCGGTTAAAAAAAAGAAGAAGAATAGGGGGAAAAAAGGAAGAAGTACTAACTGGACAAGAAATCGTCCACTAACGAAGAAACTCAGCAACGGTAAATGTCATAGCGCCCTCATGCCCGTCATTTCAATTCTGGAGTGGTCAGGGAGTATGATGAAGAAGTCATATGAACTAAATATTCTGGGGGTTTCACCATCTAAAAGAAAAAGGAAAAAAAAAATAGGAGGGGTCCAACTGCTGAGAAGCAGAAAAAAGTTCTTTAAGGGAAAAAGAAGATTAGCGGATAACAAAAAGTCCAATTGGCTAGATATTCAAGAAAATCTGAAGGAAATGACAATGATGAAAAGATAATGGTCGTGATTTTTTTTTTTTTTTTTTTTTGGGGGGGGGGGGGGGGGAGGGGGAGGGGCATCGGCTCCCAAAACCTCACCAGTACGCCAGTGCCTACCACCACCACCACCACCACCATAACCTTCGAAATACATACCCACAAGCATAAACTCCGCTTACTTGTACACCACTTCTCCCCATTAACCCTCTCTAACCAGCCCCGCTATCATCACTTTGATAAGCCAATCACCGACAACTTACAAGAAAAAGGATGACAAGCTCTTTGTAAGGCAATATTTCCCCTGCGATTGTTGTTTACTGTTGCTCTCTAAGTCCTCTTTGCCGCCCACTTCGAGAATTGTTAGTATGTCGACGGAGAGCAATTAAAGGTTTTATTTCAGTCGGGAAGTCGACAACCCGTTGATGTCTGGCCGAGTTTAGTTTCGGACCTCTTTGAGAGAAGAAAAGCCAGTATAGTAACTGTCCAACCCCAATTATCCCAGGGCGTAATGTTTAATGTACCTTAACATAAACAAATGGATATATCCTTGTTGTTAAATGAGTCACTCTTCTCTTTATCAACTGCAATTTGTTAACATGCGATTTTAGCATTAATTTTCTAATAGACATGAATCTCATCTATTTCAATCGCAGTAGAAACGCTATCACCCGATGCAAAAACATACTCTAGTCAATCAAAAAAGAATAAAAATTTCCACAAACGCTTCATTATTTTTATAAATCAATTTAGAACTTAGAAGGAAGGTGATAGCAACTACAAAAACACTGGCCAGAGTGTCACAGGTGGATTTTTGTTAAGAGGGTTTTTCTACGACGCATTTGGGGGCATTTTACGCTGACGCGACGATCTGCTCTCCTACTGTAAAAAGCGGTAGAAATCCATGTTTTATGAGTCATATTTCTTGGGGATTGTTTCCACTGAGTCCACTCCAAAAATTGTGAAATAAACACGAAATAGGGGCTATGTCACTCGTTTTCAGAGTGGATTCAATAGTCTGTGCGCGGATGCCGCTCCAAAATAACTCGCGATCCTCAATACGACTCCTCAAAAAGCAGACTTTTAAAACGTTTTTTTTTTTGGGGGGGGGGGGGGGGGAAGCTCCAGGGTTGGAGGGGTTTTGGCAAATACCGCATAAATGTAATCACACGGGACTGAAGGAAAGGAACGCGTATCCCGAGCGGTCAGTTTCGCCTTTTCACCGGCGAGTGTTTCATCTCAAACGGTCTTCTTCAAAGCAATCCGGTCTTGTTTCTTTGTCCCATCTATCTTGTCGATTGTTCGTTTATTTGTCTCCTGTCGATCCCACACTCTGTCAGTCGTTCCGATCGCTGGGAGTCGTTTGACGGTGACGAGAATTCACAATTGGCCTCACAAGCTAGCCGAGTGAGAAACAATCAAATCCCTTATCATTCCTTTGGAAATAAAAAGAAACATGAAATATCTTAAAATTTCCATTGCCTATAAGCTGCATGACATATAATTGTTTGTTGTTTTGTTTTTGTTTTTGTTACAGACGTAACAAAGAAGATATATAAATCGAATGGTGTTTGCTCGGGGATGACGAAAATTTGTGAATTTTTAATTATACAGGCACAGAAGATGCAAAAAATATACTATGATTTCCTGTAGAAAATGAATGAAATAAAAGCTTTAGATTTTGCATAGTTAAGTTAAGCTGCTAGATTTGTAGATGTTTTTTCTTCATGCGTTTTTCATCCATAAATCAAGGTCTCACTTACTAAACGCCTGGAATTCGCTGAGAAGTGATCATGTAGTCACTGCAGAATAAGACAAACCATTATATTTTCCTTTTAAAAAAAAGCGACACATAAAGATCATTTCTTAAGTATGCATATGTATGATGTGGTAAGTGTGTAATTTACAGACATTTCTTGCTCAACCAGAGGATCTGTATATTTACATATTTATAGCATTCTTGGGAACGACATGGAACCTTTGCCGTTACCATTAAAAAGGCATGATTGAAGACTGAACCTTGAGTCGTTGTATCGGAAGACCGGAGCGCAGACCACTAGACCAAACTCCATTTCTTACCAATGTGTAAAACAATTCAAATAAAAATACATGTTATTCTTGTCCGTATGACAATATTCATTTGACAAACTTTTAAGGAGTAAAATCTTAAGCTAGCATCGAATTCATTCTGGAAGCGCTTTAAAATCGTAATTTCATACAATCATCAATTATGATTACTAAATCAAGTAAAATTTCTAAAAATGAGAACCGATTTCAGTTTGAATCATGTTGTTTTGTAAACCATGATTAACATTTACTTTTCCCCATACTATTTTCTTCGCCAAAGAAGTTGGAAGACTGAAAGAGTATGGGTGACGCCATAACGCATATTTTGATTAATCTCTGAATATTTCCCGTAATTCGACTAGGTGAAAAACAACACAGTTTAACTGTCAAGGGTTTTGCATCCCCATGACTAGGGGCTTACCGTGCGTACACTAAAAACGATAAACAGCATGAATTTCCAAGACAGGTGCAATATTTGGCAATATTAGAATGTTTAAAAACTAATAAGATATGATACACGTACTGGCCTGCAAAATAAACAAGTGTTTTGAGGATAAATAAGTCACAATCCCCTAAATTGCAGCGATCTTTAAGGGTGGGCACGAGTGGGTTTTGAGAACGTCATGCGAACAATTGAGAGAAATTGAAACACATATCGCCTCATTGCAATCATGATGGATACCATAGACGGTGCGTAGAGACATCGGTAGCTTTTGTGGCTCGGGACGGATCGGGCTACGGTTACAAGCCCGCACACCCTCGTCTCCGAGTCCGTAGACAGGATGGTGAAAAGTAGGCACCCCCCTTCCTCTCAGTCAGCTGCCCTTTTTTCACTGAGATGCTTTCACTCCAATGCCTCTCCAGCTCGTCTCTCTGTCTCTTTCTTTCCTACACTCTTTCCTTTCTCTCTCTCTCTCTCTCTCTCTCTCTCTCTCTCTCTCTCTCTCACATGTATATATATAATCAGTGGCGTAATGAGCCAAAATATTTTTTTTTTTTTTTTGGGGGGGGGCTCAATCTTTGCGAGGAGCGAAGCGACCAACCATGAGGGAGTGTAGCGACCGAGCCGGGGTACCCCCCCCCCTTCACGATACGGAGCTTTTTCATTTTTCGACTTAAATTCCAGCTTGAGTTCAGTTCAATTTTTATTTTCTCTCATTTCCAACAAAAGGATTTAATTTAAGTACATGTCATTTCATTTAAGTGGGGCGGTAGTGAGCACGCGAAGCGTGTGAATCACTTAATGAGCGCGCGAAGCGCGCTCCCTAGGGGGGAGGGTGCAGGGAGGGGGGAGTTTCCCCCCTCCCGCGCGAAGCGCGGAAGCTCCGACGTTTGATGACATGTTTGATGACATGTACTGTTATGGATAAACGTGTCATGAATCTACCGACCGGAAAAGGATATTTTTTCATGAACTGGAAACATGATTATGAAAACATGCAGCCCAAATAATCTTCTTAAGTGTCAAACAAATGCCAGCGTTATACAAAATACTTTATTACTTATGATAATAATACAGACAAAGACACTATGAAATAAAAAGGACGAGCATGGAGAGG
>CM057171.1:3581284-3615570 GCA_029962745.1 Echinometra lucunter
AGTATGGGGAAAGTAATGTTAATCATGATTTACAAAACAACATGATTCAAACTGAAATCGTTTCCCATTTTTAGTAATTTTACTTGATTTAGTAATCATAATTGATGATTGTATGAAATTACGATTTTAAAGCGCTTCCAGAATGAATTCGACGCTAGCTTAAGATTTTACTCCTTAAAAGTTTGTCAAATGAATATTGTCATACGGACAAGAATAACATGTATTTTTTATTTGAATTGTTTTACACATTGGTAAGAAATGGAGTTTGGCCTAGTGGTCTGCGCTCCGGTCTTCCGATACAACGACTCAAGGTTCAGTCTTCAATCACGCCTTTTTAATGGTAACGGCAAAGGTTCCATGTCGCTCCCAAGAATGCTATAAATATGTAAATATAAAGATCCTGTGGTTCAGCAAGAAATGTCTGTAAATTACACACTGACCACATCATACATATGCATACTTAAGAAATGATCTTTATGTGCCGCTTTTTTTAAAAGGAAAATATAATGGTTTGTCTTATTCTGTTGTGACTACATGATCACTTCTCAGCGAATTCCAGGCGTTCAGTAAGTGAGACCTTGATTTATGGATGAAAAACGCATGAAGAAAAAAACATCTACAAATCTAGCAGCTTAACTTAACTATGCAAAATCTAAAGCTTTTATTTCATTCATTTTCTTCAGGAAATCATACTACATTTTTTGCATCTTCTGTGCCTGCAGAATTAGAATTTCACAAATGTTCGTCACTCCCGAGCAAACACCAGTCGATTAATAAGATATATAAACGATATACGTCTGTAACAAACAAATCAACAAAACAACAATTATATGTCATGCAGCTTATAAGCAATGAAAATTTTAAGATATGTCATGTTTCTTTTTATTTCCAAAGGAATGATATGGGATTTGATCGTTTCTCACTCGGCTAGCTTGTGAGGCCAATTGCGAATTCTCGTCACCGTCAAACGACTCCCAGCGATCGGAACGACTGACAGAGTGTGAGATCGACAGGAGACAAATAAACAAACAATCGACAAGATAGATGGGACAAAGAAACAAGACCGGATTGCTTTGAAGAAGACCGTTTGAGATGAAACACTCGCCGGTGAAAAGGCGAAACTGACCGCTCGGGATACGCGTTCCTTTCCTTCAGCCCCGTGTGATTACATTTATGCGGTATTTGCCAAAACCCCTCCAACCCTGGAGCTCCCCCCCCCCCCCCAAAAAAAAGAAGTTTTAAAAGTCTACTTTTTGAGGAGTCGTATTGAGGATCGCGAGTTATTTTGGAGCGGCATCCGCGCACAGACTATTGAATCCACTCTGAAAACGAGTGACATAGCCCCTATTTCGTGTTTATTTCACAATTTTTGGAGTGGACTCAGTGGAAACAATCCCCAAGAAATATGACTCATAAAACATGGATTTCTACCGCTTTTTACAGTAGGAGAGCAGATCGTCGCGTCAGCGTAAAATGCCCCCAGATGCGTCGTAGAAAAACCCTTTTAACAAAAATCCACCTGTGACACTCTGGCCAGTGTTTTTGGAGTTGCTGTCACCTTCTTTCTAAGTTCTAAATTGATTTATAAAAATAATGAAGCGTTTGTGGAAATTTTTATTCTTTTTTGATTGACTGGAGTATGTTTTTTGCATCGGGTGATAGCGTTTCTACTGCGATTGAAATAGATGAGATTCATGTCTATTAGAAAATTAATGCTAAAATCGCATGTTAACAAATTGCAGTTGATAAAGAGAAGAGTGACTCATTTAACAACAAGGATATATCCATTTGTTTATGTTAAGGTACATTAAACATTACGCCCTGGGATAATTGGGGTTGGACAGTTACTATACCGGCTTTTCTTCTCTCAAAGAGGTCCGAAACTAAACTCGGCCAGACATCAACGGGTTGTCGACTTCCCGACTGAAATAAAACCTTTAATTGCTCTCCGTCGACATACTAACAATTCTCGAAGTGGGCGGCAAAGAGGACTTGGAGAGCAACAGTAAACAACAATCGCAGGGGAAATATTGCCTTACAAAGAGCTTGTCATCCTTTTTCTTGTAAGTTGTCGGTGATTGGCTTATCAAGGTGATGATAGCGGGGCTGGTTAGAGAGGGTTAATGGGGAGAGGTGGTGTACAAGTAAGCGGAGTTTATGCTTGTGGGTTTATATTTCGAAGGTTATGATGGTGGTGGTGGTGGTGGTGGTAGGCACTGGCGTACTGGTGAGGTTTTGGGAGCCGATGCCCCTCCCCCCTTCCCCCCCCCCCAAAAAAAAAAAAAAAAAATCACGACCATTATCTTTTCATCATTGTCATTTCTTCAGATTTTCTTGAATATCTAGCCAATTGGACTTTTTGTTATCCGCTATTCTTCTTTTTCCCTTAAAGAACATTTTTTTCTGCTTCTCGGCAGTTGGACCCCTCCTATTTTTTTTTTCTTTTTTTCTTTTAGATGGTGCAGCCCCCAGAATATTTTGTTCATAACGCCGCTGGTGGTAGGGATTGAGGTGGGGGTCCAGGATGAGGGTTCTGGTGGTGGAAGAACTGGGTGGTTAAGATGTGGTAGAAAGATATAGGCAATGAAGATGTTATAATGGTGGGTGTAGTGGTGGGGGCGATTGCGTAAATGGTTGTGGTTGGGGTTGTGATGGTGTTCATGGTTGTGGTGGTGGTGGTGGTGGTTGTGCTGGTGGTGGTGATGGTGGTAGTGGTGGAAGTGGTGGTGGTTGGGGTTGTAACTGTGATGGTGGCACTGTGTAATGGTTGAGTTAGATGTTGATGGAGGATGTGCAAGGTGGTATTTGGCATGTGGTGGTGGTGACAAAGGTGGTGTTGCTGCCGCTGTTAGTTGGTGCATGCTTTAACAAGTTTTAAGCTCTTCATCGTTGATAGAAAATATGAAAACAATCACTGGCATAAACATGGAGTAACTGCAGGAATCCCAGCACTCTTTAGTCCATGGTGGGATAACTGAAATGACTTCTGTATCATACTCCCTGACCACTCCAAAATTGAAATGACGGGCATGAGGGCGCTATGACATTTACCGTTGCTGAATTTCTTCGTTAGTGGACGATATCTTGTCCAGTTATTACTTCTTCCTTTTTCCCCTATTCTTCTTCTTTTTAACCCATTGGCTTCCGAAACCAGGTGGCCCCTGTATTAAGCCTATGGGAAAAAGAGAATTTAGAAAACAACAGGTAAACATGTAATCATCGTAATGGACACAACTAGAATATATTTCCCCTGATTTAAAATCTCTTTGGTCTTTTCACAATAGAAACAGGTTTAGAGTAGCCCTTTTCTTTGCATTGGAGGGGGGGGGGGTTGGGGGTTGAAAAAGGAGGAGGTGGAGGGGGCTTTCTTCAAAAAAAAATCCCACATGTTGTTCGTCAACTGGTCGAGCATGTCTGAGCCTCTCGGTCTAGTACCGACATGACACCTTCAACAAAACAAGCTTGCTGATGTCCTTACGAGGCGAAACCTAACCTTGTTTATGGGCCAACAATTAGTCCCATAGGACCAGGACCGTGGCCATGACTTGGGTCCAGGTCTCTCTCGGACCTCACAAACAGTGGAAGTTCTTAAGATGTCAAAGGAATGTAGAGACGAAGAAGTTTGGCTTGAAAGAGGTCACTAGGTCGAGATGATTCTTATCACATTTTGGTATGATCGCGGTCAAATTGGAATTCATCGTGTGTGTGTGTGCGTGCGAGGTTTGATTCCACAAAGTGGAATGTTTTTCCGCCTTCAAGAATTTCACTTTCTCACCCCTCTTTCTTCATCTTCTCCACCCCCCACCCCCTCCCCCTCTCCGCCCCGTCCCTTCCTCTTTTTCTTTCTGTCGTTATATTCACTCCCCACACTCTCTACAAAGTCTTTTACTAAATTGTCGCAAATTCTTCGGGAGCAGTTAATGACAGTGGCGAATCTATGAAAAACGGAGCCCGGGGGCGGGGCAAGCGCTGAAATTGCACCCCTTCCAACTTCTGAAGCCACTGAAAAAAATTTAGGCAGGATTTTGGTTTTGCTTTTTTTTTTGCGTCCCTAAACGTGGTACCCGGGGCTCGTCCCCAGCCCTCCCCCCGATACGCCACTGGTTAATGTAGATCATTTTCCACCTCATTATTTGCGTATTAGTCCAATATAAGAAGTAAATGTTCCTGACAGTAGTTTGAAATTATTATAGGACCTTGCTTAAAACCACAGAAACCTAACAAGGTACCTCACGTACCTCATCTGGGGAGCGTTTCATGAAGAGTCTTGTCGGTGATTTTCACTGACTAATTTGCTCTCGGCCAATCAGATGCGAGGATTTTCAGTAGCTTATAACACTTGTCAATGCTCTGATTTTTTTTTTTTTTTTAATTTACCTTTTCTTGATTTGGGGTATTTTTTTGCATGCTCTACATGATGATGAAGAAATTGAGGTCACATGACCAAAAAATTCCAAAATATAGACATAGCAAAAGGAAGCAACTCCATAGATTTCCACATAAAAAGTGACATATTTTCTTCCTTTTGCTACTAGAAAACTCATTTTACGGAGTTGCTTCCTTTTTGTCATTGGACGGCATTATAAGCTGCGCCTCAACTTCAGAAACTCTTCCAATTAAAACGTATGCAATTGTAGACCGAATGATGAGTGGCTTGAAAATGTATTTATAGCAAAAAGATTATGATCAATTGGTCTCGTCCCGATAATAGCACAACTTCATTTTTTTCAAAATGGTCCCCGACGTAAGAACATCGATCAAATAGACAGTTTTACACAGCCTTCTACCATGTCTACCATGTCTAGAGGATACTTTTCCTTCGAACTGCCTTTTTATGGAAACAATTACATTTACGTGACGATTTAAAGTATTCTGTTTTAACTCTGTAAGAAGTATTGATAATATATGATATTGTTAATTTCACCCTGCTGCGATTCAGTAGTTCTTTACAAGTGCGGTGCTACGGGGAAGGGCTGGGGCGGGAGCGCCCCCCCCCCCCCCATGATTTTTCAAATGATCCAAAAAAAAATGAAGAAGAAGAAGAAGAATGAGAAGAAGAAGAAGAAGAAGAAGAAGAAGAAGAAGAAGAAGAAGAAGAAGAAGAAGAAGAAGAAGAAGAAGAAGAAGAAGAAGAAGAAGAAGAAGAAGAAGAAGAAGAAGAAAATGAAGAGTATTGGGAAGATCACTTGAAAATCATAAGGGCGGCCCCCTATGATTTTTCAAGAGATCAAAAAAGAAGAAGAAGAAAAAGAAAAAGAATGAAGGGTATGGGGGAAGATAGTGCAGGGTCATGCAACTATATAATAGCCCTGTCTAATCAATCAAAACGTAAATAAACATACCTATGGGTCATCTTGCCCCCCCCCCATCAAAATACCTGGCGCCCCCCCCCCCCCCCCGGTCCCTCCGATTCTTCATTAAATATACCACTATCACCATCATGACCATTGCATTATACCTACATGAACTATTTATACTTGTCCATTCCTTCAAAGACCTAGGCCTAAAATGGTTACAGAAGATAAATCATTTATGTGGTGTGAAATTGTATGAAATTACTAAGCCACTTTCACAATCTAGGATAATATTTATCATATCGCTTTTAAAGTAACCAAATGGTATATTGTTTTGCTTTACCTTACTGTTTAACTGTTTAAAAGTATGTATGCTTGTTGGTAAGCAGCCAGAGAACCGACGGCTTTAAGTCCTCTCCGAAGGACCTGGTAATGAGGAGTAATCCCTTACCAAAGGGCACTACAGCACCGATTCGGTTCCGAACCCAGGTCACAGGATCACGAGACAAGTGCTCTACCGACCAAGCTATCTCAACTCCTATTAAATTTATTCAATATCGAGTGTACATTATAGGCGAAGCATGCAAACGTCAAGCATTACAACAACAACAGTTAAATAAAAGAAAGACTGGTCTTCTTTACTGATAGCATTATCAGTTAATTACATTAAATCAAACTCAAAATTAGGCAATACCCGTTCAATGCGCTTCTGGAAAGAAAGACAAAATATATTTAGTCCTATAAAACATATTTTAAGATATGTATACTATGGCATTCGGTCTCTTAGGACACTCGATCCATCACTGAACAGATAAATAAGAACAAAGAGAAAAATGGGAAAGGAAACCGGACTTCTGAGGGAAAGTTTACTAGATGTCGGCACGAGGGTTCGGCAACCAAATGGTGTCTGGAGGACATTGAGTAAGTGGTGGACATTCTTTTTCTCTTATCCGACCTTGTAGTTGGAATTCCACCGGGGGTGATCATGGGGGAATGCTTTGCATCCATCATCTCAGCGCTCCGCCAGAAGTCTCCCGTGTGAGCTTGAGGGATATGGCATGGTGCCTTCTCAAAGCCACGCGCTTTTAATAGGGCGCCATTAACGATGATCGCCCCCTCGTGATGTAAGAGAAAACTTCAAGATAATCAGGGAAGAATAAGAGAAAGAATAACGAGGAAAATGATGACATCATATCGAGGAAGGGTTCTAGGAAAGGATTTTAAAAACAACGTAATATTTCCTCGTTGTTTTATGGCCCCTTGGAACCCCCCCCCCCCCCCGTTACTGACGTTTATTGCATCTAGTAACCAAGCGAAACGGTCTTTTTGGACAAGGAAAAAAATATAAGAATGAGAGTTATTTTTAGGTGTTCACATTTCAGCGTTTAGGATTTTTCTATCGAATTGCGTATCAATAAAGTAAAGATTTTAAAGGCAAGTTTACAAACAATTATTATTCATTTTGTATTAAGAAAAAAGTATACATATTTTACTTGTTCCTGTCTTTTAATGCAGTTTATGAGGTACAATGGTAATCGTTCGAATGCCAATCGAGTATATTTCTATTCATCTTGGTTGCTATAGCAATGAAATAAAAGTAAGATAAAATGAAATGAAATTAAAGTGTTTTTTTTTTAATTTTGTCCCATTCATTATGATGTCCTTGACATGACATGGGGCTGCGAGGTTCTTTGGAAATTCGGCCTTGGAATTCCTTTTTGTAACCCTCCCCAAAACCTTTTTCAAGAGCAAGAGTTGGTCTCGTGGTAACGTCCGCGGTCATCTCTTTGTCTTCTCATCAGACCCAGATTCGAACCTGAGTCACGTCTATCGGATGGTGACGTAAAAGATTGGTCCCAGACGTAGATAATCATATCTGCCTGATACAAGTCTGTTAAAAAAAAACAACCAACAAACAAACAATCACACCTACATCCCACTTTCGTCAACCATTCATGATTGGTTTTATCGAGGAGATTTATACCCCTTTCGCAGTGGGCTCTTCCCCTTTACCCGTTGAAGTTCCCCGCTTAACTTCAACGGGGAAGAGCCCACTGCGAAAGGGGTATTAAGCTACCGAAGGGAGGCTTGGGCAAGAAGGGGTGACGAGGAGGGGGGGGGGGTGTGGTATTCGCAATGCAATGTCTGATATCATTTTGCCTCTTCAAATGGAGGGGGTGTACCCCGCATTAACTCTCTACTGGATACACCACTTGCTCAGTTACATTCTGAGAAATAGTACCATCAATGTCTGTCTTCCAAATGGGAAGCTTAAAATTGAATATTTTACTTATTGTAGCAGCGGTCAAACAAAATCATTGGCCTGACCCAGATGGCGAATCCCCCCCCCCCCCAACTCTGTAGACTCGTCCATATGAACTTGCATTCGAAGCTCTACCGATATGTTTTCGAACCATTGTCCATCACCGTTCCCTAGGATTTACACCACAACT
This sequence comes from Echinometra lucunter, assembly GCA_029962745.1. Lineage (NCBI taxonomy): Eukaryota > Metazoa > Echinodermata > Echinoidea > Camarodonta > Echinometridae > Echinometra > Echinometra lucunter. The sequence goes on from CM057171.1 coordinate 3,589,032, forward strand.
AGGTATCGGCAAAATAAGAATTTGGATCAAGACCTTGCCCTCTAAAGAAAGTCGACCGAGGGGATTTCCCTAGATATTTTAAGAAATTACAATAAGAAATTGTACACGTTTCATACAGGTATAAGGAGTACGAGTAAACAGGGGTCATTTAAGGTCAAACGTGGCTTAAAACTACTCCAAATATAAAATCCAAGCTTAAACAGAAAAATACAAATTAAAATCGTGATATTTGTTATTTGCATCTTTAAAAAAATCACATTCGCCAAAACCATGTTCAGGCACGATTGATATAAAGATAGAGTAGTGGTGGTCGAATGTCCCAAGCGCAAAAAACCAATTCAGTTTCTATGAACGTATATGTTTAGGTAATGCAACCTTTAAAAGGAATATATTGAGGGGTTGTAGGTGAGATATAATTTTTAAAAATAAATAACCTTGACTTTAGGACCAAGAATAGTGAAGTTCATTCATATGTTGCAATATGTGTAAGAATTTAAAGTCATCCATCTGAGAAGACTTGAGATAAGAGTGAAAGTTTATTGTGATTTTTTCCAGTTGTTTATAAGGATTATATTCATGAGGAGATGCAACTCGGGATGGAACCCTGATGGCCGCACAGGTGGACGCTAAAAGACGACCACTGGACCAACTCGACGTAAGCAGGTTTTCAAGTCCAAAATAATTTATCTTTAATATCAGTTAGTATATTGGTTGCGTCAAAGACACAGTATCTTAATTGCAGTCAGTACAGTGTTTCCGTCAAAGACACAGCATCTTAATTGCAGTCAGTACAATGGTTCCGTCAAAGACACAGCATCTTAATTGCAGTCAGTACAGTGTTTCCGTCAAAGACACAGCATCTTAATTGCAGTCAGTACAATGGTTCCGTCAAAGACACAGCATCTTAATTGCAGTCAGTACAATGGTTCCGTCAAAGACACAGCATCTTAATTGCAGTCAGTACGATGGTTCCGTCAAAGACACAGCATCTTAATTGCAGTCAGTACAGTGTTTCCGTCAAAGACACAGCATCTTAATTGCAGTCAGTACAGTGTTTCCGTAAAGACACTACATCTTAATTTTAGTTTATTTATATATATGTAACATCTTAATTTTAGTTAGTCTATCGTTTTCTTTTCTTACCAAGTCATCTCATGAAATGCATATTTTTGAGAAACATGCGACCTCTTTTAGTCGCATGTTCCGTTCTTTGGGGTCAGGGGTAAAAATGTCCTTTTTCCTTAAAAAAAAAAAAAATCAAAGACAGACAGACAATCGTTCTCCCTCTCTTTTCGGATGTCTAATAAACGTTGTGATTATGGTGATACTTTTAGCGACCCTTAATTCTGGTATAATTTTATCAGAGTACAGAAGCATTTTGCTATTGTTGAACCTAACTCAGGTCATATCTAATAGTAACACAACTGCACAGATGAACCAGAACATCTTGTATGCGCAGACACGTGACCAAGATTGTAACTGAACTTTCTAGCACCCCTATCCATAGTACCGACGAATATCTGTCATTATGTTGAAATAATTTGAGCAAAGCAAGTACGAAAAGTGAAAGTCCCCGTGGCTATACACTCTAAATCCTTCAATCCGTGCTTCAATAAATAAAATCAAAATATGATTTTGAAAACAGTTTCTTCCTCGGTCGGCATCTATCTATCTCTCTCATTCTCTCCTCTCTTTCTCTCCTCTCTTTCTATCTCTCTCTCTCTCTCTCTCTCTCTCTCTCTCTGTCTCTCTCTGTCTCTCTCTCCCTCTTCCTTCCTCGTTCTTTCATAAACCATCTACCAGCAGGTTCTCCGAGGTGTAGAAAGAAAGGATAACTTCCGCTCCATTTAATGCCCGTCATCCTTCTGAAATATTATTTCTCTGTCTGCGATTTCGAATTCTTAAAGATTTCTTTTCTGTTTGATCTCTATTTGCATTTCTTTCTTATATTTTCATGATTGCATAATGTTTTTAAATCATGAATTTGAAACTTGAAAGATATAGACTCCAGGCGATTCATTAAAGTGATTTGCATAAATCTGTAAATAGCAGTTAAGTTCTTCGTAATAATCACGCAAATTTCAGAACATTTTTTTACATTTTTCGCCACTGTGCAAGACTTAATCCGTCTACTCTTCCAACCCATGATTGTTTTAACTTGAAACAATTTAACCCAATACAACATTAGGTTATGCTTTTATATATAACAATGATAATGATCTGATGATAATAATAATTATAATAATAATTCACCTTCATTGCTGTTCTTCTTGAGCTAAGGCCCGACAAATTATTATTATTCCAAGCTATTGCCAGGTCCTCATTTACACGTGGGTCGAGTTGGACAATAGTAGGTAAAACATCTTGCCCAAGGATGTAAGCACCCAGGAAGGATCGAACCCAGAACCTCTGGAAGAAGAGTCAAGAGCTTTCACCAATATACCACAATGCTCCCAATTTACTATGCAAAATCAGCTCGACCACTGAACTTCAAGAATTACATAACAGGCATGACAGGATGCCTTAATCACACTGCAGTTTGTATGCTCATAAAAGATTCAGCCCTGTGTTTGTTTCACAAGCATGGCAAGTATTGTATTATCATTTTTATGTGTATACCAACTATTAAGCTTCGTCTGCCCCACCTTTTTGACTTTTTTCTCTTCCTTTTTGTGGAATAGAATAAAAATGACAAATACAGGCAGAAATATGCTATAAGAGAATGATAAGCAAAAAAATTAGGAAGTGGAAAAGAAATTTCAAAAAAATGGATACAGATTATTAAAAAGATTGGGGTATAGGCCTACATGCGACGAGCACGAAACGAGAGGCGAGGCGGCGAGGCGGGGGAGGGTGGGGGTAAAGCGAAAATCAAGCATGAATATCTAGAATTCCATATTTGCAATGGAAACCGTAGAGCGAGTTAAAGGAGCACGGCTGGACAGGGGGTGGGTGCACTCTCCGGTATGCCGCCGCGCCGGGCGGACTGACGCCAGGCAGGACTTAGGTATGCAACGGCCCTTGTCGCGGCACGGCTCAGCTTTCGCTCTGCTTCTAATATCTGCATGTTTGGTTTCCAGACCCGAAAGAGGGAGAATTTTTACCTCTCTTTTTGTTTTACTTTAGAGGAATTAATAACAAACACCCTCAGATATGATGGCCACCTGCAAAGGAACCGGAATGGCAAAATTATTTTCCATTTATGCCGGATCGTTCGATCATTGTCTTCCATGATCCCCCCCCCCCCCCCCTCCGGCTATACAGCTAGATAGAAAGTCGAAAAGGACAAAGTGGTGATTGAACCTAGTGGATATTTAGACTATATGATTAGACGAAGCGGCTCTTGGACCAGATAATTATTGAACGAACGAAATATAATTAGACCAATTGGTATTTGGACCAATTGTGTTTAGACCAAATGGTGTTTCTGCGAAATGTTGATATACTCTTGGTCATTGGACGATATGATTATTGGACCAAAGCATAATTGGACCATATGGTCATTAGACTGAATCTTGATAGAAGAAATTATATTAGCCCCGAAAGGGGGGGGCATTCAGTATATATTTCCTGTGCATATATTCAGTATAAAACCCTGTGACCTGTGTTTTCCAAAACCACCTTAAAAGGGCATTGATCAAAATCATGCCCTTATCGAGGTTTTTTTCCAGTGCCTTGCTATTCGTATTTACCCCTTAACAATTTTAGCCTTCTCCAACACACCCCCTAAAGGGAAAACATATTATTTTTCTTCATGTTCTTCATGTCTTCTTCCTGACGCGCCTAAACGGGCAAAAACTACCTTTTCCACGCAGCTTTCTGATCGCTCGTGTATACAGTAATATTTTTGACTGCTATCCCCCCCCCCAAAAAAAAAAAAAACCATAGGATAAATGACAAATGGACCGAGTCGCAACAGACCAAATGGCAATTCCCCGGTCTACCGTAATGATGGTAGCGTAAATTAATCAACACTCTTAGATTATGAAAATGATTGTTAAACGTAGACGAAAAAAAAAAATACCTTGCAGAAATGGGACAGCCTATCAGACATATCAGAGCCCATCATTTATAGAAAGGAAATATTATATTGAGTATATTTATTCTAAAAAATAATTATGTTATAAATATATGCAGGGATTTCCATAGCATACTGTTGATCTTTGCGTTATACTTCCGTGCAGAGTTGGGCGTTCAAGGGTAAAGGGGGGGGGGGGGGTAGGAGGAGCACACAGCCAGAATACGTTACAGGTGTTATTTTCATTGGTTCTTCAAGTTGTCACGTGGTTGGCTAAACCATTTCTGAAGCCAAGGCAACAGGAAGCGCCAATGTTACGACCACGCCCACGCGAGAGACAGTGATCATCGCCATCATCATCGCCATCATCATCGCCATCATCATCATCATCATCATCATCATCATCATCATCATTCACAACAACAGCAACAACCGTCTCTCGGCCCATATACTAAATAGCTCATTTTTGTGTCTCTCAATCTCTCTCCCTTTTTCTCTCCCTCTTTTTTTTTCTCTCTAGATAAGAGGACTGTAAAAAGTATATAGAAAGCGTTCAGAAGAAGAAAAAAAATACATCCCGACCTCACACTTGGCATCTGCTCACCTATAAACCAGACATGTGTCTCCCAATAATAGCCCTTCTCTTCGTCGGGGGCATACACTCTGTTGATTCAATATCAAATGCTCTATGTCTCTGTATGTTTCAGCAGACGAACATTTTTATGAGGCTGGGCTACATTTTTTTCCCCCGCCATACTAGAGATTGTTTTACTTGATTCCCAGTTTAAAGCAGCTAAAACCGGATTGTTATGTAATGATTTGAAGGGATCTGGTAACTTTGTGGAGGCTTGACTAATAAATTATTGAATTTCAAGTTGATGTCTGTGTTGTATAATGATGTTTAGAAGGATATATAGGCTTTTAAATATAAGATGTTATGATCACGATATATATCATTGAATTCGGGCCATTTGAAAAACTAACCTGGGTATGCTTTTGTCTAAGATTAACATTGCAGTCAATGGGTAAAAATGGGGTCTGGCATTTCCGGTCACTTGTATATTTTCACTTTTCGTGAAGCACAATGATGATGCTTTTGAAGTGCATTTTTCCAGGATTCATATTTACGCAATATGGCCATGCAGCCAGATTTTTAAAAGTTATTTAACAACGTAATCATGGTAATGGCTATAACATGTATAATACTGCCATCATGTGCGTGTGTGGTTTGTTTTTTGTTTGATTTGTTTGTTTGTTTTTGTTGCTGTTGTTGTTGCTGTTGTAGTTTTGGGGGTATTTTGGTGATGTTTGTGTTTTTTTTCGTTCGTTTGTATGTTGTTTTTTTTCCCCATTCATTAAACTCTTGGGCCAGCAAAGACTGAAAGGAGAGGTTTATAAGCAAAGAGGTGCGTTGGCCCATTTTTGCAAGTGTCAAAATAGGAGGGGTGACACCTTGTACCCGGAGATCAAATTGTCAATTTATGATTCACTCTTTTCCATATCATTTGCTAGGTTCTCTCATATCTTATTAATTTGGAAAGGCCACTGGCCCCCTTTCTTCTTTCTGCCCACCGATATTTTGCAAATGTAGAGACCGGTAGGCAATATTCTGTGCACTTACGCCGGGGCGGGGGGGGGGGGGGGGGGGCAGTATACATTCTCGTACCTACAGGCGACCACGGGTTCCAGTATGGTTCTTTAAATGGTTCTAAGTTGTACGAGGAACCTTTTTTTTGTTGTTGTTTTTTTGTTTTTGGTTTTTCTTGAGGTTCTAAAAACGTGACGAAAAAGGTGCCATCATTTTTCTAAGAGTGATAAGGAGTTAATTAATTAATCAAATTAATGCATGAATGATTATCTAATAGATAATTGAATTAATAAAGAAATATGAAAAAATTGATAAAATATAAGTGAACAGCATCTGATAAATCAACGGAATATGCTTTAAAGTTTTCAAAGTGCGCCAGCTGACAACATATACTGACTGTCATCACCTTTCGCGTTTGGAAGCAATGAGTAGAATAGTTGCGGTTTAGATATCAAATATCAGCTTCTTTTTCAAGCTACAATGCATCCACTCACGTTGTTATCTAGACTTTGAAACAAAGGAAAATTATACGGTATCCTCAAAGTGAAAGTTGTGAAAGAAAGGGATAATTCAGTGTCTGAATTATGCAGAGTTATGTTGGTATAGGTGAACAAACTTTTTTGCAAGTTTTGATAGTTATCTCTTTCAAGGCTGGATGATACGGGCGTCTGTTTTGAAATAGATCATGATGATGATGACGCATATGACAAAATTCGCTTTCATTTTCCTGGTAATATCCGCGAATTGGAAAATAAACTTGTTAATGTTAAAGAGTATTACGTTTGTTACGCAAACTTTTTTGTAAGAAGATCGTGGAGATCGTGACGTATCTCGTTCAAGGGTGGAGCTTGTATAGATGCTGGGAATGATCTGGATTTTTAAGGAATTATTAGGTAAAATAAAGAATGAGCAAAGTGAGCTGAATCATTATCATATTTTGGGGGTTGGCCTCCTACAAGGGCATTTCCTTTATACTGCAACCTACTTTTGCAATAATAATAATGTGAATGTTCTATTCTATGTTACTATTGTTGTTGTTTTTTACACTGTCAATGTATTGAATGTATTGTTTGCTTTTTGCCATACCTGTACATGTACTTTTTATTGCAACGCGAAATAAATTTGAATTGAATGAATTTGAAGTGAATTTTGGGTATTATCAACAAGCGTTGTTGTGAAAAGTATTTCACTGGCATCTCGTCCAAAACTATTGACGGCGTCGAAATAATGAATGATCTTGCTTTCATTTTCGTTGTTATCTATTTCAAATTCGATTGCCACATTTTCTACTTTTGCGGGGGATATTGTTTTCGAATATCTTGAATACTCATCTAACATATCAGTGAAATAGACTCAAAATCATATTAAACCGGAAGAGACTTTTTGTTTCATTTTACAACATCAAATAATAATTGTGGACGTTTCGTTCCCGAGGATATCTACAAGGCCTGTATACAAATGAAAAGTATATCATCTTTTTGTTTGTAAAATATGCGATATTTGCAATGGAAGTTGCTGGAATACGAGTACAATAATATGGAAATATTATAATAATGATACTTTAGTTCATAATTCCACATCTTTTAATTGATGTATACACTCTAAAAACGAAAATGTTCAATCGTCATTCAAAAGGGTAGAGGAGTGTACAAAATGGTAGATTAATACTTTGAACATGTTGGATTCCACCGTGTAAATATTGGAATCCAGCATGTATAGTGATGAATCCAGCATGTTCAAAGTGTTAATCTAACATTTTTAAAATGTAGTCACTCCTGCACCATTCTAAATGGTGATTCAACATTTTAGGTTTTAGAGTGTATAATAATGATTGGGGTGTCGAACGGAAGGATTTTTTTTAGGGTCTCTTACAATGGTGCAGTTACTTTAAAGATGCAAAAGACGGCCTTTATTGGCTTTTGAATTAAATTTTTAAAATTATCACTTAGTCCCATAATTCCCTGCAAATTAAACGAACAAATCAGTACTTTTACTCAGCTCGACAAAGATTATGTTCAATAATACGAATGTCTGTGATGTCAGCACAAGTAAAGAAGATAGGAAAATGGCTTGGTATATTAAATCGTTCATTCTGCAGACTAACAAGAGGTAAGTTACAGACAAAGAGACAAACGTTGGCATGGTTGGTATAGAATTTATATACACTCTACAAAAGGATTGGTCAGAATGACCAATATGATGGTCAATATTACCAAATTAATGGTTAAAATGTACCAAAATTTTGGTTGATTTTGACCATTTTTTTCGTCGGACACAGATTCACCAACACATCGGTTATTTTGACCACTCCTTTTTTAGAGTGTATCATTGTATATGGGCCACTTTAACAGCACTGTACTAAGACAAACGCCAATTAAAACGAGAAGAGAAAGTGAGAAAAGACTGAAACGGGTGAAAGAGAGAGAAAGAGATAAAACAAAACGTAGGTATGGAAATAATACTGAGGGGAGGATAAGCCTAGGATGGATCAGACGGAGAATGCCAGGATTATGCTGATGAACGGGGAATCTATCATAGAACAAGAGACAGGTGAAACATCAGTAGGAAATAAATCGGTCAAACTGGTTTCGGCTTCCCTTTCTACCCTCATATAACCTCTGCTACTCCTCCCTGCCTCGTGACACCTACAGATAAATGCAAGCAATGCTGGCAGGAGGTTTAGTAAATCTCTCCTAAAACATCAACAAATAACCGATATGACCCTGGCCCCTAAAAAAGAAAGAAAAAAATCATACTCTTTGCCTTTCTGTCGAATTCAGACAAGTTTCTTCTTTCCTCCTCACTCTTCGCTTTGGGATGGGAAAAGGAGAGTAGAAAACAAAGAAAAACAACGAATCGAGAACGAGATTGTCTCAACTATCAGTCTATGGGGAATTGTCAACATGGCTTGATTGACAGGTGAACGTAGATGGCAGTATATCAGTAAGAATTCGCCGGCCAGGCCGACGGTATCCAAAATTATTTCAACTATCTGGTATCGGGTCTGTGTTCTCGGATATTGAAAGTGAAATCAAAATGTTTGAATACATTTTCCAAAACAATCTCTGAGATTGACACAGCACATTTCTTTTTAAATCACCTTTTGAAAAGCAATTTTGTTCCTTCTCTCTCTCTTTCTCTCTCTCTCTCTCTCTCTCTCTCTCTCTCTCTCTCTCTCTCTCTCTCTCTCTCTCATTGTCTCAAAAAACATTCTACTGAAGACAAACAACATTTCGTTTCATTTCATTTATTTCCACGATACCAGCAAATAATTTTCCAAAGATTCTCACTTTACGGATACAGTACGAGCATAAAGGACCAAAGATTGTTATAAAGGAGGGCATAGATTCAGTATGAATTTATGTATCATTTAAATAGTAAGTGAATGAATAAGCTTTACATTGTGGCGGAAATCTTAAAAGCAAAGCTTGTAGGTAAGGTTCCCTATTAAACATGAATATCACAATATCATTTACTAAAGAAAAGCATAGAAAAATACAAAAAAGATATGATAAAAAATGATATGATATAACCGAAGGCATGGTATGATAAGCGCATTATAGTAGGGGAATTCTAAAGTCAACGTTACTCAGATTTCACAGGAAAAATACCCGTTGGTGGAGTTGCTTCAAGTTAATTTCCATTCATTTCAAGAAATTCATAATTATTTTGCTTCGCTGAATCTGTGAAGTGAGAATTCTCCTTGGGAAGTGAGGGAAGGCGGTGGTATTTCGCTAATTCTGCTGATAAATATGAAGCTGTTTCAGTAAGTACGATTAAAACTGAAATAGACTGGCACGGATGTTTCACTATTCTAGCATATTTTAGTTTATACCTGAGGGAGCGTTTCATGAAGAGTTTTGTCAGTGATTTTCACTGACTAATTTGTTCTCAGCCAATCAGATGCGAGGATTTTCAGTAGCTTATAACAGTTGTCCGTGAAAATCACTGATAAAACTCTTCATGAAACGGTCTCCAGGTTAATATGAAGGAGAGACAAAACCCTTCGAGTTGACAAGAAAGCGGTATTATCTGTACGGTTGTGACATGCAGCAAAACGGAGCTCACCGAAAAAAGGAAACTGTAGATGGCGCTATAAACTATTTCGGAACTCGCTCTGCTACCAGTCATAATGGTCATTGCCAGTCGAGATGCCGTAGTCGAGTGGTTTCAGGCGCTTGACTGGAGACGCGAAAGTCCGGGGTTCGATCCCCGGCACGGCACTTATGCCCATGAACAAGGTATTTTATCTTATGTCAAATAAACTGATGTGCTGTATGCTTACTGATACCAGACGCGTGCATGTATTGTTGTTTTTTAAGTGTTGTTCTTGTTTATTCACAGAGAGGGTTTCATTTGCAAGCACCGACTATTCTAAAGAAATAGAATCACCTATATCCTACATCCTGCATGATAGACAAACCTTTATTATTCTTTTTCCTTTATCGTAGCCATGATATTTAGTTGGGGGGGGGGAGGTATATCATGAGGATCGCCCTTTGAGAACATCAATTTGTTTAAATTGTTCCTGCATGGTAAATCAACGTTGATGACAGTAAAGACTACAAATCGTACCTTGTGTACTTGTTTGGAAACGCAGAGAAATCTTGTTTTTCTTCACATTTTTATCACAAAAATATAATACGATAAAGTACACTCCCACCTGTCGGACAGAAATGTCTTTCTTCACAACTTTAAAATATGTAACAGTAATCATTTGAAAAATACACACCTGTGAATCTTGTGGGGAGAGAAGACGTCTTCCATGAAGTGTAGATATAATTTTTGTATTATGCTTTTGTATTGTGTTTATCATATTCATCTGTTTACTTTGTGTTTTACCTGTTTCTGTATATTTTTGTTTTATCCCATTCTTTTGTTACACTCGTTTCTGTTGCATATTTTCATGTGTGGACCCCTTTGAAAATCAGCTTTTGCTGAAAGGGCTATCCACCCTATGTCAGGAAATGAATAAATAAAATAAAAATAAATAAAAGTGTATGAGATAATAGAATTGATTTTTTTACGTTCGGAGACAATATGTTATCAGTATCATAATCATTTGAACTAAAAGACAATATAGAGAACGGATTTCTTTAGAGGAGGATATAGTAGAAAGTAGTCCACTCCATTCATGCATTTTTTTTTTATTCCTATTCCTGTCAAATTTTCTTTGTTTTTAGATTTTTCTTTTTCGAATTCAAGGAACTTTTAGATTTACCTCCGGGAATCTAAGGCATTCTTTAAATCGGCACGATATGATTTCATTTTAACTATAATAATTCTTGCTACTTATCTTTATTATCTAACTACCCTCGAATTCCATGTTGCTTTATTATGATATTCATAGCTATACTTGAGGTGATACGTAATGATACACGTCATGGCACTGATTCGTAGCCTGCCGACTTTTGTCGATTTCTTTTGGGTTCGTTCGGAACTGTTCGGGTTTGAAGAGTCAGTGTAGCCAGCAATTTGATAGGTCTTGGTTGTCATGGGGGTAGTGATAGTGATTGTGGTGGTGATGATGATGATGATGATGATGATGATGATGATGATGATGATGATGAAGGTGATGATGATGATGATGATGATGATATTGATGATGATGATGATGATGATGGTGATTGTTGTAATAGTGATGATGGATATGATGATGGTGATCGTGGTGATGTTCAATTCAACTTATTTATTTCATAAAAATCCCATGAGTAATGGGTACATAAAAAATGTGAGAATCTAACACCCTAAAAAAGCCAGTGGCTTGACAATATGGGGGATCCATAACATAATATTAAAGTGACAAAAATAGAAAAACATAAAACAAGCAACACAAATAGAAAGCATAAAACAAAATTACAATACTAAAAGAACAAAACATTACAGAAGGACACATAAGTTATATTATAATTTCTGTGTCAAAAAGAAGACAGTAGGTGGCAAGAAGATGCAGCCTTTATAAGAATCAAATTTCTTATTAAAAGTATCGCTGAAATAATAAATGCATGGGATGACATAAGAATCAAGTGTACAGTTATTGTCGTTTGCATTGAAAATATCAAAAACTTTAGAGCAAAGCCTTGAAATATTATTTATATTACAGTTATGATGAAAGAAAGCATTAATAGTTATTCTGAATTCATCGTCGTCAAGTATATGATTAAATGGAAGTTCATTTGTAACGCAATGAAAACATGACCACATTCCTTTCGAATGAGTTGCATCTGAGCACTTTTCATGGCACTGATTACCACAATGACAAACGAGGTGACTTTGATTCCTTCTTAATGGTTCGAGACATACACTGCACTTCATGACTAACATACATACATTTATAAGGTTACATAACACTAGTTTAAGAGTTCAGAGCGTAACTTACAACGCAGAAGCCAGTTTGTTTGCATTCTTCGTGCCGGTGAAATGAGCGTTCCTAGTAACTATTGTATTGAGTGCACATGTACTATTTCAGGTACTCTGTTTATGTTTTTCCCAGTCAGATTCAGATGATATTACTATCTTGTTGTTTGATGGCGTTTTCACTTTAATTTTTCCATCTGGAGTCCAGATCTTGTTTGGAGCAGGGTACTTCTCTTTCACTTTTCTTAGTAGTTTATGTCTGTCGCTAGTGAGGTTCTCATGTATGAAGATGTTGGTTGATTTGAGCTTCGATCTTGCCTCGTAGACACGCGATCTCGGTCCATAGGTGGTGAACTTGGTAATGATTGGCCGATGTAGTGGATGACCTTTCTTGTCGACTTTCCCGCGGACTCCTATTCGATGCTATCGGTCGATGTTTTCTGGTGTGAGGTCAACATCGAGTTTCTCCTTGGCAAGTTTGCAAATGATCTGGTTGGTATTCTCATTCGCATTCTCTTTGATTCCGTGGACGATGAGGCAGTTGATGAATGATGGTAATATTATGGTAATGATGATCATGGTGATGATGATTAAATCATGATTAGAGATTACCTTAAAATTTAGCTGAAATCATATATCGAACTGGTAATAAAAGTCTCAGTGTTAACCTAACTTTCAATCTCCAAAATACAGGTGATGTGGTGGATGGGTGGGTGGGTGGGTGGTGGTGGTGGTGGTGGTGATGATGATGATGATGATGAAGATGATGATGGTGATGACGACGATGATGGTAATGATAATGATGGTGGACGTGGTGGTACTGGTGAAAATGATGATACATCTGGTTCTAATAATATAACAATATGCATTATGTCTATGGCAAATTGAAGAAAAAAAACTATAAATTTTCGTCTGAAAACATTTTTACACTTTTGAATTCGTCTTCCCGCAATCTCACTTCACTGCCACATATTCGGAATATGAACAATGAAAGGGAAATGGCTAGCCATTATCAAGGCGAGTGTGATACACAATCATAAACTGAAATATTGGAGTAAAAGAAATAGAAGTTGATTACTCACCAATATGAAGTTTACGCCGGATTCTTCAAATCGAACATTCACTACCACAGCCGGCATAATTACAAGTACAAGTTAAAACAGAACGGAAACTGATTTGATATTCCGCATAATCCGGACTAAAGTCCTCAAATCCTGTCTTTGTATCTTCATTCAAACAAAAACTATGAACGAAGAGCATTTCTCGCTAGGAAAATATCGAATTCAAATTTCAAACTCTAGAAGGAGGGCTCAAACGCTGCACATACAATCAAGATAAAGCAGGAAAGATCGCATTGACATTAAAAAGTTTCTTGTTGTTAAGCATTCCCAAACGAACTCGTAATTGATGTCGATGATGAAGTCCCAAATATGATATTCCTGCATGTTTGTCGTCTAGAAAATGTCATCGAAGATGATCAAAGATGAAGAGAAGAATGGAGGAAAGATATTTCAGGCATGAAGAAGACACATCTGTTATCAAACTTTTAATCCTACTCTCTTCACAGTAAGATGGACCTCTTCTTAAACCTGTCATGCAGTTTACACAGACTGGTCAGAGGGGTATAGCATGTCGTACATAACGAGTGGATATTATATTTCAGAATGCATCCTACTGATGTTTTAGTTAATGATCCACGATTTCAGGTATCTTGTTATTTCGGCACGTGTCACAGGTATATACACCCTCTAAAATGCTAAAAGAATTCGGGGTTTGAAAAGTGCTGTCAAGCATATCTATGTAGCCTTTGGGCAATTAAGATGGAAAATTATCTCCGCTCTTGATTACGATTTACTTGTAGCAAATGGAAGATATCGGGAGAAAGCTTACAATGAAGTTGGGGGAAAATTCAGAATGGGGAGGGAGGGGGGGGGGGGGGGGGTAAGCATCCCTTCTACACTCCAGAAAATCAGTGCTCTTTCCCCGAATATGAACCCATTTGTAACAGAATTCCACATAGTGTGCTTTGGTCCAATAATTTTTTTTATGCAGAGCCCTAAAAAACAAAAAAAGTACATGAGGAGAAAGAGCAAAAATTCTACACATACACAATACCCATTTCGGTTGTGCCATATTTGTCGTTTGATGTGATTTTCTTTTTTAAAGAAAAATAGGTACTGAAATCTTAAATTTGGCAACGCGTTGGAAATTTGAAAATCACTACTTTTTTCGTGGAAATTGGCAACATTTTTTTTTTTTACTTCTCAACATACTTTCCTCCAATAGATGCATGAGTTTCATTATGAAAAAAAAAAATAATTTTATAAAGGAAAAGTACTTGTGTTGCCAATTTGAAGAAGAAACGCTTTAAATAATTCCGGTCATGAAAGAGTTAAATCTTTTCTCTTTACTTTATCATCTTCAGATTATGTCCTTCCTCTGGATTAGTATATCAGTTTTGTTTACGGGATTTAAAGTTTAAATCACGTTTGATAGCTTAAAGTATACTTAAATCGACCTTTGTTGTCCACTTGCGTCAGTGATTCAAGTGTTTTATTTGTATGTTGTCTATTTCTTTGCTTAGCATGAAGTGATTATCAGCAGCTCTCGATGGGATCTGGTATTTTAAGAATGTCCTTTATATCCTGTGCATTCACCCCGAATGACTGTGAAAAGACACGTGAAGATGCTAAAGATTGCAAAATGCATATTGCTGTCAGTATCACTGTTTGCTTTCTACATGACTTTTTATCATACTACTCCCGGGCAATACTCCATTTCGCTAGGCTATCCTAGGCTATACTCATAGCCAGGTAGCATACTATTCGTTTTGAAATTGAATGTCCTGCCTTCTCCATTTTTATCCCCTGCCATCTTCATAACATTATTTTTTGTTACTGCCAATTATTTATTGAAATAGCTCTGATTAGAAATGTATGTAGTATACGTTTAATTCATGTATATAAAATGATTACAAGTGCGATGTTTCCTAATAGGTTGTCTATTTTGTATTCCTCGTTGCCAATCCAGCATGAGTAATGCTGTTTGAAAGATTTATGCAGCCGTAACCCTTACCTTAACCTTATGCCTGAAACCATGATAACAGGACTGATGGAGGTGGATGGGAGGAGAGAGTGGGGGGGGGGGGGGAGATAGAGAGAGGAGGGAAAGGGAGAGGGGGAGGAAGAAGGTGAGAAGAAGTTATAAGTGAGAGGATAGAAGGAAGGGGAAGAAAGGAGAGAAGAAGAGGACACAGAAGGGAAGCAGAGGAGAAAACTGTTGTAGAAAGAATGAGAACTTCAGAGGTTGGAGGAAGAGGAGATAAAGAAGGGATGAAGACAGGGGGGGGGGGGGGGGGGAGGAAGAGGAAGGGATATGGGAGGGGGGTATGGGCACACATCACATGGGAAGACCCAGATTCAATGTTGTCGATATCAAGCAACTCGCTCATGATGACGGTCTCCTGCGTTCACAAATTCTGTTAATTGTAAAATGTTAATTTACCATTCATACTTTCTGTGTATTAGGAGGTAAAGTGTTTATGACTATGACTGTGTTTGTATGTATATGCATTATATTTTCTGTAATGACTGATTATTTTGTTTTGAACGCAGAAATAAAATTCAAACAAACATTCCGTATCCCCCCCCCCCTCCATGCCGGTTGGTTGCATTTCGGTTTACGGTGTTGATTTTTTTTTTAACCGCCCCTTTCCCTCTCCAATCCTCTCCCTCCCCCCCCCTCTCTCTCTCTCTCTCTCTACCTCCCTCGCTCTCCCACTTTTTTTTCCATTAATAACTAATTCGTTCTGTATATCCTTCATTATTTTAGTAACACATCTTTCCGCAACTAGTACAAAAGATGTAATGATTTTATTGCAAATTTATTGACAATGATTACAGGTTAAACATAGTTAAATTTTAGACATTTATTTATATATTCATTTGTTTGTTTAACTTAGATTCATTTTCAGGGTAATGCACAGTAACCATGGTAACGGTACAGCAAACCATTTTTTTCCCCACTTTAAAAAATGGTCATGATGCAGTCATGCCTAAGACTAGTTAATATAATATTTCCGGAACTTGGGAGGACCGGAAAGAATATTTCTATTTATCCCCCCCCCCCCCATTATCACAATGCTTGGTCCGCCCTAATGCTATCCTCGTGAAAAAAAGGAATATCTTTACAAAAAAAATGATGTTTAATTTACCTCGGTAGCCTCGCTTGAATTACATTTTTGTATTTGCATAAACGATTCAAAATAGCTGCTGAAGCATGATATATGGAATCATTAAATGCGCTGAGCAGCAAACTTTTACTGAGAGCTGGGGGGGGGATGTTTCACAAAGACTAAGATTGACTAAAATCGCACTTAACTGTTGCTGGCCATTCATGCCACTGTTTTCTTTCACCATGGATCTCTCAAAGGATTTGAAAATCGTGGTCACAAATCTGCAGAATCGACATTTTGTTATAGTTCATTGATGACGAAAACGGGAAAAGTGAATGCTGCAAATTTGTACCCATGATTTTTACATCCCTTGAGCGGAGACCGATAGTGAAAACAAACTGTGGCATGAATGGCAGGCTATAGTTAAGTGTTATTTGTGTCTGTCTTAGTCTTTGTGAAACACCCCCCCCCCCCCGGGGGGGGGGGACATAATGCATCTTGCATATTATTAGAACAAACTATTACGAATTACAGACAACAAAATCATGTCACGTCAAGGTTAAGATGGTAATTTATGTTACGTATCATACAACAAAATTATAAAAAAGCCTAATGATAAATGGGGGGAAAATAACAAAACTAAGGAAATTATATTGCACAAAATAAAACATATGTATATCACTCTTATTAAACCGTAAAACAATTCATTTTTTCACTATAATAATTTTGTTTCAAAACAAATATGGAAATTCTCCCGGAAGCTCGAATCCACAAAGCACTGAATTACTTATATCTTCCATGTACTGAAATCCTTCATAATGAAAAAAAGAGGAAGAATCCTTTCTCGTTAGTAGTAGCAGTAGTAGCAGAAGAAGCAGCAGCAGCAATAGTAGTAGTAGTAGCAGTAGCAGTAGTAGTAGTAGTAGTAGTAGCAGCAGTAGTAGTAGTAGTAGTAGTAGCAGTAATAGTAGTAGAAGTAGTAGTAGTAGCAGTAGTAGTTGCAGAAGAAGCAGCAGCAGCAGTAGTAGTGGTAGTAGTAGCAGCAGTAGTAGTAGTAATAGTAGTAGCAGTAGTAGTAGTAGTAGTAGTAGTAGTAGTAGTAGTAGTAGTAGTAGTAGTAGTAGTAGTAGTAGTAGAAGCAGTAGTAGAAGAAGTAGCAGTAGTCGTAGCAGCAGTAGTAGTAGTAGTAGTAGCAGTAGCAGAAGAAGTAGTAGTAGTAGTAGCAGCTGTAGTAGTAGTAGTAGTAGTAGTAGTAGTAGTAGTAGTAGTAGTAGTAGTAGTAGTAGTAGCAGCAGTAGTAGTGGTAGTAGTAGTAATAGAAGTAGCAGTAGCAGTAGCAGTAGTAGTAGTAGTAGTAGTAGTAGTAGTAGTAGTAGTAGTAGTAGTAGTAGTAGCAGCAGTAGTAGTAGTAGTAGTAGTAGTAGTAGCAGTAGTAGCAGTAGCAGTAGCAGTAGCAGTAGCAGTAGCAGTAGCAGTAGCAGTAGCAGCAGCAGCAGCAGTAGCAGTAGCAGTAGCAGCAGCAGTAGCAGTAGCAGTAGTAGCAGCAGCAGCAGTAGCAGTAGCAGTAGCAGTAGCAGTAGCAGTAGTAGTAGTAGTAGTAGTATTAGTAGTAGTAGTAGCAGCAGCAGCAGCAGCAGCAGCAGTAGTAGTAGTAGTAGTAGTCGTAGTAGTAGTAGTAGTAGTAGTAGTAGTAGTAGTAGTAGTAGTAGTAGCAGCAGCAGCAGCAGCAGCAGCAGCAGTAGCAGTGGTATAAGTAGTTGTCGCAGTTGTTGTTATAGTAGTAGTAATTGTAAGAAGTAACATTATGAATCTTAAATTAATATGACTCAAACGTAGTCAATGCAATTGTAAGCGCATATTACAGGTTTTCACATCAATTTTAGTTTCAATCATTTCAGATTGGCATGTCACATAATCAATTCGTGTAAATTTGTTTCGTACATGCGTCATCAAACACAATGTAGATTGTCTTTGCCTATACTGTCAACAGCATACGTCAAAATAAGCGGTAGATAGGTTCATTTGGACTAATTTTACCATCCATCTTGGAAAAATATCCCTCGCCATCTCTTTTATTTTTTATTTTTATTTTTTTTTAAGGATCGTGATTTTACAAAATTTACGCAGATGTAGACCCGGGATGTAGACAAACATCGAACTATAGGGAAGAATGGAGCGTTTCAGCCGTTTAGATCTCAATACAAAGTATACTTTACAATAAATTTTAAAGGCCATGTATATTAAAACAACGACAATGAAAATCAACCCCCCCCCCCCACCTTTTCAAACGTCGACTACAGTTAGGCTGAGGAATAAGAAAGTTTGCATAAAAATGATAGTAATATAGTCTCACGTTCCGTCTTGCATAGAAAGATACATGTGTAAGACGTATGATATGCTATTCATGATTTCCGTTGAATTTAGTGTAAAGTTCTGAAAGGAACGGAATAGAACGGTTTATACTCTACCCTACGCTATGATCCCTGCACCTCCGCGGCTCCCCGCCTAACATTCACACGCTTAGTTGTGTTTATCTCACGACAGAACTCCCATAGGTTTTACGCGTGTGCAGGCACTGCGACGTTCTTGACTTTGGATCGCGGCCCTGCGATGAAAAGTATTTTTCGCCTCAACTTTAGGTGGGAAAAAACCTAACAGCATCTTAGTTTTGTTTTTACCTTTCTACTGAACAGCTAGTAGCAAATTAATCTGAGGAGCAGTTTTGATGGCCTACCAAAACTGTACATAATCTTTGAAATATATATATAAACTGAAATGTTTACATACATGATATTCGTGTCTTTAAACAATCATGTCAAACAAGATCAGTTACAATTGATGAATGCTAACAACCCTAATCGGTTAAAGACGGTACGTGTCTATCAGGACTCTTTGAATTAAGTTTTAAATTATTTCTGAAAATAATCATTACTGCTTTAGGATATAAAGCATCATCAAATATTATTTATGTGATTTTTTGTGTGTAGAGACTTAACAAAGCAGTAAGGTACAGCCCAAAACATCGATCATTAATAGTGATAGTAATAATAATAATAATGGATATTTACATAGCGCACATATCCATCATAGAAGGTGCTCAAGGCGATCCAATATTGCCCCAGCTCATCTAGGCTACCAATTTCAGTGCTTACAGCAGTCAAGCAATACTCACTTTATCTCATTTTAAAAGAAGCATGCTTTGTTTTAAAATCTTTTGTATTAGTTCATTTCATTGTATCAAAAGGAAAACAAAATACAACAAAAAAAAATAATTTGCATTTGCATGTGTGGTCATTTTTTTAACAAAATAATATTGATGATAACGAAACAAATTGCTCAAATAAATAACTTTTGGGTGTTCCCCGCAACGAAAATAAATTGTATCTAAGAGATGAAATTCCTTTCACCTATCATTCTGATAATTCAAAACAAGAGTTCTCAGTTTTGTCATTAAAGTAGAAAATCGCATCCTTTTATCTTCATCCTGGTTTACAGAATTACTTTCGACGTTATCTTTCTCGTTACCGTGCTGTTTGGGAGTAGGTGATTCCATCTCCAATGTGCTTGCGGTGAACGGAGATGGCGCTCTTTCTTTTACTCTCTGACGGTCGTGTTGACTTTCGAGATCTGGGAATGGGATGTTACGAAAATCCTAGATGCATGGAAGGAAGAACAGATGAAAATACAGCACTCGTTTCCAGTCAGTTAGTATGCTTAAAAAAAAATAAAAAATAAAAAACACGTGCAAGGTACCAGATAAAGTTAAGACGTACATTTTAACGATAACAAAATTACTCATTTCGCCCCCCCCCCCCCACCTCCTAATTTGAAAAGGAAAATTATAGCTGCAACTACATGCACATGATGCAGAAAAGAGGTGGCCCACCCCCAGGAGGCTACCTTGTCTTTCAAGACAGTTCATTTTCATAATCATTAATCATGACCTGTTTTATGAATATTATATAATGAACCGTTATCAAGATAAAATTATCAATTTAGAATACTAAAATAATTATTTTGATGAAAGGAAACGTTAGGGGAAAACAGACTATAGAAAATCACCTCGTTTGAAAACATGTTGCTCCACAAGCTTAAGCCATTTCGTTTTGCTCTGGAAGCGCGGTCATTGTCTTTGTTTTTTCGACGTCCACTCCTCGACCTACCGCCGGAGCTCCTTTCTCTATTTCTTCTCCTCTCTTCTCTCCTTGCCTGTTTGGCTTCTCTTGACGAGTTCCTTCTCTCGCTCTTGTCTTTTCTCGGCTTCTTCCTCGATGGCGTCGGTGATGACCCTGCTGCTGATGTCGGGATGAGTCTGTTCGATATAATCTTCTCTACGGCATCCACACGACCCCGACCTCGCGTCTCCGATGTGCCAGTCTCAGGGGCCGCTCCTGTAGCTGTGTCCAGTTCACTTTGGCCATCTTGAGGGCGCGCTTGCACTTCATCGGGATCCTCCTCTGCAGACTTCTCCGGTCGTGTGTGAATCTCAGGATCATGTACCGCGCCTTGAGGCAACGGATTGCAGTAGCTTTCTAGATGGTTGACGGAGCATCTGTTGAGACAACACTCTGTAACGATGAGACCAGTTCGTACTCGGCGTTTGGACCGATGACGCTCACCCCTCGCTATGCCGGACTTCAGGAAAGTCTTTGCACGCGTCTCGAGCTCAAATATGCTGGCTGTTAGAAAGAAAAATGATCACAAATAAATAAGACATTTTTACCAACAATGCCAACTAATTTCTAGGAAAAATACCGTATAAGTATAAGACCTGCAATATTTAACATTCAAGAATGAAAACGAAATCAACTTATTCCAGAGTAACCTGATTATGATGATGATGTGTTTTTTCGTCTTAGATGTGGTTGATGGTGATGATGATGATGATGATGATGATGATTTATAGGAAAACGATACTGAAGATTTCGGTGTTGCTTTTAATAGTTATAATGACTCTGATGTCGAAGGTTCTTGTAATAATGGTCACGGAGCATGATAACATTTTCAAAAGTTATATTGTGATAAGCATGATGGTAAAACCGATATATTGGTATACAGCGGTATAAAACTTACCGGATCTCTTGCTGGGCTGTCCGTAGTAGCCACGTTCGTTGCACACCGTCGCCACAGCATTTTACAAGTTCCTGGCCGCACAGTAAAGGAAATGACCCTGTGACGTGACGGAAAACAGCCAACAGGACGACAGAAAAGACAGCTAAAGGGAATCCTGACCACGCCATATCTTGGTAAGCCTGCAGAGGAATGGAAGAGGAAAAGAAAGATTCGTCTAAAACGTATGGATACTTCAAGACGAATGACAATCTCAAACTTTCACCGAACTCTAAAGTACGTTTTGTTTTAAACTGATAAAAGTTCAAAGACAATTAAAGTTCGGTTAGGTATCAGACAATACATAGCATCATGGACAGGTGGGAATGTCATTCCTCTTATCTTATTACCCAGAATTTGTTGGCGATGAATCTTTTCGATAATCCCTAACTTTTCTTTGTTGCTATCAAGGAACTTCTTAGTGTTATCATAATACCAAAGGTAAAAAAAGAGATAGATTTTCGGCAAAATTTATTAGATGATAAAATGAGAGATTGTATCAGGAAGGAATAGGCCCCTTTTCATAAAACCCGTTATCAATAACAAGTTGCAATAACTGTTATAAGCTACTGAACTCCTTGCATCTGATTGGCTGAGAACAACTTTGTCACAGAAATATGGCAGTTGTTACTGATAACAAGTTTTATGAAACGGGGCCCAGAAGTAAAACAATATAGATTACAGCGTGTCATCCAGGTAGATTAAAAGTGCAACCCTTGAGCTAAACTTGGAGCATGCCCCTTTTCCTGTATCTTTTTTTTTCCACACCTTGCTATGGAGTTAAGATGACTGGACAAAGTGTTCAACAGGTGTTGTGGGTTTTTTTACAGATAGAGCGTGGTCCAACCGTCACGTTTCCGAAAAGACAGTCTTGCCATCGTTTATTTATGACATGGTTACGGAGATATCCTTTCTTAATAAAAATATTTGATTATTCGTCTTGATAAATCCTCCCCCCCCCCCCCCTCCATTATCACAATGTGGGTCCGCCCCAATGCTATCCTCGTGAAAACAGAACATCCTCCAGAACATATTTCTCTCCCCCTTTATTTTCCCCTGGAATTTCGTTTTCGAACTTTCGTCTTTTGGATTGTTCGTCTGTGGATTCGTCGATTTCTTGCAGGTTCCTATTCCCCAGGAAACTCCCGTTATTCTTAAGCCCCGAAGGTTCGTTACTCTGATAGTTTATGTGATCAATGAAGCTTTTTCAAACAACTCCTCGACACACCGAACATTGCCCGTTTCCTACACGACTTTCCTGAGTTCCTCAGTCTGTAATTAATCAGGAGATGGACTCGACTGATCGTAAAAATATCACATTTACTTTGCCCATCTACCTTGAGGCTTAGCACCTCTTCACTATAATTGCCCATGTTGACATGGCTGAAGTGACGTATCTTTAAGGGAAAGTCCGATATATTTGGTCATGTTGTGTCACATACGGCCATTCCACACATAAACATGATAAACTGTCATAAAATGTGCCATTGCACTTGATATTTTGGTCTGATCTGAGTTTATATACGGTTTTGAAAAGTGTACCAATCACTGAAAATATATTGGAATGTTAGAGATTCAGTGTGACTATCATGACTATACTGTATTAAAAATATGAGCTCCAAGTATTACCTCTTAAAAAAAAAAAATATTGCGAGTTCAAAATATGCTTTCAAATTGATATGAAAGCGACAATTAAGGCAGACTTTTGGAGTTGACTCTTCGACGTATGCGTACGCGCAGTCATGAATCGGGGAGTTATAAAAATTAATAATAATTAGATAGATAATTCATTTAGCGCAGTTACCATATCAATATACTCTACTGTGCTCCCAACAAAGCTACTGTAAATAACATACAATGAAAACTACCGGTAATCAAAAACTTCTGAAAAAAAGGTGAGTCTTCAACAAAATACAGTAACAGATTGGGCCGAGTTATGTCAATTTGCCGTTCGAGTCCACGTGTTATTTTTTTAATATCCTTTATCTTCTTCATACTTCATGGGTTCATAATTCTGACATTTTACAAAAAATGCGTTTATAATCCTTATATTGATCATCATCATAATCATATAAACTCTATAAAATTTCCTAACTAGATTTTGTTAGTTATACAGACAACTGTACTATTAAAGTCATAAAACTTCGAACAACAAAGATTTCATGACAAAGATCTAATAATACTTATATTTTTTTCTGCACGGGTGTCTTTGGTGCCCAGTTTCATTTATAGTTCATGCATCTGCCGCCTAATTGATATGTTTTGGATTGATAGTTAAAATGTTCAATTAGTGCTACAAAGATAGACCTCTAAAATATTCTGGAACATCAAAATGCACTGTGGCGTCATTTGGTGTTGGAAAATATGATGCTGTCTCTTTAAACATCCAAATTTTAAATCTTCAAATCTTGTATAGTCTTCAGATTTTATATTTGGATACATCGCTGGACTGTAGATTACATGGTTCGCGGTTCGAATCCCGTCGTGGCACTAATGTGTTTTGGCAAGACATTTTATCTAATGTTTTTATTATTATTATTATTATCAAGTATTGATAAGTATTAAAAGTATTATATATGCCTGAGCCTGGGAGGGGAAAAGCGAACTAAATCACTGTGACCCTCGAGTGTCTCCTCCCGATATATAAATGGATGTGCAGGTGTTCAATTACATTTATCTACGTTTGCCACTCTCCACTTAGGCGTGGTAAATGGGTACTTGGTAGGGGGGGGGGGAATTCTTGAACACTCCGAATGGCAGTGATGCTAAAGGTGGGATAATAAAAGGAGAGGTGTGGCAGACACAAGGGCTACAAGAACCCACTATCACACTGAACATGGCGGACAAAGAAAGCGGACAAAATAAACAACCTCTCATTCTACCCTTCACAATGGTTCTGGTAGTCAAAAGACATCCCTTCACAGCTATTATGTTTAATCATGTAGTTCCAGGTGAATATGCATGTGACACCTTTTCCACATATTTTAGACAATAGCAGTGAAGGATGTTCTTTTGACTACCAGAACCATTGTGAAGGGTAGAATGAGGGGTTGTTTATTTTGACCGCTTTCTTTGTCCGTCCATGTTCGTAGTGTATTGTTATCATTATCATTATTTTCATTAGTGTGTATCATTATCATTATCATTATCATTAGAAGTATCATTATCATTATCATTATCATTATCATTATCATTATCATTATCATTATCATTATCATTATCATTATCATTATCATTATCATTATCATTATAAGTATCATTATCATTATCATTATC
Organism: Echinometra lucunter; assembly: GCA_029962745.1. Lineage (NCBI taxonomy): Eukaryota > Metazoa > Echinodermata > Echinoidea > Camarodonta > Echinometridae > Echinometra > Echinometra lucunter. Next base: position 3,613,554 of record CM057171.1, read on the forward strand.
ATTATCATTATTGTCAAATATCACAAACGATACATCTGTACTCTTATAAACAACGTCACCTTTAATATCCAACCTATTATTATTTCAGTGAGAGACGCCGTGGGTGGAATCGATATGTGTTAAAATTCTTGTTTCGACACTCATCACAGACAAGACATCAGTCCACCATGTCCACCAGGGGAATCATTTAGAAAGGTATATAGCTACCTATATTTGAAGATTGTGTAATCATATAAGGTCGGTGGTCGCCAGGGAGCACTCCCTCATTTGAAAAGAAGATTCAATTCTGCAGTTCAAAACTTCAAATTACATGATTTTTCGTTTGTTTGTTTAACCTTTCAACATGTTCAGTTATTTTCAACGTGTGAATAATAAATAAATCAATAATCATCAATAAAAGAATGGGATCCTAAACTGGCAATAGCTCCTGGGCCCTACTTCCTTAAAATACTTAATGGTTCTACTATTACTGGAAATTACTTCATTCACTGAATTATATTATAGTATTAATTGTACCGTGTCTTCTGGTTATTGTGGAACATACGCAATGTAAATCTAACGAGGAAGCAAAATCGAATCAAATCAAATCAATTAATTCAGAAAATGAAAGCTCTAACCAAAATAAAGACAAATGCGACATTGACAAAAGGGAAACGTAAAAGAATAAACGTAAAGAAGGAATGAAACATGAAAATTTCCAAGGAGAAAAAGAAAGAGAATTGAGAATCACAGAAATAAAAATCGATTTACCGTTTATGGTGACTTCGATGGATAAATTCCGATTTTGCAGGAACTAGACTTGAAAAGAGAAATTCCAGTATAATAACAGTTATTTTGGTTTGCTAGATGATGAGCTTTGTGTACTTTTCTTTCAGAAAAGGTTAATTCCAGATCTTGTGCCAGTGAAAGAAAGGTTTCCAAATCAAGAAGATAACTTCGGCCTTTGTTGACGAAGCAGTTAATACTCAGTTAATGTTCCACTCCAGTGTTCATTGAAGATGCAGAACTCAGGGGATAATTCGAGGCGGAAATCCTCCCAGTCAATCAAACTCCTAGATATCGGGAGTAGGATAACGCTGGTATGTTCTGATTGGTCCTCCTAAATCGAGACATTCAAGGTGAATGTGCATTTTCAGCCAAGGTGGCCAACTTATAAAGGTGGAGACATCGCTGTATTCCAGTAGCACCCCCTCCGATTTTCAAACAAACTTTCAAACTTGAGAAGAGAGCAAGAAAGGAAAAGTATGAGTCGGTGGTGAAGAAAAGGGAGCTATTGTCAAACAGAGTGCCTTTGTATTTTCAGAATCCAATAAAATGTTCCATGAATGATCACTTGGTTTATCTGGAAGGTAGTGACGATAGTGGTTGTATTTCATGTCAGAGAAAGAAGGAGAGGTTAGAAAAAAGAGAAACTGCCAAAGTCGCCTTGAAGACATCAATAGAAATCTAAGGCCACTGAGAAGGATGTAGCAAAGCTGGGAAGGTTTTTCATGCTGAGGAAGCCGAATAATAAATTGATCAGAAGAAAATAATTGGCAGGAATGTGGCACCGTTGACCTATGCTTCCCAACTGGCCATTGATGATACTACTTTCAAGTTCGCGGAACGGAAATCTCACGGGCAAGGTTTGAAAAGCGAAACTTTGACCAAAAAAATGACAGAAAAATGTTGTTCAGACCCAGAAGGTGGGTACGAGCACCGACGAAGATGATTCAGAGATGAACAAAATGAGACAATTAGCTCAAGAGTAATGATGTTTAGGAATTTAGGCGGACGGAAGAGAAACGGTAGCGTTTGAATCAGGGAAATGTCGGAGGGTAATTTGCCTTCAATGTCCAGTCAGCCTGGCGGGTTTAGGGAGATTGCTTAAAAGGCGGGTTTGCCAGTAAGAGGGCGAGAAAGAAAGTGTCGTCGGCTTGTATCAGACGGATGTCCAAATCTGATCCCGTAACGTAGCCGACCGAACCATTAGTATACCTACTAGTATACCTACTCCAGACAACGAAATAACGAGAGG
>CM057171.1:3616070-3670377 GCA_029962745.1 Echinometra lucunter
TTTCTTGCAAGTAATATTCAACCATACCACCGTGAACCAAAATGGCGCCGTTTGTGCAAGAAAAATAATGAAGAAGTAAAACTGTTGATTGGTTTCCAATAAATTGGTGATACATGAATATTGTACAGATTGGCCATGCAGGTAGAAGATAAATACCACCAACAACGATATTTTTTAATTTTGTTTGCAATTAAGCTCAATAAACAGACTTTCAACAAATACTGTCATGAATGTCAATTTATTTTCTTTGTGAATTTTAGCGATGTATCAATATACAAACCTAAAACGAGGTGGCAGTATAGGTTTGTATCAATATATAAAACCTATACTGCCACCTCGTTTATTTTCCTACTGTCATAAAAAATCATAGTTATATATACACCATACTTGATGACGATGTGTCACCAAACCAGGTTTCAGTGATATTTGATTTTGTGTAAGTTATTCAATAATATCACAACATTTTCTTTTCTTTTAAGATTTGCAATTGAAATGTATTTATTTGTCCTTTCTTCATATTTTGCATTGAATGTATTATCTAAAAATAATCATCTCCCCCCCCAAAAAAAAACAAAAAGTTCTTTCAAAATGCTTGTGAGGGTGTTATATACCAATGTGTCTTCCACTGGAAGTTCACTGGAAGAATAAAGAAGCATAATGTAAACCTTGGTTTTAAGAGAAAATTATAGAAGAGGGAAAAACAAATTGAGGAGGAGAACAGAGAAAATACATATATATTTAAAAAACACAGCAAAAATACAAAAATATACATGAATATATAACAAATCAGATGCAAGATAGCATCAGTATACCTAGTAGATGGATTTACATCAGATTATATACCAAAGGGGAAAGTTTCACGGCAGTAATATATTGGTTATAATAGGGCCTATGCCGAAAGTCACTGGTGATGAGTTTCTTGATATTTCTCTTTCCACTTGCAGGAATATGAGAGGGGGGGTGGTGGTAGGGAGGGAGAGAGAAGAGAAATGCACATATTCATAAAGGAAATCATGACCTGGCATCACCTTTCATTAATGTCTATGAGAAAATTTGTGCTTAATTTGTCTACACAGTATTGGTCTGGCATTCCCCATTCAACTATTCCGGACTGTCTATAGTCTACGCTCCTGTCAAGCAAAGAAAAAGATAAAGAAAAAGCAAAGGACTTCCAAATGAATGAAATAACACTGTCGTCATTATTAATGAAAATATCATATCCTGCATATAGGGGCCTATTGATCTGAATTCAGGAATCTTAGTTCCAAATTCCTGAATTCCTGAATTTTAGTTATAAATTCCTAACATAATAGTTATGCGTACAGTTCATGAATGGTATTTCTTTTTCGTCAGCTCACGCTTCCGCAACGTACTTTACTGCAAGCATTAATATAGCAATTATGAAATACAACCTCGGTGGCTAAATGGTACTACCATGTATATTATACGAAGCAAAAACAAGTAAAGCATACACTATGAACATGGCGGACAAAGAAAGCGGACAAAATAAACAACCTCTCATTCTACCCTTCACAATGGTTCTGGTAGTCAAAAGAACATCCCTCCACAGCTCTTATGTTTAATCATGTAGTTCCAGGTGAATATGCATGTGACACCTGTTTCACATATTTCAGACAATGGCAGTGAAGGGATGTTTCTTTTGACTACCAGAACCATTGTGAAGGGTAGAATGAGGGGTTGTTTATTTTGTCCGCTTTCTTTGTCCGTCATGTTCATAGTGATAATCAGATTGTTCTACAGACAGGAGATAGTGGTGATAGTTTCTGCAGTTCCTGCGGAAGCCTGAGTTGGTGAATAAAAATACCATTCATATACTGTCTTCATGTACGCATAACTATTTGTTAGGAATTTGGAACTAAAATTCATGAATTAGATCAATAGGCCCCTATATGAATTTCATGTATAATAACAACAACAATAATGATAATGATGATGATGATGATAATGTGAGATTGAGAGAGATATATATATATATATTGAGAATAATACCCACGTGTTGGATGATTAATGTAGACAGTAATAACTTCATAAAGAGGAAGCTTACTATAAGGAAGAGGAAGAGGAGCTACTATAAGGAAAATTTTGTTTGCATTTATCTGTCATTAAACTGTATACACTGAGGAAGGCCCGAGGTGGGCCGAAAATTCTGAACAATAAAAGCTAATGTTGGATTTACACATGGCGTACCTTCGACTCTTTTTGCAGTTATTACTGTCTACATTATATATATATATATATATATATACCCATATATATATATATATATACATGTGAGATCAATTAAGAAAATTCCTAACATATATATATATATGTATATATATATATATACATGTATATACATGTTAGGAATTTTAGTTCCAATTCCTAACATAATATTTAGGCGTTACATGAAGACACGAAAACGATTAATCATCATTATTTTTCTGAGTTCTCTAAATCATACAACTTTAAGGGAGAGAGGAAAAAAAGCAACATGATATTTAATTCCTACCACTGATATCGTTTTCACCTAGGACAGAGAGTTTGGACAGAGATCAATACAGATCAATATTTTATATTTTCATGTATAAAAATTATAATGACAACCATAATAAGGATAATGATAATAATGATATATTAGCCCGTTGCCTACTGGAACAGGCGGTCCCTGTACTAAGCATATGGGAATTAGATAAGTCAGTAATCAACGGGTCAACAACTACAATGATACTCACAATGATCCACGAAAACATCATCATTTTTTCAGTTCTTTAGATCATACAATTTGATCGATTTTTTCAAAGGAGGGAAAGAAAAAAATATTCAATTCTAACTATGAAATGGATATCAGTTTGACTTAGGACTGAGAGTTGGATTTTCTGGATAATTACATTGAAACTTTGATGAAATAGAGCTTTCGGAAACAGGCGAAAGCCAGCAGGTTTGGGGAGAGGGAAACCATGTAACACCAAGTATCATTCAGCGCCAGCTTCAGTGTATTGAACTCAACTCTCTCCTTCAGGTTCAGACCATCAATGTCATAGAGCCTGATCACCACCCTGCCCTTCTTATGATCAACACTCGCTACATACACCCTGTCCTGCACGTCCACGGCAGCATACAGGTAGACACCACTTGGAGCTTGTAGGGGCTTCCCAGCATTCCCATTCCTGTCATAGACCGTCACTATGCTTGGATTGGTGTTACAAGAACTCGCGATGATCAAATCTGTCCTGGTTGCAGAAGCCTGGCGTGTCTTATGCCTTAGGGGGACAGTGTATTTGACTGTAGATCCTGCCTTATCGTAGATCCACATCTCCTTGTCTCCGTTGGCGAGTAAGATTTCATCAGTGGGACTTAAGCTCACTGTTGGATAACCATTGAAGGACCTACAGATGGTACGGATCGTTTGTCCCTTTGGAGAATACACTTGTACTTGTTTGTGACTCAATAAACTACACAATGCTCGGTCACTTTGGAAGACAAGATCATATATTCTTACCTCTGCGCAAGGCTGGATGTGTCCAGTTGAACGGATATGAATTTACAATTGAGTGGCCAGAAATATCCAACCACCACACTATCAGCAGAAATTTTTGACAAACCGCAGAAATATCCCTTTAAATCCACGGATTTAATGACTGAGATATTCCAGCGATTAAGACGATGTTTATCTGCAGGCTTGAATGCCTTTTTCTGTGCTTCCTTCGTGGTTATTTCAGCAGAATGATCAGTAGCCTTCTCCTGTTTGGCTGCCTGTGCAGGCTCTGGATCTGATTCTGAAATGTTATCGCGATCAAGGCGAGTATATCGGCAGGTTTGAACCTCTTTCTCCTGTGCTTTGTCCGATTTGATTTCCGCAGAACTGTTGTCAGTAGCCTTCTTCACCGTGACTGCTGTGAAGGCCCGGGTTCTAAATCTGAAACATTCCCGAAATCAAGACAAGTATCATTTGCAGGAGTGACCTCTTCTTCTGTGCTTTTCCTGGTTATGATTGCCGCAGAACTATAATCAGTAGCTTCCTTCAGCATGCTTTCCAGCTCCTCACAAAGCAAGGTATGAGCAGACAGACTGTCTGTCTCTAGACGACCTAGTCTGTCGTTAGCCACTAGATCCATCGAACTACAAATGCTTTTAATCTCTGTCGATCACTTGATTTGAGGGCACCGAGATGGTCACCGAAGTCCCGCTCTAGCGAATCGATTTGCTGCATGAGTATGTTGTGATTTTCTTCCAGTTGCTTGGCTTTCCAACTGTAAGCCTCTGAGACGTCTTCCCGTAGTTTCTGCATGGTGGCGTGTACTGCATGGCGTTGTTCTTCCACATTCTGGATGTTCTTCTCCAGTTCCGATTTTTTTGGATGTACTTCGTTTGACAAGCTCATCCACCTGTAAAAGATGAAAGGCCTAGTAATGATGATGATATCAACAATAATGATAATAACAAAAAGTGATAACAGTAATGATAATGATGATGAGATGGTAATAATAATATTGAGCATAGGCTACTGGTGTGAAACCTAGACATGACAAAGGGATGTCTGATCGCTTTATGCAAGAAAAGACTAGAAAACTTTGGAAAATACCATGCCAAAACTTCGACATTAATACTAAATGGACAAAATCATTTAGTGTAAAGATCGCAATGCATCACATTTTGAATACCTGATCGCGCTCATCTGGTTGTCAGAGGCTTGGTTCTGTAACTGAGAATTCTTAAAGAGACGTCAGACTTTAACAAAAAATAACTAAAAGCCCATTCCCTTAAGTTTTGATGCAAACATGTGCATTATAGATAAGCATTTTTAAAAATGAAATTAAATGAAATGAAAATAATGACTCACCTTCAGCTGTAACTCTTCCTTAAAGTCGTCTTGATTCTTGATTTTATGATCAAGGTGACCAACGATCGCGCACTTTTGGCAGATGTAGATTTTACATTTGTCGCAGAAGAGATCTTTATCTTCATGTGTATGCTTTGAGCATTTCTCTGAGGAGCGCCCAATGCTGACCTTCCCCTCAATGATATCCTGTATGGATACAATTTCATGACCTCTGAAGAATGATGTCAAATGTTGATGACTATGCAGACACCCGTCGCACATGTAGCTATTGCAAGTTCTGCAGAAAGAGACGGCATCTGCTTGGAAATCACAAGAGGTGCATTTCGGACGCATCTCAAGGACAGCATTCACCCCTCCAGACCTGCCGTGGTAGTCGTCCACGAGTTCATTGATGATAACATTAGCGGGAAGGTCTTCGACACGGTTCGCAGACAGCTTCGTGGTCTCCCTGCAGAGAGGACATACCATGTGATCAAGATCCTGATGTGACAGGTCATATTTCTTGAGGCACTTCCGACTGAAGGTGTGCCCACAAGTCAGAAGGGTTGCCTCCTCGAAGATATCAAGACATAGTGGACACTGAGGTCAAGTTCTGTAACGAGTTCGATGAATTATTCCCCAAATCTATCTTCTCTGCCATGACCGCTTTATCGCTTACATGAATAGAAGAAAATGACCATGTCCAAGACCAAGAGAGTTAAATAAAAAGCGATTTACTATAGATGCGCACTAATTGTATGCCTTCTAAATGTATTATGATCCGTGTGCGCCACGTATACCATGTATAACGATATATTATGTTATCAGGTTATCTCGATCTGCTCCGATCCCACATTTAATTGCTTGCATAAAGCTTGCAGTAGTATATGTGTGCATGGTTTTACTAAAGACCTAGTACAGCTAACAAAAAACTCCTTCCCATATGTCACTGTTTGCTATAAATAGTAGTGGGTTTTTTTTTCCACCTTTGGTGGAGCACCCTTAACCTTGTTCTCGCATGATTGTATTGATTGTTCTATAAAGCATGTAGAGCAGGCCCGTAGCGGGTAGCCAAGAGGGGTGCGTCGGGTGCGCACGCTCCCCAGAAAAATCTGAAAGGTCTACTTTTTTTTCAAAAGAATGTATTTTGATATAATAAGCTTCAAACTAACAATTAAAATAACTTTGAAATCACTTATGCACCATTCAAATGGGTAAAGTTAAAAAATTAAAGAAACCACTCAAAAAAGTGGTGATATATCTGTTCTTGCTTTGTAATCATATTTGAATGTGGTATCGCATTATTATTACTCTTTGCAATGATGTGCAATTTGTCATGATTATGTAATCATGAAATGAGCAGTACTTCTGAATGTAGGACAAAGTCAGAAGTGAAAAGTTGCAAAATGCATTGTTCTTGACACAAAAGTCTGCATTTCATTTTTGGAAGATCCAATGTGTTTTGAATATGATAAGGTGGTAGTAAATGGTGTAGGTTCTTTTCTTTAAAGTATGAAATGTGTTTGAATGACGTTCAGGTGGTCATTGATGAAGATCAAAGACATGGAATTTGTTTGGAAGATGAAATTTGCCTTGAATAATGTTTTTGGAGGTACAGCTGCAATTTACTGCATGGTCGTTTTTTGAGATGTAAAGATGCCATGCTTATCGAATCTCCTAAAAGCCCCAGCAATGGGCCAACTCCAAGCAAGTGCACCCCAAAACTATTTTGTGTCCCGGATTCAGGTAAGCCCAAGTGCTATTTCCAAATTTCCGGGCACAATATCATTTCTTGGAATGGGAGAAGATAAAGACAGGACGAGGAGTGGGTGTCCAGAAAAGACAAAACCTGCTAGCAGATCAGTATATCACATTGTCTGCATCAAGGAATCAAAGGTTATCCGCAAAGAAATCTCTAAGACAGATTTGAAAGGCGATTTGCGATTACTGCCTTCAACCGTAATGCTTATAAGCGCTGGTGTCGCGAACACTTGTGATATTCCCTCCCTTGCCATAAGTACAACAACATAGCTAAAGTGTGTATGCATTTAGGAGTTAAAAGCCTTTCTGTATTTTGTGATTTTTCGTTTGTAAGGGAGAACTTGTCAGTTTTCTGTTCTGAGAGCAGTGGACATCCTGACCCAGTCGTATCTGAAACAATGGAGAAGACAAAAGACCACAGGAAACAAATCGCCATATTGGGCGGTTGGGGGTATATCAGTGAACGAAATAATGATACTCTTTCATATTTCTACCCAACCTGTTTACAGAGTTTGTATACACTTTGCGCGAGGAAAAGATGCTAATAACATATCCAGAAAAGAGCGGAGGAAAACAACCATACCCAGAGAAGACAAATTTCTGTGGGCCGTTGCCAGGACCTTGCCAAGGAGGATGCGCGCCACAATCATTATCCAGCAAAATATAATAAATGTGTTAAGAATTCCCTATGGCAGTGTGGTGAATATATTGAAATTTACTTCCATAAGCGAATTATTCACATATTTAAAATCGTCGGCTTCCCGGAAAAAGGCCGTTATCGACCTTTTCTCAATTTTCCCGCCATTTCTTTTTATTGCAGAAATGGAAAAAGTATGTCATAAGCTTTCTTCTCTTTTTTACTTACTTTCTGATATTACATTTGGATCCTGTTTTGGACATTGTGATTTGGATTCTGTTTTGGATTTTGATCTGGCTTTCGTTGTTTTCTAAGAATTGGAAACTGGATTATTAGACGAGTGGAAGGCTTATTAGACGAGTGGAAGGCTTAATTTCACTTGTAAGGTAAGCCCCAGTTTTTTGGTGGGAATTTTGCACCACGATAATATTATAAGCATTGTGTTTACATCCATATGTGTAACTTTTACTCCCTGTTTAGGGGGTTCTTAAATAGCTAGGCCAATATGACTGAAACCTTCTCATCAGACGATGAGGAGGCTTATTATGCTTCGTTTATGTCCACGGAGTCAGTGACCATAGAATCTAATGTACAAGAAATAAGCAAGGTTAAGCCTAGTATGGCACCAAAAGCTCAACAAAAAATAACAGTAGCTCAGATACATAGTTATGATAATTCTGATCATGGTATAGACTCTCAAGATGGTGATGTTGAAGATGATATTATGGATACGCATAATGATAAAGACCAAGAAAATGATCCTTGGAAAACGGTCAAAAGGACGCACAGAAGAAAAACCAGCAAAGGAAACCCTAGGGATGAACAGAAAAAAAAATAACAAAAGACCAAGAATTTCGTCGTCAATGTCAGCACCAGAATTCGAGGGTCAAAGCCCGATAAAAGGTCAATCCACTTCTAAACACCGTAATGACCGTAATTTGAATATATCCATTGTTGATTTAGAGAACAAAAACATACTTACGGTGAATCCCATCCGCATTGCGCGGGAAATCAACAATTGTGTGGGAGAAGTTAAATCGGTCACGAAAGAAAGAAATAAATCTCTTCTCGTTAAATGTTACAATGCTCAACAAGTACATAGACTTTTAGAGGTCACTGACTTTGGGGGCATGCCAGTCAAGGTGACCTATCCAACTGAACAAGAAAAAAACGTGTCAAGGGGTGTTTTGCACCGCATAGATACAGATCTATCAGAGGAAGAATTATTAGAATATCTAAAAGATCAGAATGTGTACAAACTAAGAAGATTCAAAAAGAAAATCGAAGGCAGTCTTCAAGCCACTAGATCCATCCTCGTGTATTTCAATTCCCCCAAACTGCCAGATAATGTATACCTTGGTTATGAAACCTATAAGGTAGATTTGTATACTCCTCCGGCCCTTAGATGTTTCAAATGTCAACAGATGGGCCACACCCAACAAATCTGCAAAAGAAAAATAAAATGCGTTCGATGCGGGGGGCCACATGCATATGAACAGTGTGATCAAAAAGAAGTTTAAAAATGTGCACGATGTTCTGGTAATCATTCGGCAGCTTATAAAGGCTGTCCTATGTACAAGCTTGCCCAAGAAATCCAGACTACGAAATTTAAAGAAGGGCTATCTTATAGAGAAGCACTTTTGAAATGTCAAACCAAAAAGAAGGGTGATGTGAGCACACCAGAAAGTAATGTTGGAACTAAACAGCCAGCCAATGAAAGAAAAAATGTGCCCACAGAAACTCCGCCTCCTGTAACTGTGCATGCCAGTGGCCCAGAAAAGAAAGTGCAATCAAAAACGCAAGAAAAGATCCCCGCAACACCAAACTCACATAAGGAAATTCCTGAATGCAGTAACCTGCCTATACAAATTGATTTTACGAATTTCCTCTCCTTTATTGTATTCATCCTAACAAATTTGGATCTTAAGACGACAGCATCCAACAAAACGGAGCTTGTCATTAATGCCGCAAAGACTTTTCTTAATATTCAATCGGTAACAGCTCAAAACATCCATGAACTGTTGCATAAATCGTCAGTGTGACTGATACTTTGAATGTCTTACAGTGGAACGCACAAAGCTTCAACGCCCATGGACACGATTTTGTACATAATTTGATTTATAAAAACAAATTAGGAAATGTAACTCATATTATTTGCATTCAGGAAACCTGGTTCAACGATCAAAACATAGTCTATATTCCTGACTATCATATTGTAACGAAAAATAGAAATACGGCTGGCGGTGGATGCGCCATATATATACATAAGTCAATTCCATTCAAAGCTGTTTATAATGATTCATTGGAAGAATATCAACAGGTTGATTTATATCTGAAAAAATATGTTCTGTCAGTGGTAAATTTTTATAACCCATGTGCACGTTTATCTGCATGTAAGCTACAAACTTTACTTCAACAATGCAATAAAAAAATCTCTTATGTGGAGACTTCAATAGCCACAATACCCTATGGGGTAGCAATGTAACGGACAGAAATGGAGAATTAGTAGAAGATTTTTTAATAAATAACGAACTCGTAATTTTGAACGATGGATCACCGACTCGTTTGAATCCGCATAACGGAAATATGTCTTGCCTTGACCTGTCTTTTGTCTCAAAAGATATGGGTACACGATGCATGTGGTATGCTTTGAAGGAAAACCACGGTAGTGACCACTTCGTCATCAGTATAAATATCAAAGTGGGCAAAAGTTTTGAACAATCTTCCAAATCTGAAAATAATGATAGCGGTATGACATGGTCTTTCATAAATGCAGACTGGAAAGCATATAGTGAGAGGATATGTTCAGTATTTTGTCAATACAGTATAACTCCTACAAATTTGCAGAAGCAATATGATTTCTTTATTCAAAATGTACTTGACGTTACAAATGATATGTTCCGAATTAAACCAAATGGAGGTCGTAAATGCCGATCTACCCCTTGGTGGAATTCGGAATGTAAAAAGGTGGTCAAAGTAAGGAATAAAGCAAAAAACAAATTTTTGAAATCTTTGTTGTTTACAGACTTACAGAATTATAGAGAGAAACGGGCACTGGCTCAAAAAACAATAAGAAATGCAAAGCATACATACTGGAAACATTTTTGTGAAAAGCTAAATAGATTCACACCGACTGGTAAAGTCTGGAATAAAATCAAACAGATGAACTCGAATTTTACCAAAAGGAAGGACAACTTCCCTGCCTTTGTGATAGAAGATGGCAGTCGGATTTTAAATGAGAATAAAGAAAAAGCCAATGAATTGGCTACCCTTTATACCAGTTTTTCTCATAACCAATCTCTTTCTTTTCAGAAAACAAAGTCTTTTATAGAAGACAAAAAGGGAAGCATTGATGCTGAAAGCAAATATGAAGTAGTGAACGAGCCTTTTGTTTTAAAAGAACTCGTTGATGCAATAGCAGCAATGAAGAATTCAGCTCCAGGACCGGACATGATATGTCAGCCTATGATATCCCATCTGCCTGATTGTGCCCTTCGATTTCTATTAAATGTTTTAATATGATATGGGAAACTTCTGCTTTCCCAAAAGGATGGACTCATTCTATTATTATTCCTATACTGAAACGTAATGAAGATCCTTCAAACCCAGGTTCATACAGACCTATCTCCTTGACTTCCATCATGTGCAAACTTATGGAACGTATGGTCAATAGTAGATTGATATGGATATTAGAAAAGTTTAATATCATATCCCCCTGTCAGAATGGTTTTAGGAAAAACCGGAGCACAATGGACTCCATAGTCCAATTGGAGAATGACATTCAAAAAGGTCTGGCAAATAAAGAAGCAGCTATCGTTTGCTTCCTTGACTTTGAGAAAGCATATGACTCTCTGTACAGGAAAGCCATTATTTATAAAATGCAAGTACTAGGCTTTCACGGAAATTTAATAGCATGGGTTGAAAGTTTTCTTGCCAACCGAACAATTCAAGTAAAGATAGGGAAATCCTTGTCTAATGTTTTCCATTCAGATCATGGAGTTCCCCAAGGAAGTGTCATAAGTCCCACACTTTTTAACATCATGCTTAATGATTTAAACCATAATACCTCTGGAGTAAATATGTCCTTTTATGCTGACGACGTGGCAATATGGTTTTCAAATAGGAATATCACCTTTGCTCAGAAAAAAAATTCAAAAAGCTATGGATTCTGTGAATCAATGGAGTGATATGTGGGGTATGACCCTCTCCACAAGAAAGTCTTGTATAGTTGTATTCACCTATAAGAAAATTAATGTTAAATCTATTCGTATATTACTTGCGGGTAATGTATTACGGTTAGAAGAGTCTTTCAAATACCTAGGAATACAATTCGACCAAAAACTTACTTGGAAAAAACATATAGAAGATGTTATAAATAAATGTAAAGCCAGAATGAATATTTTAAGAGTCTTAACAGGAACAGATTGGGGGGGGGGGGGGGCCGACCCAACCACCTTGTTAATGGTATACAAAGGCCTAATAAGATCAAAAATAGACTATGGTTGCATGGTTTATGATTCTACCCCCAATTACCTGAAGGATAAACTTGACTCTATTCAATACAAGTGTTTGAGAATCATTACCGGCGCCCCTATAGCCACTTCTCTGGAAGCATTGCAAATGGAATGTAATGAAATGCCGTTAGACTTACGTAGACAATATTTTACCGACACCTTCCAAATTCATATTCGAACACAAAATTATGACCATCCATTGAAACAGTTGCTACGCCCTTGCTGGCAGTATGAGAGGTCTACACAAGAAAAAAGAAAAAAGGCAGTGGCTTCTCGTTTTTCTACATTAGAAAAAAACGTAGAGCCCAATATCGTTATCTATTCTGGTATGCCCTTCTGGCATCTTGCATCTCCCATGATATCATTAACTGTTAAGGACCAGTTTGTAAATAAAGCAGCCTGTATCCCACATGAGCTGAAAAATGCAACATCGGAGATGCTAGATAAATATAAGAATAATTTAATGATATATACAGATGGATCTTGCTTAACGAGCAAGAACATGGTTAGCTGTGCTTTTTTATATTCCTAGTCTGAAGTATGGAAAGGCTTTTCGCCTCTCCCCTATATCGATATTCAGAGCAGAACTTACAGCCATTAACATGGCATTAGAGTGGGTAGACATTAATCAGCCGAAAAATCCAGTCCTTATATTGTCTGACTCTCTTTCTGCATTACAGGCCTTAAAAAACAAAATACCATCAGCAGTTATCTATGAAATCTTATATAAGATCACTCATTTGGAAAAGGATGGAATTGCAATATCCTTGGAATGGGTACCCGCCCACTGTGGTGTTAGCGGAAATGAATCTGTTGATGCGTTAGCAAAAACGGGACTTTGTCACCCTACTATTGACATCACTATGCCATTTACCAAGAATGAAATTCGTCCTCTCATACTCACAGTCCTACAAACGAAATGGAGAACAAAATGGGAAGCATCCGATAAGGGTCGACATTTATTTCAAATACAACCTACACCCGAACAGTTTATGTCCTTCTGCAAAAACAGAAGAGATGAAAGGATTATTCATAGACTCAGACTTGGGAATTGTAACTTAAACTTTTACCTTTTCCGAATGAAAAAGCATGACACTGGACTTTGTGATGTATGTGAGGAACCCGAAACCATTTCCCATATTCTCCTGAACTGCAAGAAATATAATTTTCCTAGAGAGGTCTTTTGTAAAGAAATCAATGTTTGTATGAATGATCTGATGCTTAAACGAATGCTCCAACGTAAAAAACAAAATCATTTGAGCCTTTTAGAGTTCCTGAAGTGTGTCGATACGTATGAAAGGATATAGTTATGATGTATCCTCGTACATGTCGTAGTTTATCTGTATGAAAGAATTGTTAGTTTAAAGACTGTAAATGTATCTTATTTCTTAGTCTATGTATTGCACTGCACTTTTCCCGCCTTGAATTGGGGTTTACCGAAGTTTTATAAAATGAATATCAATTTTTTAAAGAGAGAGAGAGAGAGAGAAAGAATAATAATTCGTGTGAAATTACTCGCATCTGTCGCTATACGTACCGACAGAGCGCCCCCGCGAGGCTTCTGAGTTGCCTAGGTTTGCTGAACCGAGAAGTCTGCTCGAAGTACCGAGCCGGACTGGCAAGATTTTGCCTTTATGAGCGAGGAGGTGTTATCTGTTACAGGCGTATGACAGGTGTATCAAAGCTTGCGCGCGCTGCAAATTTTCCTCTGAAATTAGGCCTTACATTTTCAAGGATACCCCTTTTTGCTTTCCTTATATATAAGGCTTTGTCTTGTCTGTTAATAGAAAAATAAATTATTTCAATAAGTCAAAAAGGGCTTATTTTTAACAACGCAACTGAGATGGCGTAAATATTCATTTTTTAATGACAGCGCCGTAAAAATCAACAACAACAACAACAACAACAACATTCTCGAACCTCAATTTGACGTCATTATGACGTAATAAGCCAAAAAACAAAATTACGCGAGCACGTGAATTGCTCCTCACTCAACGTGCTTACGCGCATAGACCGATTCGCAATAGCGTCCTTTTTCTGGGAACTATTGCGCATTTTTTGTTCCCGGAAGAAAGACACTATTCTTCGCTCAACGTGCGTACGCGCATAGACCGATTCGCATTAGCGGCCTTTTTCCGGGAACTAAATTTACGTACTCGCGCATTTTTGGTCCGGGAAGGAAGCCGTTAAGGATAAAATGCTTATGATTAGAAAACCTTTAGAGTGTTTTAAATAAAAGTACAAAATATAACTGAAGAAAAAATCTTGCTCTGTCAGAAAGTTTGAGAGTTAGGACGGAAAAATAATACACTAGCTGCTAAAAGCTCAAAATAAGGTCAAAACTTCATTCGCGTTTTTCTCGAAAACGTACATTTCGCGCACGTGCGCGTTAGTGGCCTTTTTCCCCTTCCCCTGTATCCGCCCCTGGCCTTGGAAGGTGGTGACTCGACTACAACACTGTAGACTGCATCACAAATTAAACACAAATTAGTCTATACAGTTATTGAAAAGAGTTTCCCATATGTAGACAGGAAACTGAGACATATTATATTGATAGTTTTCATAGAGAATTGTTCTGTGAAAATCTTACGTTACTGAATGCATAATGATTGTGGCCTAGTAGGAGAAGAAAAGATTGAACAAACAGACACTATGAACATGACGGACAAAGAAAGCGGGCAAAATAAACAACCTCTCTTCTACCCTTCACAATGGTTCTGGTAGTCAAAAGAACATCCCTTCTCTGCTATTGTCTAAAATATGTGGAACAGGTGTCACATGCATATTCACCTGGAACTACATGATTAAACATAATAGTTGTGAAGGATGCTCTTTTGACTACCAGAACCATTGTGAAGGGTAGAATGAGAGGTTGTTTATTTTGTCCGCTTTCTTTGTCTGCCATGTTCATAGTGAGAGAAAGCGGGGGAAAAAACAACATGCGGGGCAGGAAGAGAGAGAGATAGAGAGAGAGAGATGCAGGTAGAGACACAGACAAAGAACAGTCAAGAAAAGATTGGGAGAGGGAGAGATTGTGAGAGTAGAACTTACTACCGCATGGTATTCTCCCTCTCTCTCTCTCTCTCTCTCTCTCTCTCTCTCTCTCTCTCCCCCATCTGCAGATCTGTGTGTGGGGTGTGTGCGTGGGTCTAGGTATGTCTCTTACTCTCTCTCTCTCTCTCTCTCTTCTTCTTCTTCTCTCCATCTCTCTTTCTCTCTTTCCTACTCCCTCTGTTCCCTTTACAACTCTCTCTTTCTTCTTCTCTCTCTCTCTTCCTGTCTTTCTTTCTCAATCTCTCTGCTAGACCAATAAATCTGTCTCCCCCTTCAACCCCAGCCCCCCCCCCCCTCTCTCTCACACTCTCTTCTTCGCTCTTTCTCTCTCTCCCCTCTCTCTCCTCCTGTCTCTCTCTCTCTCTAGACTTAATCTCCCCTTTACTATCTTCTACTTCTATTTGTCAGACCTATGATATATTAAAATCAGCCTCCTTCTCCCACCCACCTCTCTCTCTCTCTCTCTCTCTTAATCTCCCCTTTACTATCTTCTACTTCTATTTGTCAGACCAATAATATATTAAAATCAGCCTCCTTCTCCCACCCACCTCTCTCTCTCTCTCTCTTAATCTCCCTTTTACTATCTTTCTATTTCTGTCAGACCAATAATATTAACATCAGCCTCCTTCTCCCACCCCTCTCCCCCCCCCCTCTCTCTCTCTCTCTCTCTCTTTCTCTCGACCTCCTTTCCCTAGCCACTCTGTACATGCTATATGTCTGGCTATCTCTCTCGACCCTCCCCCTCTCTCTCCCCCACTTTTTTTTCCATCAATTTATTCGTTCTGTATCCTTCAGTATTTTAGTAACACATCTTTCCGCAACTAGTACAAAAGATGTAATGATTTTATTGCAAATTTATTGACAATGATTACAGGTTAAACATAGTTCAATTTTAGACATTTATTTATATATTCATTTGTTTGTTTAACTTAGATTCATTTTCAGGGTAATGCACACTTAACGGCACAGCAAACCATTTTTTCCCCACTTTCAAAAATGGTCATGATGCAGTCATGCCCAAGACTAGTTAATATAATATTTCCGGAACTTGGGGGGACCGGAAAGAATGTTTCTATTTATCCCCCGCCCCCCCCCCCCCCATTATCACAATGCTGGGTCCGCCCTAATGCTATCCTCGTGAAAACAAAGGAATATCTTTATAAAAAAATGATGTTTAATTTACCTAGGTAGCCTCGCTTGAATTACATTTTTTGTATTTGCATAAACGATTCAAAATAGCTGCTGAAGCATGATATATGGCATCATTAAATGCGCTGAGCAGCAGACTCTTACTGAGAGCTGGGGGGGGGGGTGTTTCACAAAGACTAAGATTGACTAAAATCGCACTTAATTTTGTTATAGTTCATTGATGACGAAAACGAGAAAAGTGAATGCTGCAAATTTGTGCCCATGATTTTTACATCCCTTGAGCGGAGACCAACAAACAAATTGAAAACAAACTGTGGCATGAATGGCCGGCTATAGTTAAGTGTTATTTGTGTCTGTCTTAGTCTTTGTGAAACACCCCCCCCCCCCCCCGATGGGTCAATCAAATGGTTCACTGTTTCTTATTCTGTAAATGAATTCTAATTAACTGCATGCAAATGAAATGAACAAACTATTACGAATTACAGACAACAAAATCATGTCACGTTAATGTTAAGATGGTAATTTATGTTACGTATCATACAACAAAATTATAAAAATGCCTAATGATAAATGGGGGGGGGGGGGAATAACAAAATTAAGGATATTATATTGCACAAAATAAAACATATGTATATCACTCTTAATTAACCGTAAAAAAAAAAAAAATCATTTTTCAATATGATAATTTTGTTTCAAAACAAATACGGAAAATTTCCCGTAAGCTCGAATCCACAAAGCATTGCATTACTTATATCTTCCATGTACTGAAATCCTACATAATGAAAATAAGAGGAAGAATCTTTGCTCGTTAGTAGTAGCAGTAGTAGCAGAAGAAGCAGCAGCAGCAATAGTAGTAGTAGCAGTAGTAGTAGCAGTAGTTGTAGTAGTAGTAGCAGTAGTAGTAGTAGTAGTAGTAGTAGTAGTAGTAGTAGCAGTAGTAGTAGTAGCAGTAGTAGTAGCAGTAGTAGTAGTAGTAGCAGTAGTAGTAGTAGCAGTAGTAGTAGCAGTAGTAGTAGTAGTAGCAGTAGTAATAGTAGTAGCAGTAGCAGTAGCAGTAGCATCAGTAGCAGTAGCAGTAGCAGCAGTAGCAGAAGAAGCAGCAGCAGCAATAATAGTAGCAGTAGCAGTAGAAGTAGCAGTGGCAGTGGCAGTAGCAGTAGCAGTGGCAGTAGCAGTAGCAATAGCAGTAGCAGTAGTACTAACAGTAGTAGTAGTAGTAGTAGTAGTAGTAGTAGTAGTAGTAGTAGTAGTAGTAGTAGTAGTAGTAGTAGTAGTAGTAGTAGAAGTAGTCATAGTAGTGGTTTAGTAGCAGCAGTAGCAGCAGCAGCAGCAGCAGCAGCAGCAGCAGCAGCAGCAGCAGCAGTAGTAGTAGTAGTAGTAGCAGCAGCAGCAGCAGTGGCGGTAGTATAAGCAGTTGTAGCAGTAGTTGTTGTAGTAGTAGTAATTGTAAGAAGTAGCATTATGAATCTTAAATTAATATGACTCAAACGTAGTCAATGCAATTGTAAGAGCATATTACAGGTTTTCACATCAATTTTAGTTTCAATCATTTCAGATTGGCATGTCACATAATCAATTCGTGTACATTTGTTTCGTACATGCGTCATCAAACACAATGTAGATTGTCTTTGCCTATACTGTCAACAGCATACGTCAAAATAAGCGGTAGATAAGTTCATTTGGACTGATTTTACCATCCATCTTGGAAAAATATCCCTCGCCATCTCTTTTATTTTTTTTTTTTTCCTGATGATCGTGATTTTACAAAATTTACGCAGATGTAGACCCGGGATGTAGATAAACATCAAACTATAGGGAAGAATGGAGCGTTTCAGTCGTTTAGATCTCAATACAAAGTATACTTTACCAAAAAATTTTTTAAAGGCCATGTATATTAAAACAACGACAATGTAAATTAACCCCCCTCCTTTTCAAACGTTGACTACAGTTAGGCTGAGGAATAAGAAAGTTGGCATAAAACTGATTAAAGTAACATAGTCTCACATTGTCCGCCTTGCATAGAAAGATACATGTGTGAGACCGTATGATATGCTATTCATGATCTCTGGTGAATTTAGTGTAAAGTTCTGAAAGGAACGGAATAGAACGGTTATACTCTACCCTACACTATGATCCCTGCACCTCCACGGCTCCCCGCCTAACATTCACACGCTTAGTCGTGCTTATCTCACGATAGCACTCCCATAGGTTTTACACGTGTGTAGGCACTGCGTGATGCACGTCGACGTTGCTTACTTTGGATGGCGGCCCAGCAATCAAAAGTATTTTTCGCCTCAACTTTAGGAGGAAAAAATAACTTATCTTAGTTTAGCTTTTACCTTGCTACTTGGGTAGCTAGAAACAAATGAATGTGAGGAAAAGTTTTTGATGGCCTACCAAAACAGTACATAATCTTTTAACAAAATATAAACTGAAATGTTCACAAGGTGTTAATGTTTTAAACACCCATGTTAATCAAACTATTTTTTTAAACAGGTACTACTGATTTATGATAACAACCCTAATCTGTTAAAGACGGTGCGTGTCTATCAGGACTCTTTGAAATATAAGTTTTAAATTATTTCTGAAAATAATCATTACTGCTTTAGGATATAAAGCATCATCAAATATTATTTTTGTGATTTTTTTGTGTGTAGAGACTTAACAAAGCAGCAAGGTACCGCCCAAAACATCGATCATTAATAATGATAGTAATAATAATAATACTGGATATTTACAGAGCGCACATATCCATCATAGAAGGTGCTCAAGGCGATCCAATATTACCCCCAGCTCATCTAGGCTACCAATTTCAGTGCTTACAGCATTCAAGCAATACTCACTTTATCCCCTTTTAAAAGAAGCATGCTGTGTTTTAAAATCTTTTGTATTGGTTCATTTCACTTTATCAAAAGGAAAACAAAATACAACGAAAAAAAATAATTTGCATTTGCATGTGTGGTCATTTTTTTAACAAAATAATATTGATGATAACGAAACAAATTATTCTAATATATAACTTTTGGGTGTTCCCCGCAACGAAAATAAATTGTATCTAAGAGATGAAACTCCTTTCACCTATCATTCTGATAATTCAAAACAAGAGTTCTCAGTTTTGTCATTAAAGTAGAAAATCGCACCCTTTTATCTTCATCCTGGTTTATAGAATTGCTTTCGACGTTATCTTTCTCGTTACCGTGTTGTTTGGGAGTAGGTGTTTCCATCTCCAATGTGCTTGCGGTGAACGGAGATGGCGCTCTTTCTTTTACTCTCTGACGGTCGTGTTGACTTTCGAGATCTGGGAATGGGATGTTACGAAAATCCTAGATGCATGGAAGGAAGAATAGAGGAAAATACAGCACTCGTTTCCAGTCAGTTAGTATGCTAAAAAAAAAATTAAAAAAAAACCACGTGCAAGGTACCAGATAAAAGTTAAGACGTACATTTCAACGATAACAAAATTACTCATTTCGCCCCCCCCCCCCTTCTAATTTGAAAAGGAAAATTAAGCTGCAGCTACATGCACATGATGCAGAAAAGAGGTGGCCCACCCCCAGGAGGCTACCTTGTCTTTCAAATCATTAATCATGACCTGTTTTATGAATATATGAATATATGATGAGCCGTTATCAAGATAAAATTATCAATTTACAATACTAAAATAATTATTTTGATGAAAGGAAACGTTAGGGAAAAACAGACTATAGAAAATCACCTCGTTTGAAAACATGTTGCTCCACAAGCTTAAGCCATTTCGTTTTGCTCTGGAAGCGCGGTCATTGTCTTTGTTTTTTCGACGTCCACTCCTCGACCTACCGCCGGAGCTCCTTTCTCTATTTCTTCTCCTCTCTTCTCTCCTTGCCTGTTTGGCTTCTCTTGACGAGTTCCTTCTCTCGCTCTTGTCTTTTCTCGGCTTCTTCCTCGATGGCGTCGGTGATGGCCCTGCTGCTGATGTCGGGATGAGTCTGTTCGATATAACCTTCTCTACGACATCCGCACGACCCCGACCTCGCGTCTCCGATGTGCCAGTTTCAGGGGCCTCTCCTGTAGCTGTGTCCAGTTCACTTTGGCCATCTTGAGGGCGTGCTTGCACTTCATCGGGATCCTCCTCTGCGGACTTCTCCGGTCGTGTGTGAATCTCAGGATCATGTGCCGCGCCCTGAGGCAACGGATTGCAGTAGCTTTCTAGATGGTTGACGGAGCATCTGTTGAGACAACACTCTGTAACGATGAGACCAGTTCGTACTCGGCGTTTGGACCGATGACGCTCACCCCTCGCTATGCCGGACTTCAGGAAAGTCTTTGCACGCGTCTCGAGCTCAAATATGCTGGCTGTTAGAAAGAAAAATGATCACAAATAAATAAGACACTTTTACCAAACAATGCCAGCTAATTTCTAGGGAAAATACCGTATAAGTATAAGACCTGCAATATTCAACATTCAAGAATGAAAACTAAATCAACTTATTCCAAAGTAACATGATTATGATGATGTTGTGTTTTTTCGTCTTTGATGTGGTTGATGGTGGTGGTGATGATGATGATGATTTAGATGAAAACGATACTGAAGATTTCGGTGTTGCTTTTAATAGTTATAATGACTCTGATGTCGGAGGTTCTTGTAATAATGGTCACGGAGCATGATAACATTTTTCAAAGTTATATAGTGATAAGCATGATGGTAAAACCGATAATTGGTATACAACGGTATAAAACTTACCTGATCTCTTGCTGGGCTGTCCGTAGTAGGGCTGTCCGTAGTAGCCACGTCCGTTGCACACCGTCGCCACAGCATTTACAAGTTCCTGGCCGCACAGTAACGGAAATGACCCTGTGACGTGACGGAAAACAGCCAACAGGACGACAGTAAAGACAACTAAGGGGAATCCTGACCACGCCATATCTTGGTAAGCCTGCAGAGGAATGGAAGAGGAAAATAAAGATTCGTCTAAAACGTATGGATACTTCAAGACGAATGACAATCTCAAATTTTCACAGAACTCTAAAGTAAGTTTTGTTTTAAACTGATAAAAGTTCAAAGACAATTAAAGTTCGGTTAGGAATCAGACAATACATAGTATCATGGACAGGTGGGAATGTCATTCCTCTTATCTTATTACCCAGAATTTGTTGGCGATGAATCTTTTCGATAATCCCTAACTTTCTTTGTTGCTATCAAGGAGCTTCTTAGTGTTGTCATAATACCAAAGGTGAAAAAAGAGATAGATTTTCGGCAAAATTTATTAGACGATAAAATGAGAGATTGCATCAGGAAGGAATAGGCCCCTTTTCATAAAACCCGTTATCAATAACAAGTTGCAATAACTATTATAAGCTACTGAACTCCTTGCATCTGATTGGCTGAGAACTACTTTGTCACAGAAATATGGCAGTTGTTACTGATAACAAGTTTTATGAAACGGGGCCCAGAAGTAAAACAATATAGATTACAGCGTGTCATCCAGGTAGATTAAAAGTGCAACCCTTGAGCTAAACTTGGAGCATGCCCCTTTTCCTGTATCTTTTTTTCCACACCTTGCTATGGAGTTAAGATGACTGGACAAAGTGTTCAACAGGTGTTGTGGGTTTTTTTTACAGATAGAGCGTGGTCCAACCGTCACGTTTCCGAAAAGACAGTCTTGCCATCGTTTATTTATGACATGGTTACGGAGATATCCTTTCTTAATAAAAATATTTGGTTATTCGTCTTGATAAATCCTCCCCCCCCCCTCCATTATCACAATGCTGGGTCCGCCCCAATGCTATCCTCGTGAAAACAGAACATCCTCCAGAACATATTTCTCTCCCCATTTATTTTCCCCTGGAATTTCGTTTTCGAACTTTCGTCTTTTGGATTGTTCGTCTGTGGATTCGTCGATTTCTTGCAGGTTCCTATTCCCAAGGAAACTCCCGTTATTATTATTAAGCCCCGAAGGTTCGTTACTCTGATAGTTTATGTGATCAATGAAGCTTTTTCAAACAACTCCTCGACACGCCGAACATTGCCCGTTTCCTACATGACTTTCCTGAGTTCCTCAGTCTGTAATTAATCAGGAGATGGACTCGACTGATCGTAAAAATATCACATTTACTTTGCCCATCTACCTTGAGGCTTAGCACCTCTTCACTATAATTGCCCATGTTGACATGGCTGAAGTGACGTATCTTTGTTTAAGGGAAAGTCCGATATATTTGGTCATGTTGTGTCACATACGGCCATTCCACACATAAACATGATAAACTGTCATAAAATGTGCCATTGCACTTGATATTTTGGTCTGATCTGAGTTTATATACGGTTTTGAAAAGTGTACCAATCACTGAAAATATATTGGAATGTTAGAGATTCAGTGTGACTATCATGACTATACTGTATTAAAAATATGAGCTTCAAGTATTACTTCTTTTAAAAAAAAATATATTGCGAGTTCAAAATATGCTTTCAAATTGACATGAAAGCGACAATTAAGGCGGACTTTTGGAGTTGACTCTTCGACGTATGCGTACGCGCAGTCATGAATCGGGGAGTTATAAAAATTAATAATAATTAGATAGATAATTCATTTAGCGCAGTTACCATATCAATATACTCTACTGTGCTCCCAACAAAGCTACTGTAAATAACATACAATGAAAACTACCGGTAATCAAAAACTTCTGAAAAAAGGTGAGTCTTCAACAAAATACAGTAACAGATTGGGCCGAGTTATGTCAATTTGCCGTTCGAGTCCACGTGTTATTTTTTTTAATATGCTTTATCTTCTTCATACTTCATGGGTTCATAATTCTGACATTTTACAAAAAATGCGTTTATGATCCTTATATTGATCATCTTCATAATCATATAAACTCTATAAAATTTCCTAACTAGATTTTGTTACAGTTATACAGACAACTGTACTATTAAGATCATAAAACTTCGAACAACAAAGATTTCATGACAAAGATCTAATAATACTTATATTTTTTTCTGCACGGGTGTCTTTGGTGCCCAGTTTCATTCATAGTTCATGCATCTGCCGCCTAATTGATATGTTTTGGATTGATAGTTAAAATGTTCAATTAGTGCTACAAAGATAGACCTCTAAAATATTCTGGAACATCAAAATGCACTGTGGCGTCATTTGGTGTTGGAAAATATGATGCTGTCTCTTTAAACATCCAAATTTTAAATCTTCAAATCTTGTATAGTCTTCAGATTTTATATTTGGATACATCACTGGACTGTAGATTACATGGTTCGCGGTTCGAATCCCGTCGTGGCACTAATGTGTTTTGGCAAGACATTTTATCTAATGTTTTTATTCTTATTATTATTATTATCAAGTATTGATAAGTATTAAAAGTATTATATATGCCTGAGCCTGGGAGGGGAAAAGCGAACTAAATCACTGTGACCCTCGGGTGTCTCCTCCCGATATATAAATGGGATGTGCAGGTGTTCAATTACATTTATCTACGTCTGCCACTCTCCACTTAGGCGTGGTAAATGGGTACTTGGTAGGGGGGGGGGAATCCTTGAACAGCTCCGAATGGCAGTGATGCTAAAGGTGGGATAATAAAAGGAGAGGTGTGGCAGACACAAGGGCTACAAGAACCCACTATCACACTGAACATGGCGGACAAAGAAAGCGGACAAAATAAACAACCTCTCATTCTACCCTTCACAATGGTTCTGGTAGTCAAAAGAACATCCCTTCACAGCTATTATGTTTAATCATGTAGTTCCAGGTGAATATGCATGTGACACCTTTTCCACATATTTTAGACAATAGCAGTGAAGGATGTTCTTTTGACTACCAGAACCATTGTGAAGGGTAGAATGAGGGGTTGTTTATTTTGACCGCTTTCTTTGTCCGTCATGTTCGTAGTGTATTGTTATCATTATCATTATTTTCATTAGTGTTATCATTATCATTATCATTATCATTATCAGTATCATTATCATTATCATTATCAGTATCATTATCATTATCATTATCAGTATCATTATCATTATCATTATCAGTATCATTATCATTATCATTATCATTTTCAGTATCATTATCATTATTGTCAAATGTCACAAACGATACATCTGTACCCTTATAAACAACGTCACCCTTAATATCCAACCTATTATTATTTCAGTGAGAGACGCCGTGGGTGGAATCGATATGTGTTAAAATTCTTGTTTCGACACTCATCACAGACAAGACATCAATCCACCATGTCCACCAGGAGAATCATTTAGAAAGGTATATAGCTACCTATATTTGAAGGTTGTGTAATCATATAAGGTCGGTGGTCGCCAGGAGCACTCCCTCATTTGAAAAGAAGATTCAATTCTGCAGTTCAAAACTTCAAATTACATGATTTTTCGTTTGTTTGTTTAACCTTTCAACATGTTCAGTTATTTTCAACGTGTGAATAATAAATAAATCAATAATCATCAATAAAAAGAATGGGATCCTAAACTGGCAATAGCTCCTGGGCCCTACTTCCTTAAAATACTTAATGGTTCTACTATTACTGGAAATTATTTAATTCACTGAATTATATTATAGTATTAATTGTACCGTGTCTTTTGGTTTATTGTGGAACATACGCAATGTAAATCTAACGAGGAAGCAAAATCGAATCAAATCAAATCAATTAATTCAGAAAATGAAAGCTATAACCAAAATAAAGACAAATGCGACATTGACAAAAGGGAAACATAGAAGAATAAACGTAAAGAAGGAATGAAACATGAAAATTTCCAAGGAAGAAAAAGAAAGAGAATTGAGAATCACAGAAATAAAAATCGATTTACCGTTTATGGTGACTTCGATGGATAAATTCCGATTTTGCAGGAACTAGACTTGAAAAGAGAAATTCCAGTATAATAACAGTTATTTTGGTTTGCTAGATGATGAGCTTTGTGTACTTTTCTTTCAGAAAAGGTTAATTCCAGATCTTGTGCCAGTGAAAAAAAGGTTTCCAAATCAAGAAGATAACTTCGGCCTTTGTTGACGAAGCAGTTAATACTCAGTTAATGTTTCACTCCAGTGTTCATTGAAGATGCAGAACTCAGGGGATAATTCGAGGCGGAAATCCTCCCAGTCAATCAAACTCCTAGATATCGGGAGTAGGATAACGCTGGTATGTTCTGATTGGTCCTCCTAAATCTAGACATTCAAGGTGAATGTGCATTTTCAGCCAAGGTGGCCAACTTATAAAGGTGGAGACATCGCTGTATTCCAGTAGCACCCATCCGATTTTCAAACAAACTTTCAAACTTGAGAAGAGAGCAAGAAAGGAAAAGTATGAGTCGGTGGTGAAGAAAAGGGAGCTATTGTCAAACAGAGTGCCTTTGTATTTTAAGAATCCAATAAAATGATCCAATGAATGATCACTCGGTTATCTGCAAGGTAGTGACGATAGTGGTTGTATTTCATGTCAGGAGAAAGAAGGAGAGGTTAGAAAAAAGAGAAACTGCCAAAGTCGCCTTGAAGACAATCAATAGAAACCTAAGGCCACTGAGAAGGATGTAGCAAAGCTGGGAAGGTTTTTCATGCTGAGGAAGGCGAATAATAAATTGATCAGAAGAAAATAATTGTCAGGAATGTGGCACCGTTGACCTATGCTTCCCAACTGGCCACTGATGATGGTACTTTCAAGTTCGCGGAACGGAAATCTCACGGGCAAGGTTGTGAAAAGCGAAACTTTGAAAAAAAAAATGACAGAAAAATGTTGTTCCAGACCCAGAAGGTGGGTACGAGCACCGTCGAAGATGATTCAGAGATGAACAAAATGAGACAATTAGCTCAAGAGTAATGATGTTTAGGAATTTAGGCGGACGGAAGAGAAACGGTAGCGTTTGAATCAGGGAAATGTCGGAGGGTAATTTGCCTTGAATGTCCAGTCAGCCTGGCGGGTTTAGGGAGATTGCTTAAAAGGCGGGTTTGCCAGTAAGAGGGCGAGAAAGAAAGTGTCGTCGGCTTGTAATCAGACGGATGTCCAAATCTGATCCCGTAACGTAGCCGACCGAACCATTAGTATACCTACTAGTATACCTACTCCAGACAACGAAATAACGTAGACATGGTAGATGAGGAAGAGGAGAGAGATGCAGGGAGAGAGGGAGAGGGAGAGGGGGAGTGGTAGAGAAGGGAAATGTAGATAAGGGCCAGAGAGTAAGAAAATGAAGAGAAAAGAGGGAAAAGAAGAGTGAGGACAGGAAACAGGATAAACAGAGGGGGAAATTTAAAGGGTAAAGTTAAAAGATAATAAAGGAAATTAATCAAAGAGTGTACTAAGATGGGGAGCAGAAAAATAGAAGAAAGAGCTGCAGTAAGAGCAGAAAAGAAAAGGAGAGGCGGAGGAGGATTTAAAAGGCTTGGAAGATGGGTAAGAAAAGGGGTAGGAGTGTAAGTGGGTAGAATATGTGCGTGTGTATGTCCCTTATCAGACTTTTCACCTTAAGATTGAAAAGGATGGTTTATGTAGTGGGGCAGGGGTTGCCGAGAGTGAATACACATGAGCCGGTATAAAGCGAGAGAAAGAGAGAGAGAGAGGGGGGGGGGTGAGAGTGCAAGTTGGTAGAGAGCTGAATGGGGATGAGAAGAAAAATTGGGTATATAAGGAGAGGAAGCAAGCAAGCTTTTATAACACTTCGTGTACAGGTGTAGTTAGCAGAAAGACTATTGCTTTACTTGACGATATGGTTTTTAACTTTGCTCTTCGTCTCTTGCTCTTAGCTCCTTCATCTTAGTCATGATAGCGCCAGCATAAACTCTAAAAAATATTGTGTAAAAATTTGCCATGAGGGTAATTATGTGTCCAACCATCTTTGGGCATTTCTTTGAGCATTTTATTTTTATCCAATTTGATGGAAATTTGCCCATTCTAAAGTAATTATTCTTCATTTGTATCCTAACTAGACAAAATGCTTCCCACATTGGGTAAAATTTTGCCCAAAGTTGGTTGGACTTGGATACATAATTGCCCTCGTGCTGCGTAAAATTTTGCCCAGCATTTTTTAGAGTTTACATAATATAAAATAATCATGATAACGTCTATCTTCAAATGCAAAATAGTCAGGGCATGCATGAAATCGATTTTCGGGAAAACCGATTTGATTTTCTTCTCAAACTGTAGTTGAATTGTTAGCATCCGGTTCAACTGCATTTCCAGGGGTAATCCCAATTACACACTTTTTTTTTTTTTACATAAGTAGTGAAGTTGTTATATATATATATATATATATATATATATATATGTGTGTGTGTGTGTATGTGTGTGTGTGTGTGTGTATACCCATATATCTATATATAAAACTCTGGCAGAGATGATTGGAACAAATGGATGCAAAATGTTGTCATTATTATGCTGCGATGTCAGGTCAACCCATTTGGAAGTATTTATACTTTACAGTATTTTTCATGAAATCGTATTTTTATTTATTGGAAAATACATGAGCTACATATAGGTTTTCCTGTTAATCGTTGGCACATATTTTACGTGCTTGGTAATGGTTTTATACTTTCAGTGTTAGAGAGTTTAAAAATCTTCAAAAAGGTTGTTATCGAACGTTACCAAAGGTTCTCCGCAACTGACAGTATAAACATTGAGAGTCAAAATCTTTTCAAGTATAATGATAACCCTTAAGATGACCTAATAGTTAGAGAGTCGATGAATTTTTTTTTTCTAATTTCATTTCCTTTATTCAAAGTCACATGCTACCTATTGTCAACCAGTAAGAAACGTCTGATGCTCATTAATTTCCAAAGCTCCGAAAATAGGAAGTCTGTGGTTTATAACGAACCAGTTGTCCTTTGTCTACAATTATCGCACCAAGGTTGTACTTGTTCAATTCGTTGCTCAAGTTCATGCCTTTCGTACCTGGTTGGGTCCGACCTTTTTCCCCCTTAAACTCCAGAGCTATCAGTCTCCGAACACATCCGTCTTTTCATATTTTCGTCCCTCCCTTCGCCAAAGAAACAAACATGGTACCATTAGCACACAGTAGGCAACACAGTATGCACTGCAATTTCGGCATGATGGGGGTCCAGTGCCCCTTTGACCTTTTAGCCCTGCGCGCCGGCTTTGAGATTTGCCGAAATACTACGGGAAAGTTAATTGCTGGGACCGAAGGGAAATCAAAAGCGGTCATTTCTGTATAAGTGCGTGCTTGCCTCACCTGCAATCGCGCAGCGCACGCAGGAAGATCGGGTTTTGAACAACGGTATACACGATTCAGTTTTCTGATTGGTCGGATGAAGGCATCACGTGACACGTTCGTCTGGTGAACTTGACTTGGCACGTCTGGGTCTTGTAGACGTATTCTAGCAAAAAAGGAAGCGAGGGAGAGCAACGGGTGAAAAACGTGGAGAAAAACAACGACAGCGCGAACAGGACGACTCGCTGAGCGTAACACAGCTAACTGCTGCGCGTAGCAGGCCAAGGCGGCTCGATCTAACGGGTTGTGGATGGGGGACCCGCTGAGAGACAAATGGCTGGACAAATAGGGCAATTTGGCAACGGGATCTGTGATATGTGGTCATTATATAAGTGTCATGTCGATTAGATCGGTAAGCTCTTGGCCAAGTGTGGGATAATCTTTCAGTAATAGTCCGCGGAAGTTTAAGATATCCTAAAATGTGGTTTTCGCAGCAGGTTCCATTTTATTTCTCTCTTGAATTTCTTTTCTGTCTCTACATTTCTTCATTTTTTCTATTACCATTATTCTTCTTCGTTTGTTTTTATTTCTAAGATAAATGAAATCACGAAAATGACTCAATTGTCATTACAGATATGAGAAGTTTGGTTCCAAATAACCGCTACATCCACTTTTTTTTTCTTTCTTTCTTTAATCAAATGTCATTGTGTTATTCAGCTAGGGTAATTTGCTATGTATAAAATTTTGAAGCAAATTTATCAAGAAATATAGAGGAGATAGTGCTTTGTAATTTTAAGTTTACATTGACACGTTTAGAAGCTCGGAAATGAATTTTCTCTCAGATTACCAAAATGGCTTTAGCGCCTTTTGGAAGAAAGCTTTTCATAATGTAAAACCTCTTCGCAAAATTTTATGAAATAGCTCGAAATAGTAAAACAATATAAGATAATGAATTAGAATTATTTCATGAACGTACATGCCCAGATGCTTTCGTCTAATATCATTACTTTACGATATATGCGCACACATTCACGCACACACACACAGTTCCAGGATATCGAGAACGACTTTTTGCACAGATTTAGAATCTACTTCCAATTCAGATTTGAAGCGAATTGCATGAATTACATGTAAACAGTATATTATTCGTTATTTACCATTAACTATAAAACTGCAATATTGCAGCAGCAAAACATTCTCTGTATACATAAAAATGTTTTAAAAACCAAATGGATAATTATTTTCTCCAAAAAAAAGCAAAATAACTTTTCATTTCAAATTTCTTTTTGTTACAATTTCTTTCAGATGGGAATATTTTAAAACGATTTTTATTCCTTTTCAACGCCTGTTCTAACAGTATCTAAAACAGTTGTATCCTTGAACTGTTGTCCTATTGAGGGGGAATAAAATACAGTTACGATATGAAATACATTAGGTGGAGAGCATAAAGTAAAATCTGCCACTTACCTCTTAACAACGCCAAAATATCGGGACAAAATAAAAGCAAATGTTAGCTTTTACGAGATCTCTCTTCCTCTTGTAATGTGGAACCTACGTCAGGCAATAAAGCACAAATGATTCAAGAAAGGTGATTATTGAAATTGCATACTAGTATTGTGAGCGATGCAAACACACAGTATACGGGATATTACTGTTGTCGTTTTTACCTGGTGATTTTAAAAAATATGAATGCACAGATTTTCCTTTAGTTTTTATTCTAATTCCTCTAAATGAGTCTTTCTCAGATGACTTGAATAATTGCTCATTTATTTTTCATTCCTTCAATAGATCTATTGCTTTGTTATAACACAGTTTTCCCTTTTATGCTTTATCTATGATATCAACTACATTTGCTGAGAAAAAGAAGTTGCATCGCAGGAAATAATCAGAGTCAGACACAGCGGTACATGCGTGGGATAAACGGCGAAAAGAATATTAGAAACAATAATCGTTTGTCACCAAACTACTTCTTAGATTATTTGTCCATTTCAAAAGGGGGAAGGAAAACGAAAGAGAAAAAATAAAGAGGAAACTTTCATTTTCCGCACATTCTTCAGAAAGTAGCCGGGGGAGATTAGTCACTGAAAAAGCCGGTACACGTGTCCAGAGGACAAACCGGGGGG
The DNA here is from genome assembly GCA_029962745.1 of Echinometra lucunter. NCBI lineage: Eukaryota > Metazoa > Echinodermata > Echinoidea > Camarodonta > Echinometridae > Echinometra > Echinometra lucunter. The sequence goes on from CM057171.1 coordinate 3,646,273, forward strand.
GGGGGGGGGGGTCGGACTTGGTTGATTGAATGCATGTTATTAGTAAGCCCTTCCTTGGCATCGATGGATGGCAGTCTCTAAGGGAAGTGGGAGGAGACTTATCATTGGTTAGAATTCCGTAAGTACCCCCCCCCACCCGCTATTTAGTTTTAAACCATCCGCTTATAGAGTTAGTGTTAGGGTAAGACTAATACGTCATGTAGATCAGTTTTACTTGGGATTATATACAGAAATCTGTCCATATCATCTTCCTTTGATGTTGCCTTCATTATCTCCTCTTCTTTCTCCTTTTCCCTCTTTGCCCCCCCCCCCCTCTCCCTCAATGGCATTAAGGTCGGGGGGGGGGACATTTTCCTTGTTCCCTGTGGCTACGCCATTGTCGGTCAGTAAATAGCCGGTGCATGTGTCATTTCTAATTTCGTCAAATCACCAGCATAAAGTGGATCTCGAGGGGTACATCCAACAAAAATATTGAATCGTTTGAAGACCTGCCGGGAAACAGTTGGTGCAGTCGTGTTCCATCTTTCTTCTTCCTCTTCATCTTTATCATAATCACTCTATTTTCTTCTTTCAACAAATTTCCATGCGCCTTAGAATTTCGTGTCAACATGTTTTCCAGTCAACAAAGGAAAAGGATTGTAATATTTGATTGACAGTTCTTTTGACAATGTTTGAAATCTTAAGTTAAAAGAAAAAATTAAGGATAATCTAAAAATGGGTCATTTTCTGTCTAGCTCTAAGCAAAAAGACCACATTACTTAAAGGTAAATAGTAAAAACATTGAGATAAATGGCATGTTTAGTGTTTACATCATGCCATCACCGCGACATTATAGTGAATGTGCACACTGACAGAAATAAACGGTTTTAAAACATTCAGAAAAAAGGGGGAAAACAAATGTTAGACAATGTTAGAAGGTTGTAGAAACCATTCGAAGGTTACTTTCAAACTTACAGATTTCTGGCCGATTTATTTCGCCCTCATGTACTTGTAGTATACACAAGAGAATGTCTGATCCAACTTAAGCATAAGATGTTTTCAAGATTTTTCTCCGTTGCTCAAAAGATCGGCATCATCAAGGTCATTGGCCATACGGAATGGTATTTGACATCATTATTTTTTCCTCCACGATATACTTCCTGAACGTCCATACGTTGTAGTGATTAAACCCTTTGCTATTGTGCTTGATCATGAGGTTATACCCTATAGCCGAACCGACTACAAGCTGATCAGACAAAAATGCTTGAAAGCGGAATCCACTCGGCGAGAAATGATGTTGCTATGGCAGGCAAGACACATGTAAACTCTTTTGTTGTTGAGAGAAACTTTTGTTCAGGTCTCTTGCATAAAATTGTTCACTAAATCTAAGGGCCTGTCATGCATGGAGGAATTCGTGCGAATGGTTCCAGTTTGCTAACAATGATTGTTTCTATGTCTGATAAAACTCTATCTAGCATTCTGATCGTCAAAGGCAAATTTTGTGTGGGAATCATATGGATAATTCGAATTAATAGTCTTAGTCAATGGACTCATCCGAGTTCACAACCTGATTACAACTTAGTCGCATTCAAATTCTGTTCATACTTGTTGTCAAAGTTTGCTATTGATGATTTGTAATCTGGTAATGTTCAATTATTAAAGTTGAAATAGCAGGAACAACATACCCAAGGTGGACTCTGTTCCTACATGAATTCTTCTCGCATTTGTCTGGCATCTCTGAAAAAAATCTTTTGTATGAATTTTTTGCTGTTAAGTTAAAGTGGCCTTTCACTTTTAAAGTTACCAATAGCAACCCTTCTGTATGAAATTTACATGTTTATACAATGAATCTATATCATAATGTTTTCGATGTTGTTTTGGAAAGTTCACACAAATGATGCAAATTTCAGGAATTTCTGCGTAATCTTCAAAATAGCCCGTAGACATTTACCTATATAGGAAATCAGATCTTCTTTGTGCTCTGTTTTGGGTACAGATCTTACATTTTTAAATTTGTGAAAATACAAGTTTCGCCCACTGGTTAATGTGCGAGTCAACGGATAAATAAAAAGGTTAAATGCATATGATATCTGTTATGGTATTCAAATCTCCTTTATTCGCCCACCTTCAGCAGTATAAGAATAAATCTTTCCCCTTGTGGAAGTGTAGTCATGGTATTGGCTCTTTGCAATTCCATTGCGAAGGCGGATAAACCTCTGGCAATACAAGGTATTAGGTTTGTTGAAATACGTAGACTAGAAAACCTTTATTCTAATCTACATGTATGTAACTTTTTTCTTATTATGTGCCTTGTTTAACAAAGAATCTCAAAAAATTTACAAAGAAAAATAAGAAGAGAACAGAAGAAAGAAAGAGTGAATGAATGAATGAATGAATGAATGAAGCAAGCACAAGTTAACTGTGGGTCAATATGCCATAGAAAATCGTGAATTTGATAAATTTGAATACGTTATGTAGTTAATTTGTTGAAACAAAAATCCATGCCCCCTTTAGTCAGGTGTTAGTTATTTTTAGTCTACATTGTTTTTTGTAGACACGGTGACATGCATGCACAGAAAACATCATATAGAAAAAGTATAGCTGTGAGGAGCCAGGTGTAATCGTTATTACTTTTTCATTTTCATTTCTTTCTCAATATTGTAATGAATATTTCCGCTCGTTGTTTGTTTTCCTGAAGTCCATACCACTCTGGAGTGATTACCTTTAAATGTTAGGATGACACCCCTAAGACATCCCAGCCCTTCGTCGGTACAAGCTTGACTGTGAAGATTTAGCCATCGCACTCAACATTAATGATAGGACACCCGCGCCATCGAGAAGATGACGTCATCAAAACCTCTGCAAGCAGGGTTTATTGGGGGTGAAAGTTAGGGAGATAGAAAGACGAGATGGACAAAGAGAAGAAGAGAAAAGGATAAGAAAGGTGAGAAAAGGGGGCAGGAAAACATCACCTTAACCATTTATCTATATTTTCCGGGTCGTCACCGTCCTTTCTCTCTCATTATCCTCTTCCCCTATTCAGTTGATTTGAGAGGATGAAAAGGAAAGATAATAGAAAAAGTTAAACTAAACCGAAAAAAATAAGAAAATCTTATAAAATAAGTCTATAATTCCTTTTCAGTTTAATTAGGAAAATTTTCCAAAAGTTACCTCACTTTCTTGTTTTAATGCATTTATACTAAACCCTTGCTAAAAATGCGAATAATGACTACGTAAAACGATTTCTACTGAATCACTTTTTTCCATAAAACATTAAGACACTTTGAAATTGTGGTATAACATTTTGAAAAATACATGTACATATATTTTCAGTCATGCAGTTGAACTTATTTTCTATGTGAAGTATATAGATCTAATGACTATTGCATCGGACTCACTTTGTCCACGTACAATCACAATAGAGCCAGAAGATATTTTGCCCTCATATTGTAAACGGTATTGATAATGCCACGACACACACACACACACATAGCGCACACGCACACACCTATGCTCTTACCTACATCCTCGCGCTCTTCCTCACACCGTAACACGGCCGCCTACGCATGTACCCATTTATACATCCCCACGACCTTTCATAACACACCATATCAACGACCCACTCTAAGAAATGCATCGATTACTGTTGGCACACCAATGCTTCAACGTCAATCTTCTCCAACCTCCTCAAAATATTGCGAATTTATGAATGAAAATATCGATTATTTCGAGAGGTGAACGTCTTTAGGAAAATACAAAGTCATGGTAGAAAGTGGGTCATGTTTAACCCATTCGTGACAGGAATTATTTAAAGCCTAATTTGATCAGCTTTTATTCTTCAAATTGGCAACACCAACATTTTTATTTCATTGCTACATTTTTCTTATAAAACGTCATGTATCTGAAATGAATATAAATTTACAGAAATTATGATGAGAAGTCAAAAGTTGCCAATTTCCAGGGGAAAACGGTGATTTTAAACTTTCTATCACATTGCCAATTTAAAGATTTTAATGCTTATTTTCCTTTTAAAAATTTTCAGCATCAAACAACGAATATTGACGCAACCAAAATGAGCACAGTTTGTATAGAATTTTTTGCTCTTTCTGCTCATGTATTTGGTATAATTTTTAGGGCTCTGCATCAAAAGTTATTAGGTCAAACCACAAAATGTGGACCTCTGTCACGAATGGGTTAAACAGTTATTAATCATTGAGCAAATCCTCCTTAACGCCTCCAAAGTGAGCTTTGTCAGAGTGATGTGCAAGGGCTTAATTGATCATTTTCACTGATTTTCATTTAATGTCAACGCTTGCATGCAAGTCATGTCATGATATTACGAAACTGTTGGAGGTTGGACCATTACCTGGTCTCTTTTATCATTATGAATAAGGAGAGTTACAGCAAAACCATCATCAGAGCAAAAAAAAGAACCGTTATCATTCTAACTTATACTGCTTTCACATCAAGGTACGGTCGCTGCGACCGGTCGCTGCGACCGTACCCAGCGACCGATCGGACGTGCTTTCACACCTCCGTCAAAATTTGGTCAGGCCCAGAGCGATCGGTCGCTGTATAGCTGACCTAGCCGGAAGCGGAAGTAGAGATGGTGCGTAGGCATGTATGGGGGTCATTGCATTTCGATCGGTCGCTGAGTACGATGTGCTTTCACATCTAGCTTGCATTGGTCGCGATCGGTCGCTGAAGTACCTCAGCGACCGTACTCAGCGACCGATGAAATGCTTTCACATTATGATTTCATCGGTCGCAGCGACCGGTCGCAGCGACCGTACCTTGGTGTGAAAGCAGTATGTGATTCGGTGATCCTGAAATATTTGTTCCTGTCTTTTTGTTTGTTTGTTTCTTTCTTTCTTTCTTTGGTTTTTAATATTTCTTGTGTATGCATTCAACCACATTCTCTTCACAACGTTGGTTTCCTGGTGAGCAATGTATAATAGTCTTCATTACTATGATTCGTTTCATCATTATTCTATGGTGGGCAGATGCATCTCAGCAACTCTAAGAGGGGAAAAAATCTTCTCAACTATTCTCCCATCTTTTCCCTAGCTTTTAAAATGTTCTTGTGACGTCAGTTGAATACCCTTCTGTTTCTAATCAAACTATGAATTCCTTAATTGAACATTTTGCACTCAGCGACATGATTCAGGCTGAGGAAGAATTTTCTTTTGATTCCTAAATACATGAAGTATCACCCCTGGGCATTCTACAACCATACAAACTTGATAACAAACTTGATAACTACTTTGACGTAGAAGAAATGCTCGTATGCCTCTTGGCAGACGAAACTGAAAACTCCGGCAGCGCCAGAACAAAGTTATAACACGGGCAAGTCTGAGCTATTTGATCACCTAGGTTAAAGAAGATTTTAGTCTATCTGATTATTGTATTTAGTTGATAGCCGCGTACTGTTGCTTTGATTAGACAAAATGAAGTCAAATGTTTAATGTCTATTTGTGTGCAAAACTCCACAATACTTGGCAATGCTTGGTAATGTATGGGGCAGAAAATTACCAAATGCCTTGTACTTGCCAACGTATATCATATTTCCACATAGAGTAGACGCACTAATGACTATCAGCAGGCGATATGTTTCTCAATGGCGCATTTTGCAGACTTGGCAATGACACGACCCGATGGGGGTATTTGACACAACCGAGTACCCCCGACGCCATGATGCCCTTTACTGTATACAAGCAACCACGAGCCTAGACGCAACACTTGCGAGACAGAAGCTGACAAAGTCACAAATTTCAAAGACATTCTTTACTGAAGCTATCCCATTTAATCATCCTTTTTTTGCGAAAGGGAAACGTTCCACCATGGCGTTGGGGCAATGTGCCGCCTTCTCACCTCATTTTTCTCCACCAAACGTTGCTTCCAAATCAAAAGCTTCGTCCAAAAGTGCGTGATTTCAAAGGATGCGAGTGAAACCCGATGTATTAAATCTAAGGAAATCCATGCACAAGTTATTAACATGGCTGAAGAGAGATATTCCTCTTTGCAATATTCATCTCCTACAATTCATAGAACAATTTTAATTATTACTTACTCAACCTTTCCCAGTCGTTTTGAAACATTTCCTATCACAGTTCGATTCTATCACCACAACTCATATCTATCTGTAATTAGATTCATGATATTCGAAGAGTTTATATGCTAAACAGATAAAGGCCATTTTTGAAAATTTCAAAGGAAGCTAGGTCACCATCATTATTATATTACACAATAATACCTTTCAAATGATATATTGGTCATGAAATATAAAGGTTTATTTGTTGAAGTAATGGTCAAAAGTAGCACATGTTTTATTCTTATTTTTTTCCCTTCATCTTCAATTACAAATATCTCAGTTTGACAAAAATGGATATATATGTTTGTTTGTTTGTTTGTTTTTCATACAAACTCTCCATGTTTACTACTGTAACAATAGTGTATCCGATTAATTTTGGTATTATAGAAAAAGTTAATAGTTCTGGTTGTGATAATAGCAATCGTCATTTCGGGTGATGTTCGTTATTCCGAAGGTTCGTTATTCCGAAACACTCAAATTGCGTATACCTAGATGGTCGTTAGTCCGAAAATGAAAAAGGGTTCGTTAATCCGAACATTTGTGGCGTTATTCCGAAGGTTCGCTTGTCCCAAGGTTCGTTGGTCCGAAAATAAAATAAGGTTCGTTATTCCGAAGGTTCGATAGTCCGAAAATGAAAATACTTAGATTCGTTAGTCGGAAAATAACTAACGAACTAACGATCCTCATTTCATTTTCGGACTAACGAACCTTCGGAATAACGAACCTCATTTTGTTTCGGATTAGCGAACCTTCGGAACAACGAACTATTTTTTTTTTTTTTTTTTTTCATTTTCGGCTTAACAAATCTTCGGGTTAACGAACCTTCGGAATAACGAACTGTAACCGTTATTTCTACTGCGTCAACCTTTCTTGTAACCTAAAGTGTCATGACTTACAGATCTGGAAGGCTTTAGCCATTTTTCATCGTCCCTGTCTCGTATCCGTCTATGGTGTACGTCATTTTCATTCTCAAAAAAGCAGTTCAGGTTCTATGACGCAGAACGAATCAGCTCCCCTGATCGACCTCGTTCACACTACTCTCAGATCAACGTCTCCAACAGCCAAGCCGGGCTTGTCATGCTTGTGGATGTTTAAGCTGGCTTTTTTTAAAAAAAAGATTCCAGTTGATTTAATATTTCATTTGTGTTCATTCTCTAAGTGCAAAATATACTAGAATGAGATGGAAATTAAATTAGAAATGTCTTATGTGGCTCTATTTTTTTTCTGTGACGTATGTCAGCAATTGAGAAAGGTGTTATAAGACAGGTGGCTAATGTGAAAGAGGCCACATAAAGTTCGCTTAAGTGAGGCTGTAGACGAACCACTCTTAATACGTAACTTTAAGCAAACATCTTTGAAGCTTTTTGACTTTTGAAAAGCAGCCCTTAACGACGCGTTCGTGTGGCCCACCGGTGTAAGCCCTTTCAACTTAAGGGGGCATGAGATTTAAAGGTTGAAATTACATCTTCCAATTAAAGGTTTCATCGATACGATTTTAGAAACTCTTGAATACCCCTCCATTAAATTCTGATGTAAAAGTGAATTACCAGTAATAGAATGACGTCTTTTTATTTCAACATTAAGCATCTCAAGGTCAGGTTTCTTTGTTTTAAAACAAATCAAATGAATAAACGAGATAAAAGCAACAGATTAACTTTCCAGCGAACAGGTGCGGTGTTTCCTTGATTAAGAGTATGAATTAAGAAAATCATTTGATTTCGTTGATTGAATATATATTGTGTACTTATCAAATCAGATAACGATAATATTGTCATTATATTTATCACTATCATCATCATCATCATCATTATCATTATCATCATCACCATCATCTTCTTCATTACCATTATCATCATCATAATTATCATCACCATCACCATCAATCCAATCATCATCGTCATCATCATCACCATCATCACCATCATCATCGCCATCATTATCATCACCATCATCATAAGCATCATCATAAGCATCATCATAATCATTATCATCACCATCAGCATCATCATCGCCAACATCATCATAATCATCATCATCGCCATCATCATCGCCATCATCATAATCACCATCATAATTATTATCATCATCATCATCATCATCATCATCATCATCATCATCATCATCACCATCTCATCGTCAACATTTTGTCTGCATCATCATGATCATCCTCACAATATCATTATGATCAGTCGCGTTATCTTCATAATACCTCACTTTTATTCTTTCCCAAACCAAACATAATTTCTATATTTTTGAATACCTAGTTAGCTATTTATATTTCTATTTCTTCCTATTCCTCCTAATCTTTCGATCTTTCATCACCAATTTGACATATTTCTTGTGTAACTTCCATCGTAGTTCATTACAAGCACACATGTCTGTAGGCACCTGTTACTCTTTTACCACCAAGATCATGTATTTTATCATTACTCCTTATCTTCTTGGATAATGGATATGATATGTCTCCACACCTGTGACCGAGACACTTAATTTTCATAGAAAAAATGATATCCCTTCATATCTATCGACATAAATGTCATTGTTGTTGAACTATGTGTCAAGTTTATCATTTTAAGATTGTCAAGCCCTATCCATCCCCTTTTATTCTTGAGCAATCGATCGAGCGACTACGTGGGTTCAGACACTTCCAATTATGATTTTTAATTTAGTACTATGTGTAGGTTTATTTATTAATATACAACACAGGTTTGTACCCAGATATGCCAAAATGAATAGTGAGCAATAGAATCATGACTTACGGGAGAGGGAGATGGGTGAGGTCAAAAGCCTTGATATTTAAAGCTCAATGTTTTTTTTTTTTTTTTTTGCAATCAAGGTATTAAGATACCTCCCCCTAACCCCCTTCTCCCGCCCCCCCCCCCCCAAATGATAAAATTATACTAACGAATCTGAGGCGATGATCTTTATCTAAGCATCACCAGGCCATCATTTCGGGTGAAGGCCCATTTATTATACCCGAACATCTCCCTCGTATATTTTCATTTCCGTTCTCTGATCAAAATAGTTTACATTTTGTTTTATATTTGATTTCTTGTCCATGTATCACAAAGTTTTAATTTCATTTTGCTAGTCCTACGTCGATAATTTATTTAGGCTTTCTATAACTCAAATGCTTCAAAAGATCAACCATTTCCCTAATAAGTGCGTCAACAGCTTAAAGGAGAATGAAACCCTGGGGGATCAAGTTTTATGAAAAGAGGGGATCGAGAGAACCATTTTTTTTTTAATTCCATCAAAAAATAGTTACGAAAGGAAAAAGTTTGAAAAGTCTCATTTGATTTTCTATGGCGATCCTCAAAATGACAATGTTGCTTCCGAATGGCAGGTTTGGAAGGACAAGTCTCAGTGTTTTGCACATAAAATATAATATTTTCTCCATTATCTCTAACGATGCTGGTTGTATCTTTGTGAACTCAACATACAGTTGTGTCAAATTCATTTTCCCACGATATATCTTGAGCTATGAAGAAGGAGACAAACTGCACCTTCAGAGTCGTTTTGAAGTAACATTTCCAATTTGAAAATCGCTACAGAAAGTAAATTGAGACTTTTCAAACATTTATAACTTTGTCGTTTGATGATTTCGTAACCGTTTTTGATGGAACTTTTAATAAATTGCTTCTATCTATAATGATCTATCCTCTCTTTTCATTAATATATATGTGCTCCATAATACATGTACGTTGATATTTCATGCATTGATACATATTGAGGGTTTTTAAGGTACAAACATGACAAAGACAACAAATTATAAAAATACTGAACTGTTTTAAAAGTTTTTATAAGCCATTTTCTTTTATTTTTTTTTTCTCTCAGAATACTTTATCATATTTCGATGTCATTGACATCAGATGAAAGCAAAATACATCATAATTATATACACATATATTTCTTTTACTATCCTTTATACTTAATCTCTGTACATAGATCAAAAACATAACAATCTACAAAAATTACCTTTGATAATATCTTAAAACGTCGAGCTCATGCCACAGGTAATCATTGCAATACATCTTTGTTTTGTTATATTTGGCATTTTAAAATCAAGAGTTGCATAAGTTTTTCGAGGTTTATAAATAAAAACATTAAAAATTCAGAGGTTAACACGTTTGTTTTGTTACAAAAAACCAATTATAATAACTGAATAATAGTGAACTCCATATTCAACCAATTAGTATCGACCTGTGATTGTAGATATTAGTTTAAATATAGTTAAATAAAAATAAACAACTGAACATTCGTTTACATGGCACATAAGTAATTTCATTGTTCTTTTCTTTTCTTTGTCTTAATGTTGCAAAATGTAAACACGAACTCTTTTCACGGGTATCAATACTCTTCTTTCATTTCTTTAAACAAAATAGAGTCGCTCAAAGTTCTATGGTTTGTTCTTTAATAAGACGATCCTCTATCTTGGAAGAATATATTAGTCTTCGATATCATAGTATGGCATGCCATACCAATTCTAAAATATGCACTGGATAATGAGGACTAAAATGTCATATTCATGGTCCTCCCAAAAAAAATAATTAAAAAATCGGCTTTCACCCTTACTTGTGGCAGTTGTGAACACAACCCTCACATTTTTCCAAATCAAATCCATGTAATTTTGTGAGGCATGCACGGAGTGAATATTCAAATCTGTAAAAAGGGCGCTTCTCCCCCCCCCCCCCATTGTGATTTTATTTTCGTTATTTTTTGTTTCTATTTCCTTCCTTTTTTTTTTTTTACTTTCAGTCGATACCGAAATCAGCTTCCTTTTTATCACAGCTGACTTAACTTTTAGACAACCCACTCACAATTATCATTATGCTGACAAGGTCAAATATTATTTCTGATAACCTTGCAAAAACAATGCGAAATATATCTCGATGAAAAAATTAACACAAGAAACGGAGAAATCATTAGAGACTACTTTACAATATACAAAGGATAGTTTTTAAGGGGTACGGAATTGTTCGAGGAAAAGAAAGGTTTTGTTCGCTGGCTAATATGACAAAGGACACAGAAAAAAAAAAAGATGGGACGCCATCTATCATATTTTATATGAAGACAAACTTCAAAGTATGTAAGCAGACGGGTTAGAAGAATGAAGATTTTTTTTTTTTTGTTTTTTGTTCATGTTCTTCTCTTTTTTTTCCGGAGACAAATTGAAATGTTCGAAATATCTTCACTGAGAATTCTTTCACCAAAATAAGTTCAGTTTTCTTGCCTCAAGATTAAAGATAACAAACTTGCTTTTTATGGAAACAAAATGGGCTTTTCCTAGACATTCACCCCGCATTCACCACGGTGACTGCAATGGCTATTTCAAAAACTTTTTCTACAGTAGACATAGACAATGATCGGTGAATGATATCAGAAAATAATCAGAGAATGGAACACTGCAAAAATCCGCAGCAGCAAGGCTACGTATAAACAGTAGAACGAGAGAGGACGCTGTTTGTTCTATGAATCATCTCATTTTGAGTTTTGTCCTAGCAAAGTAATAACAGAAGTGTATAAAACGTAAGACTTTCTATTCTAAAATGACTGCATGAAAGAGCAAGAGAACATAGGCTGGGTAATTGGGTTCAAAGACGCCCATTGTATTCCTACATATTATAAGGACACATCATTTGCAAGACCCTAGCCAAGTGATGATCAGTATAATACAAAATGGATAATTAGTATGCAATTTATAGCAGAGCAAAATGAAAAACCCTTCCCTAGTGATCTTTTCGTTACAGCACTCCCAAATGCAGTCTGCCTGGTCATATGGTAATAAGAGGATAATCAAATACAGAGAAAGTAATCACGATATTCTGCAAACAATTTGTTAGTAATAGTTATTAGTAAATGAACAGGAATGAGTTAAAAGGAAAGGTTAACAAGGAGGGAATACAGATTTCGACGTTGTTCGTAATTTATTATCACACGTTTTGACAAATTTGGTCCAATTTATGACATGAAATAAAAGGTTCTATACATTTTGCATGTCCGTTGCTTGTTCTTGGGTAAGATATACCTTTTACAATATCCGTACAACTGGAAGCGTTTATAATAAAGAGCGATTATCATTATGAAACCTGGAAGCTAGCTAGTTTCATGGGTAACTGTCGTTATCTCCGGCCGTCGAAGTCGATCTCCGATCTCGATCGCTTCCTCTCTCGAAAGGACCCGACAAAACCCGAACGATCCACTTCTTCCAGTGTCTCCAGCGAACTCAGCACGAGGGCGCTGCTTCTCCTCTGATGGCTGAGCTGTAGTCTCCTAACAGCCGCATGCTCACGTGCATATGACGACGGCGAGGATGGCGTAGACCCACCGGACGTGTTCGCGAGGTAATCCATGGAGGACGGCTGTATTTGGAGGCTAAGCCTTTGCAGAGATCGTTGCCGGTCTGAATTTGTATATATGCATATATGCGTTTGGGGGAGGGATTTTCCAAAGTTTGTTATGGTGCGTGGAATTTGGAAGGGATGGGTTCCATTATAAATAAATGGATGAGGGAATATCTTAGAGATATTATGAAGGATAAATGTTGTTTATTTGGGAGTTTGGTGATTGAAAGGAAATGAATTGAATGAAAGTGCATGGAAATGAAATGGTGCTATAAAGAAAAATAACACAGTTAGATGAAGAAAGGCGCATGCGTGCGGGTAGATGCATATATTTAGAACGTACACTAAGCGATATAGAAATGATGAAATTATGGAATGAGTGCAGTAATTAGAAACACGGAACACACACGGAATAGGAGTTTGCACACGTAGTATAAAGAGGACAGAAAATTTAATTTGAATGATAAAAGTTAATACAGGAATTGCCGATGGAAAGCCACGAGCATCCCTTAAAATGATGGGTATGTATCATGATCAAACATGAAGTCAATAAACATAACATCATCAATAGTACAACATTAATACACAGAATATTGGGCATAGCGTAGCAAAACAAAATAACATTTTTTTTCAACAAAATAGTTTGAGAGGTATAAGCTCGCAGAGACGGGAGAGTGAACGTAATATCATTGCTTGCAGAATGAGACAAGAATATCGTGGGATTTAAGTCGGAGAAAACAAAATGTTTACAATATTTCGTTTTGTATATTTGTTTATTTGTCAGAAGGGCCGTGGTAGTGCAAAGAAAAAATAGTATCACCATATCAATATGCGTGCAGGGCGGGAAGAAAGTGAAACAAGAGATTAGGCTTGTTATTTTTTTTTTTAATGTGTCGACATTATCAGCAATGAATTTTGTTCCAAAGAGAAAAAGCATGATTTTAATCCAAGGATTCGTTGGGAGTTCAGATAAAAATATATATGACAAGAAAGTTGAAAGAAAAAAACATAAATAACATCATATAAAATCACGAGTTGAAAGATTTGAAAGCGTACGAATATGTGACAATTATTGCATAGCGATATTAAATTGTGGTACAAAACCAATAAGCGAAGCAGATGTACGAAGTAAGTTATAGACTACGATTATGCGGAAGCGAATAGGGATTATTTTTTTTTATGAAGTCGAATATTTGTGATGGCGCATGAAAAATGGGATAAATTGACCGATCATGAATGAAAATATTTCAGTTGGGGAAGGGTGAATAAAAGGAAGAAATAACAATATTAATCAAGTGAGTTTATGTTGATCACTTTCAGGCAAAATCTGGATTTTTGGTACATTTCTATATACATTCATGCATTGTTGTTGTTAGTCGGTACAGTGGTGTGGGGAACAAAAATAAATAAAAAGAAAGCATAATTAACAAAATAATAAATAAATCTAACTGACATACAATTCTCAATATTGCAAATTATAAAACGGAATGGTGTAGAATTTTTCACATTAGGTTAAATGAGTTCAACGATGAACACAGTGACAAGTGATGACACGTGCAAATGAAGAGTGGTGGGGAACCAGTCTCTGGAGAACGCGCCTGAAGTTTTCTTTTAAAATTAAAATTCATGTTACATAGGTATAACACTAATTCATCAGGTCCTTAAATATCGACCGCATTTGAAGCCATAACCCAAAGTACTACTCGGCAGCGCTGAAAACTAAAGCACAATCGAAACTAGGAAACAATTCATTGGTGTTAAGCAGTTTAAAAGGAAGAAAACTAGTAACTTTTATACGACTTAGTTAATACAAAAGTTATGTCTTTGGCTAAAGAATACAAATGCACCAGATTTATCTCAGGCAACTGTTTGCAGGCTTTCAACAATCCCTCCACCGGAAAAGAAGAGCAAGCACAGATAAATTTTCTGTCCTAACTACTAAATTCAGCCGTTGCTATTTGCTTTAGCAGATTCAATCATTTCATTGTCTAACTCGGGCATCGATTCAGAGGGATGATCAGGGGTATCGTCTGAAAAGCGCATGCGCATGAACTTTCGCCTGACGTTGTTAATACGGAAGCTGAATCTTGACCTGCGCAGGAAGGCTAAACTCGGCGACGCGAATGCGCGCGGGACGTACCCTGGAGCTATTGCGCAGGAATGGTGGTGACGACATCAAACAAAAGTGGATAACCACGAGATAACATTGGACCAATGAAATGGGACATGCAAATCAGTATGTGATGACGTCACATGACGGTGACAAGGACGGTGAAACGGGAGTTTATTTCACGGATGGTTCGATTTGGGAGAGGAATGGAACAAAAAGACAAAAGTCGGGAAACGTGTTAATTTTTGGATCGAAATGAAAATAAACTCTTAGCAAATCAAACGCGTTTTACTACAGCAGATTGTGAAACAGAAAAATTATCAACCAAACGCTATTGTACACTTAATAACAAAAGACAGGGGTGTCTAAATAATAAGCTTCAAAATTAGCTTACAAATTAAAAGCTAGTGATAACAGTTTCTTTAAAACGAGTGCTTCGAATTAAGACGTCGGGTACTACGTTATAAAGTCTGTATTAACAAGGGTAGTGTTGCTTGCTATCTAGGATGGCGTTGAAGCAAAAAAGGTTGGAAATTTTCAACGACACAATTATGGAGGAAATGGGAATATAATACAAGAAATATGAAAACATGAAACATACACAGATCATCAGAGATTATGTATTAAAGGAGAATGCAACCCCTGACATCAGTGTGCTCTTTGTGAATAAAGGTGACCAAGAAGAGTTAACAGTGAAAGTTTGAGCAAAATCGGACAATCGGTTCAAGCGTTATAAATTTTGAAAATTTCAGTAAGTCCCTGTTATGGGATCCTTGAGTTGGCAACTTTGCCAGCATCTGTGATGTCATCTTGGACAACTCTCAATTCATTTTGTACATGATTTTTCAAAAAAAAAATGATTTATATGAAATTTCAAGTCAGGAATCAACAAAATTCTTCCCAAAATGCCTGCAGAATTGATATAGCCATGTCATACTCAAACAATATATCAAAAGAAATTTTATTTTTCTTGAAAATAAAGAAAATGTTAAATTTTGTGTAGAAAATGAAAGGAGAGTTGTCTACGATGACATCATAGATGCTGGCAAAGTTGCCAATTCAAGGATCCCCATAATAAGGATTTACTTAAACTTTGAAAGTTCATAACTCTTGAACAGATTGTCCGATTTTCCTCAAACTTTCACTGTTTACTCTTTTTGTTCTTCTTCATTCACTGGAAGCACACTGATGTCTGGGTTGCATTCTCCTTTAACTTCGGGTCTTGAGCAATTGCACAACCTGCAGTCTTTGAAATTACTTTACGAAACAAAATATATATCCCTGTACATGAAAACTGTTACCATATTTGAGGGTCGTTTAGGACAATCAAGAATAGATCAAAATTTTAATGAAGTAAGAGGTAACTAAAGGTAATTCCGGCTGCCAACTACGTACAGCTCATATGCTGTACTAGTGCAGCGTCAACTGTCATGGAAATTTCACTGTTCCAGACCCAATTATCAAATATGAAAACAATTACAAACACTACCCTTCATATGCAGTTAGCAGGTCCTTGCCAGCTTCTTCGATTCAGCTAATATTTTGTCCAGATTCTTTCCGTTAATTAAGATTTCTTTTAAACGCCTATACGCATGAATTATGATTGTCTACAAACCAATCTTTCACACTTCTACGCAGGACGTGAAACCCAGGCCATTATTCTAACCAAAGGCCATCAGTATTGGAAGACTATGAAATATTCTAGACCAAATTCTAAAATTGATGTTCGGTAATAAAATGAGAGTTGTTTCCTTGGATCCGATTACCAAAAAGAAATAACTTTTGGAACCACGGATGAACGTTATTCGAAAGACTTAATCACCCCTGCCTACTCCATCCATTTTGAGATATCTCAGAGTTAACAAAGTAGAATCACTTTGTCATAAGGTATCCGAATCATGGTGCATATGTAACACCAAGGCCTGAAGGGTTATACCCCCTGCTCGCAAGAGACCTAGACTATCTTTGTGCCTCAGTCTCCGGGGTACATACTGACCGTATTTCCGTCCTTGGGTTCCGCTGCTGCCGCTCCCCGTCGTTCCCTGACCGTCCTCTTTGGCATTCGGGTCTCTGGCGGGGACAGCGGGATCGTCCTCCCCCATCCGTAGGTACAGCCCCTTGGAGCCGAGGAACGGGCATACGACCTTCGCAAGCAGTACCTCCAGTTGGACGTATTCTTCGGACGGGGTAGTAGCATAGGTGCCGCCATCATGGACCGCGTGGAGATTGAGCAACATTTGGGTGATTTCGGGCGGGATCTCACTCTCGCTGCACGACGATAATGCTTCTGTAGATCATAGGAGATATTCGAGAAAGGGGGATTATGCAATTAATTCTAGTTCGCCAAAAGAATACCATTTTCCACCCCCCCCCCCCCCCCAAAAAAAAGATAGTTCCACTATATACTATATATACCAAGTAATATTAAGTGGATTACATCGGATTGTCATCCTAGCCTTCGAGATCGTGTAAGGTCATTTACTGGTTGGAAGAGGACATATAATCACCAGTAAGTGGCACAGTGACTAAAAAAAAAAAAAAAAAAAAAAAAAAAAATCGGAATCTTGTGCTCTTGCGTCCTCTCAGTCGAAAAAACCTTAAAGACATCATGATGGGTAATATAGGAATATGACTTCTAAAACAGTTGCAATAAGTCCAAATGAATCACAGCTCGATTTTGATATAAATTTCAACTCTGCACATGAGAGATTGATAGTTGATAACCCTCCAACTGATTTCAGGATCAATCGCCATTTTCTTGATAAGACAGGTCCTAGGACCTACCTACTGGTCTAGTCCTTGACGTATTTAAGAAATTTATCTCTTCCATCTCCTTTGCACAACTCTCTTTGCGCCGGTCCCGTTTACATTGCGAAGTCCACTGACTCACACTCCCCGAAAATTCACCCTCCCTGAAAAGGAGAGTGAATTAGGGGCACTGAACTCAGTTAGAGTTCAATGATCTGGGGAGCGTTTCATGAAGTGTCCGGTCAGTGATTTTTTTTACGGATGAATTTGCTCAGTCAATCAGATGCAATGATTTCAGTAGGCTTATAACAGTTGTCAGTAAAAATCACTGACCAGACACTTCATGAAACGCTCCACAGGGGACGTCGAGCCATCTGCGCTAGGTATTCGCAAAGGGGGTTCAGGTACGTTATTGTGCACGCATTGGACGTTAAAGGAAAAATCAATAAATACGTCCAGAACTAGACCAAGGACTTACTTGCTAATGGCAGTTGTAGTACTACATGGTCACGGAACCCTAGTAATGATAGTTGATACATAGTTAGGCCTTTAGTCTGGAGGGAGAAAAAAAGTTGTTGAACATAAAACGGCCTTATGCGATGAACGTTTAATTTATTATCAAATAAATAGTGAATTCATTGGCACGATACAAATTTCTTCAGATAAGAAATAGATAGATAAGAATAAATCGTCCCTAAAGTCTCGAAATATGTTCAGGCGTAAGCTTGTTTGATAAAAAAAAAGGGGGGAAAGGGGCAATATTTGGTGACTCTGGTTAAAGAGAACAGTTTCCATCACAGGGTCATCATGTAAAGCTAATATTCATATTTATCTCTTACCTGCCAGATGAATTTTATAAGAATACCACCCCCAGAAATATAAGAAAGTTACAAATGAAATCAAGAATCATTTTATGTCACTTGGGTTTACAGTTGATTTTTTATTTTTTTTTATAACAAACGAATCTTAAAAATACATTGCTCAAGTGTCATGTGGCAATATGTAGCTACTTCTGGCAGTAACATCATTCGTACTGCAATATGGGTCTTCAACGGTACATTCCGTAGACCTCATTTATAGATGCTCCTGCCTTTACCTGGACTGGATAGAATATCGCCCTCAACGTCGGAAGTATCTCTGTGAAGAAGTAATTCCACAGGTCGGCTAGACTTTTAAGTAATCCACGGCCTGTATACAGAAAGCAGAAAAACAAAGACGGAATAATACTTTGTCACAAGAATAAGTTCCCATTCTTCAAACTTTACATAACACCCATGATCAACTGTTTCTTTTAATACGACTAGTTTTTTGCATTTTAAGACAATTAATCAATACAGAGCAGTTAATGTTCACTCTAAATTTCTTAAACTTGAACCAGGAACAAATGCATAATTTTTTTTTTTTAAATCCTATCTGAAAGATTTAGAAACAAGTCCTATTGATTATAATTTCTCAATCTAATTTTGGATTTTCCAGATCAAATCACAATCGATTAATTTCTAATCTAGAAAATGAAGAGTGTTGGAACTAAAGTAAACGCCAATAGCAGAATTAAATTTATGTCGACAAACCCTCTACATCGAACTACTTCATTAGCTAACAATTCATTGTTTTTGTTCTCTCTCTCTCTCTCTCTCTCTCTCTCTCTCTTAAAATATAATATTAAGATTTCATTGCAGATGGTGAAAGCAATAATTTCTGGCAGGATGTATTATCTTTGATTACAAGGAAACTGCATCAGCACAGACGCCCTTGAGCGATGATAGTGCGCGAGAATGCCTAACGGTTCTCTCCTTCAAGTTCAAGTTCAGGTTTTATTTCCAATATAACACAAGACATAAAATACTTTTTCTTCTTTTAAACAGAAATATCGTTAATTAACATGCAACATTTTTTCCTCTTATTAACATCAAAACAAATTAAATGTCTGCTTGACATAGTGTATTAAAAGGAAAAAAAGAATGATATTGGAAAAGTCGGAGAAGGAAGAAAAACCTATCCAAAAGGAAAGTAATAGTTATTCAAAACAACAGTCAGGGTTTCGCGACTGGATTTTTTTTAATTAGAAAAGCTTTAACATGCGTCATATTTGTTTAATGATTTTCTGTGCACAATACATCTAGGGCGCTTTTGTGCTGACTCTACGAAATGTTCCTTTTGTCATGAACGGTGCAAGATTTCTGAATGAGATGTGACCTTGTCCTTCACAAAAAGGCCCTACCTTCGTCATTGTCGAGCGAGTCATAAAGACTTTTCATCCCTCGTTGTAAAAGATTTTTCTGTGGAAGAAGTAAAACATATGTCAGTAAACATTTTTGTTTTTCATCAACCATCTTCGTTAACACTTCTGTTATTCTGTTGTTATTGTTATTTCTATAAAGTTAAGTCACGTCTCCGGGCTTTGAACCTTAAGGAAAGGGGTTCGAATCCCTGCCATTTGGCAAGAGATTGATCTACATTTGCTACACTCGACCCAGGTGTAGTACATGAGTATCTAGTAGGATTTATTCCTTGAATGCACGAAGCGCTACGGTCATGACGGTTGCTCGAGATAAAGCCAGGGTAATAATATTCTTGCAAGGCCCTCTAGGAGAACAGTTCTTAGTACTGAAGAGGCTACCCTGGGTAAACAAGACATATTATTATTATCATTATTATTATTATTATTATCATTATTATTATTATTATTATCATTATTATTATTATTATTATTATTATTATTATTATCATTATTATTATTATTATTATTATCATTATTATTATTATTAACAGAGTGGAAGCAACAGTGCATGAATTTAATAGCGTCTATGAATTCAAAACAGGCCCCCACGTACCCATCTATACACACACGCACACCCACTCACATACTTTCCTAGGGGACAGTTTACATTACGAAAATCGTCGACACTTCTTAATCGAGCGAGTTCTAAAAGATTTTTTTCTTTCACGTTGATTTTTTTTTCTGTGGAAGAAATACTGAATTCATAATATCAGCGAATATTTTTGCTTCTTATTACTCATATTGGGGGGGGGCTGATTTTTATTACCAACTTTGTTAAATGTTATTGGAGTATTTCTGGAGACATTTATAAGGGACTAAAATGACATTTCAGCTGTACAAAATATTACGGAAAACTGATCTGAAGATTATGAATGACTGATTTCGAAGACAAATTATTTTGAGCTTAATTAGAACATCAAATTTGTCTTGTCTTTCACAAGATTGTTTATCGTTTTTTGACATATATGAAGTTAGGTGTGCATATACAGGCTCTTTACCATTTTTTTAAAACTAAATTTCGTTGACATCAATGATAATATGGAATTTTTCCTTTATTTTGACCACTATCAAAAACTGCCCTTTCCTTACTTTAATATACAAACTTTAAAATAAAGGCTGAATTATAAGTTATTCATAATGCATTGCTGCCAAACTTATTAAAATGATAGTATTGTAGATGCAGTTCACTTACCTTATAATATTCTGATATAAATGACCCGATTTCAGATTTGATTGCAACTCTGCAAAAGAAAATATATTCACAGCATGAACATTTTAGAAAAACAAAAACATTTCAAAAGCAATTAAAGACAATTGAAATATCATTACGACACCAGTGCAGTCCAACCATGCCAACGGCCTTACAGAAAAAAAGAACAAACATAAAACAAGAATTAATCCGTACATCAGAAAAATATACTATTTCACATAAAGAGAAAGTAAAAAAATGTCATTCTTTTTTTTTTTCTCAAAATCCTGTGACATTCAGTGAAGCCAATACAGTCGGCATAATAACAAAAGAAAACAAATATCGGGGGATGAACGTTAAACAATTAAAAGAAAATGAAATACGCCGCGTAGGTAGCTACACATGATTGTTTTATTCCTGTACTATGCAAATTGATGTATTTATCAAACAAATTTATAAAAGAGTGGAGACATCAGTTTGCTCTTGAGGAGTTCCTTTTACCTTTTGAAAGCATTCAAAGAATTTTTTTTTCAAACTTTAAACATCTTTATATGAGTATAAAATGGTATACATTAGTCAGTTTTAATATAGTTTTCGTGTTGTTACTTTTAAATAATAACAATAATGGTAAAAACTTACACAACGCACACACCGTACAAGGACGCTCATGGCGCTCACCAGACTAACCCAGCAACGTTCTCTTTGATACAAGCTTACTACAAATTTATTTGATATTAGAGTTATTATGACTAAAAATTTAAAACAGATCCACTTACTTAACCATCCTGTTTAGTTCATATAGCTCTCCGGGTTGTAGTCGTCTTTTGTTGAATACTGATAACACTTTGCTCTGGACTCTGTAAAATAAAGAAAAGGGGGAGCACAGAAACAATGAAAATCGTGAAAAAAAAAAAACAACATTTCTTCAAAATTTAAAGGAATGTACTTGTCATCCACCAATTTACAGATTCTTACTTATAACGCATTAACATTTTAATTCCATCATCATTAAATCCAAAGCTTTGTACGAACATGGAAATACAATGCATTGTGAATTTTCTTTTTGATTAAGTGATGATCGTCCTGTACCATGGACTACTCGTAACCATTTTCAAATTGGCTTCATCATTACAATTTAATACATTTACAAAATACTCTGGCATTGCAAGCATGCCATTTGCAACGAAATAGCATATCCTTCGGGATAAGGAATCATTAGAGAACATGTGATTTCTCTTTTATATTTTTCTATTCAGAAACCAAACCAGGTATTCCATTTCACAACAAAATGGGGATTGGTTGTCATTCCATTCATATCCAGTAAGAACTAATGCGCACGAAATGGACTTGTTCACTAGCAGTCTGAAAATGTCATACTCGGTCTACGATTCACAGGATGGGGGGGGGGGGGGGGGCTAGAGGGTGGACCTGAAGTTCGTTTACAGTTATCATGGATACCGATGGAGTAATGGATTAAAGTTATCGATAGCACTTTCATCGAGACTTACTTCTTTATTGGCGTAGCGTTCGAATTTTACTCAAATTTATGGTTAGGGCTTAATTTATTGTATTCTTTCATGTATTCATATATTAATTTATTTGTATTTATCTTTCTATTTATTTATTATTTCATTCATTAATTTATTCAATCATTTATTCATTTATCTATTTAACTATTTATTTATTCATTCAACCATTCATTTATTCCTTTCCTCAAATATGGTGGATCGCCCATTCAACAGGAATTGCTTTTCAAAGGATTTCTGCCCGGAAGCTAGAAATTTTGGCGTTCGAAATTGATCTCGGAACAATCGACGTTGAAACATACAAACTTAGCACGCATATACATGGAATACGACATGTAGGCAGGAATACAAATGTGCAATTTATTACGCCAGGATAAAATTGCCTGTAATTTCGTAGTACAGAAAATAAGCATAATAAAAAAAGAATATAACCATGATTAAATTTATGCACACGTTATATGATATCAAGAATAATTCATGACATGACAAACTGCCATTCTGTAGACTGGCAGTGTGGATGTGATGCACGCGAACGAAGGCGTCTTGGTAATCAGAAATTCATTTATCAGGGAATCTATCGGCGACAAAGAAAATAACCCTTTCAACCAGAAACTTGATAGAAAGTGGCATTCTCAAGATTTCCATTTCCCTAAAGTTATCTATTTTGGTTTTTTTTAAAAGAAAGTAGGCCTCTTTTCTTTAGTATTATATTTGCCTCGTCTAATAAAAATGCAGAATTTTCATCACTCTTGATAAAGATTTTCATCCTTTTTATAGAAAGAATTCTTCCAGTGGATAAAAATTCTCTATCCTTTTTCAATAGCATAGATTTGTATTTTTTTTTAAATGGAGATTTACATCCCTTTTTGCTATAGCGCTGCCCATGGTCGTTCATCCCTTTCCTTTTAAAATTATTACTTGGCTTTTAAATAAAGCTATTTACATGTATAATGTTGTAACTTGTAATGTACAGTCAGTAGCACATGATATTTTTTTTTTTCGTCTGTCTGCTTAGGGGTTATCAGTTTTGTTTTGTCTTGTTTTGCGCTTGTTTTCTTCCCCTTTTTACTTCTTTCTATTTTTCAAATAGGCTTACGTCATAGCAATTATGTTATATATGATATCACTGAATGTAAACAAGCATATTACGGCGACCCAAACACAAACCACATACTTAAAGAGGATCTTGCCTCCTTGTGTTGACATTGTAAATTCATTTTGTCTTACACTGATTAAGAGTAGGAAATGAATGTGTTTTTTAATCTTAAAATTTCTCACCTATATGAAATTATGGTGGGGTTTTTTTTTGCCCCCCCCCCCCGTCTGTCGCTCTCTCTACTTTTTTTTTTTTCATGACAGTATCCGTACTTTTTCTCGCTTTTTCGCTTTTTAGGCATGTGTGAACCACTTCCATTAACTTTTTTTTTTTATTTCGAAACGCCTCCGTTTCAAAATCTTTGCTATCTTTCACAAGCTCTTCACATCCTCCATAATCTTGCCATTTCCAATTTCAAAATGGCAACTAAGCAAAGGTGTTTTCTTTTTTGAAAGCAGCAAGTAGTTACATACATTAAATGGCATCCATTTACTCGTCTCACTTCAAATCCGGCTTAGCGTCAGAAGGAGCTGCCTCTAATTCCCACTTCTCCTCTTTATTATTCATTATCATTTTAGTTGAATTTCTGAAGCAGTGTGAAGATCTGAGATATCACTGTGGTAAAATAGAGTGATGTTGTCTTTCTTTCTGCATTGTTCGCCGCCGCCGCCCCCCCCCCCCCATTCAACTCTTTCCCATGCAGTCTGTATTTTTCTACCTTGCCGCCTGTCTCGTTCTTCT
>CM057171.1:3670877-3686294 GCA_029962745.1 Echinometra lucunter
CTACCTTGCGGCCTGTCTCGTTCTTCTCCTTCTGTCTCTCTCTCTCTCTCTTTCTCTCTACCAGTCCTCTAGCTTTCCCTCTGTTTCCTCTTCCCCAGTCTCTCTCTCTATCTCTCTCTCTCTCTCTCTCTCTCCTGTTTGCTGTCTTTTTCCCCTTGTGTCTCCGATCAATCGTTTGATAGATTAAAGTGTTAAGTGTAAAGTTTAAGTGTAAGTATGAAGTGTTAAAAGTATTTAGGGTAAAGTGTTAGGTTTAAGTGTAAAGAGCCACTATACCTTCATCTCCCACTCTTTCTCTTTCTCTCTCTCTTTCTTTCTCTCTTCCAATCTCTCTCCCTCCCCATTCTCTCCCCCCTCTCTCTCTCTCTTTCTCTCTTCTCCCTATCTCTCTCTCTCTCTCTACTCTATATTTCTTAGATTAGATGTTGATCTAAGATATTGTGATTGAGGACAAATCCAATTTTTAGATTAAGATTTAAACTAAACGTCTTTGAAAACCGTGATTCTATGGTGAAAAATGGTTGCTTGAACGCAGCCTAAGTAATTTAGAGTGTATCTATTTCTCTCCCACCGACTTGCACTCCTTCACTATCTCTCTTGTTTAACATACTTTGAATAATAATATTATACCCCTATTTCCCTTCACCCAGCTTACCGCCCCCCCCCCCCCCGACCCGCTCCTTCCCGTACCGCCTCTGACTCTGTATACAGTATACACATCCACACATCAGTGTACATCCGATTATCTCCGGGCTGAGGCGCTTTGAGATGAGATGAGTTTGTATCTCCGAATTTCGCATAATTCATGCTTGCAAAACATCCCCATCAGAGCTGGAGTGTGTAGCGCACACGACCCCCTAGGTCACATGGGAAATGCCAGGTATTATGTACCGCCGATATCATACTTTACAGTCGAGTCAAAGTGGTTGGATATAATCTCAAAATTTAATCTTTTAATGTTTTCGTGCCCATCTTTTATAGATCCAGTGTGTAGCTCACACGACCCGAAGTCACATGGGAAATGCAACGTATTATCTACCGTCGATATTATACTTTACAGTCGAGTCGAAGTGGGTGGACTTAATCTTAAAATTTAATGTTGTTGATTAATTACTTTATTCATATTTCAGCAATAAAGGAACAGAATAGGATTTCCAAGATATGCAAAGACGAGTAAAACACATGATAAGAAAGCTCAGGGCTTGACCTACTTAATCGTCTACGCAGGGCAGGTGAAAGAAATAAAAATCATTAAAATAAAGTTTTGAAAATCAAAGCATGTAAACATGGTAAAATCACCGTGCGACCACATTACGAAAGAAATAGTTTCGAAGTTATCATTAACATTATTTTGATCACACAGTAAATTGGAACGGTGCCATATTGGGACGTTTGTCTTCAAATTTCTGGCAAAAACTGACAAAAGTTTCTTGCAAATCATAGAGAAAATTAAAAACGTTAAATTCAGAAAGAAATAGCGCTCTAAACAAACATGGGTACATGGGAATAGGCAAACTCGTTGCAGCAAAGTAAAAATACTTCTCGTCATCAAGGCCACATCTTTTAGCAAGATATTACTCTACAATTACCACTCTCGACCCAGGTGCAGTAAATGGGTACCCCGTAGGAAGAAATTCCTTGAAATGCCAGAGCGCTATATAGCAGCCTTGCTATGCAGTGGAGAGTCAGGAGTATGAGGTGTGACAAACATGAGCGCTTTACAAGAATACACTTTAAGTTTATCATTATTATCATATGAAATAAGAACAAAAAATCAAAATTTATGGCAAAAATTTTCACATGGCATTCTGCGATGTTCCTCCAAACATGTGAAGTGTAATTCTTGGCATGCATGAGAAAGCTCTAAACTTCTTTTTCACATTTACCCCAACTCCGTCTTCTCTTCAAGCATAATCTCTGATTGATACCATTGACTATGTCTATGTGGACATTTTCTGCCCTGCTGCAGCAGGGGCATTGATCCGCGAGGCCTTGGTTTCCAAACTATGTCGTTTTTTCGAGTATTGATAGTACCTTGATTTAAGATGTACTGCCTTGACTAGACGAGGCAAAAAATTATTGGTACCGGTCAGCTGTGAAGATGAGGAACACGTTCTATTCCATGATGATGCTGTGCGAATCTTGTTTCACAATAATCAAGGTCACCATAATCGTGTTCGTTGCCAGTATCATCCACTTTCTTCATTCTTTTGATTTTCTTAATTTCATGGAGAATTAAATCCATAGCTCAACTTGAACTGCAATATATTTGATAACACAGTACTGCGGGGTGGTTTTTTTTTTCTTCTTCTTCATATTTTTGAAAGTTTTCTTCTTATCTTGTCTATGTATTATCTTGCTTACTTTTCTTTCATTCCTCCTTTTGTTTCTTAATAAGTTACGTCTAACCAACTGTATCAATCATTTTCTTAAAAGATTTTTTAAATGTGACGTTAGTCATGTAAGTATGGCGATATCTGAAATACGGATATCCGACTTCGTGATTTGATTTTGCTATAAGAGTCGCAGACTGTACCACTTTCACTAAGAGCGCGGGGAAAAGAAATAAGTTTGTCGCGCTAATGGATGCCTTAGGCAGTCTTTATTCTATCCCATCATTTTACCCACTGCTATTTTCAATTCATCCCCGCTGACGAAATACACCCGAGACATATCATGGAATCAAAGATGAAATATCTCACAGGTGAAATTGTACAAGAAACTTTAAACAAGGCAGGTGAGAATCGAGAATTGTACAATGCTTCTTCCTTTCCTTATACATGACCTCTTTTCTCTCGGGGGGGGGGGTGTTTTTTGTTTTGTCTTTTGTTCTTGTTTTTTGTTTTTGTTTTTTGTTTTGCTTCATTTTCTTTTCCCGTTTTTCTTCTTAATCCTTCTCTTCTTCCCTCTTCTTCTTCTCTCCCTCTTCTCGGCGTTCTCTCTTTTGGGCGGATGGCCTCCGCTCAGAGCCCTCTTGAGCTTTTTTCCTTTTCTCTTTCTTGTTCTTCTTCTCTCTTCTCTTCTTTCTTCTTCTTACTCTTCTTCTTCTTCTTCTTTCTTCTTCTACTTCTGCTTCTCTTCTTCTTCTTCTTCTTCTTCTTCTTTCTTCTTCTCATCCTCCTCTTCTTCTTCTCCTCTCCTCCTTCCTTCCCCTTCCCCTCCTCCTCCTCATTCTTCCTAACATCCTTCTCCTTCAAGGATAAAGAGAATTAGATATCAACTTTGACAGTTAAATGAGGGTGACCATCTCTCGCTCGCTTAATGGAAGACAAATAGTGCAACTTTCGGAATGATTTAATTCAAGAAATGCACACAACTCCTACACAGTAGACTTGAAGAGCAGAGAGATGTCAGAAATATCAGATCACTCTAGTATGTTAGAATTATCGTATATTATGTAAAATGGGGGATTTCTGAAAATTTCTACCTAGGATAAAGAGAATTAGGTATCAACTTTAAGAGTTAAATGAGATCGTCCCTCCCATTCTCGTTTTCAATATCTTACGCGTCTATTGATATTTTCTTCCTCTCTCTCTCTCTCTCTCTCTCTCTTTCTCTCTCTCACACACGACACACATCTCCCTTTCTGCCTCTCTTCCATCTCCAGCGCTTTGCCCATCTCTCTCTCTCTCTCTCTCTCTCTCTCTCTCTCTCCCTCTCTCTCCCTCTCTTCAAATTATCTCTTTCTAACCTCCTCTACTGTGGACATGATAAATAAATTACAAATTTAATTAAAGCATCTCGACATAAGTTGACCTGCCCATATCAAACGAATTAGCCGACGTCCTTTCACGCTTAACTCGACCACGAAATCCAGTTCAGATGAGTATCATTCTATCCTCGCGAGCTCATCAAAATTACCGACCTTTTTTCATTACTTTTGATATGAAGGTTTTTTCAGAATCTGCATGAAAAGGGATGCAGTGTCCGACATATTATCAGCGAATTTATAGTTTCAGTGTCTACAATAATGGTTTAGCTTGTTCTCAAATTGTGAATAAATTTAACTTGAACTTGTCTCTTTTTGAATAGATATTAATTTCTAAATTCTCAAAATATGAATCTATAAACGTATCCCCCTATGTACGAAAAACAGCATTTTGCTGATAGGGTGTTCCGTCCCACAAGTAGTAAACAAATTAAAAAGACAAAATAATAATCTATAAATAATCAGCATAAACGTGATACATGAGCTGTTCTTATAATTGATTAATCGAATCGATGTTCAGAAAGCTTATGGATTATGATTTATTTTGAGAAATGCCAAGGTTATGATAGATACAGAAAATACCTCATGGGAAATCATCTATTTCTCTTCTTCTTCTTCTTCTTCTTCTTCTTCTTTTCGTTTTTAATCAGTGTTGAATAAGTCACAATATCAGTTCATATTGTATACCTGCTTTGCTTCTCTCTCTCTCTCT
Organism: Echinometra lucunter; assembly: GCA_029962745.1. NCBI lineage: Eukaryota > Metazoa > Echinodermata > Echinoidea > Camarodonta > Echinometridae > Echinometra > Echinometra lucunter. Next base: position 3,675,299 of record CM057171.1, read on the forward strand.
CTCTCTCTCTCTCTCTCTCTCTCTCTCTCTCTCTCTCCCCCCCCCCCCCCCCCCCCCCACTGCAATATCCATTAGAGAAAGGGTTTACATCTCATTGGACTATCTGCATCATAAATTGAGCAGCATTTAACTTAGTCCGTCGGGTTGTCCTAAATCTCTTTATCCACATGTCTAAACACTACGAGGCTTGACTTAAAATGACTCGACTGGAATTACCTTGGTCGGAGAAACAGGATATGTATGCTGTAGCCTGAATACAGCGTTCTTGATTGTCGTCTGACACAGTTTTCTAAAGATCCAAGTCTTTTTTTCAGCCTAAAATATATTCATTGTCAAATCTTCCTTTGACTTATAGCTCTGCGGGTTACTAGATTTAACAAAATGCACAGATATTAATAAGCGTCAATATGCTGGTTTTCTCCTTAAACAGCTTCACTTTCTTTGTAACGGTACATCTTCTGGATGAAATAGAGGTAACATGATAGAAAAAAGACATACGGCTGGATATCAGTCTAAAAGAATAAGCATCTTTCCCAGTATATATTTACAAATCCCCTCATGGCCACAACAGAGCGCTGTATTACAGTTTTGTTTGAGGGAACGTTGACGCAGTCATAAATAGATGTCTAAAATGTTTAGAAATAACTGGTAACATGAAATTTCAAATGATTTAATAGATTATTATAGAGTTATTAGCAACCAAAAATAAAAACATGGAATTCCTCTAGAAAGTACTCGAGACTTGGGCTAATTAACATTATGTCATCCATTACAAGTTTCTGATTTTCTTTCCAACATGTCCAAAGCTTTAGTTGATTTCTGTCAGTTTCTTTGAATTATATCATTTCAGATTGTACTTTCTTTTGGGAAACCCGCTACACTCCTAACCATCGATATGCATGTGTAATACATAAAATGGGATGGTGTCAGCAAAATACAACTGGCAGTGATAACGGCATCCAGATATCCTGCCCAGTGCTCATGGTCAAATACTAAAGTAATATACAGCAGGTCATGTCATACATGCTTATGGAGAAACGTATGTAGATGGGTGACTTCGGAGGGGGGGGGGTGGTGGTTGGATGAAAACTGCTAGTGGCATCACTTTCTCAGTACACATTAGCACAACTGTTATTCAAATGAATTATGTTACGCATTATGTTAGAGAAATTTTAATTACTATAATTATTCAGGTAGATGGGCGATTTTGAGTGGACGACTCAAACCAAAAAAAAAAAAAAAAACGGCAGTGGTGACGCATTCTATATATCTCAAATTCAAATTCAAATTTATTTCACTTTGCAATAAAACGTACATGTACAGGTATAGCAAACAGCAAAACAATACATTCAATACATTGACAGTGTAAAAAAAAACCCAAAACAATAGTAACATAGAATAGAACATTCACATAATTATTGCAAAAGTAGGTTGCAGCCAGAAAGGAAATGCCCTTGTAGGAGGCCGACCCAAACATATGTATATACATATATCATGTATATCTCGCCGCATTACTCTTGCTCAAACAATATACAGCATGTCATACATTCTGGTGGAGAAATTTATATGTTTGGCGGCTCATGTTTACGCGATTTATCGGTTTGGGATTTACAGTCATAGATGGATGTGATATGTCTACTGGCATTGACTGGAATATCACGCAATAATATTGCCAGCACATTTGAACGCGAGAAGATGCGAATAGGTTCGATATACGGAAGCATATAATTTTATTATACTTGAAACATGTTTCAAAGTTAGCATTATACACATGTATGGGAGACGGTATTAAGAGATGTTACTCCGTGAAAACAACCAATAGCTGACCACAGTAGATATAGGAATATTCTAAGTGATACAGGATGAGAACAGATTGGATATACAGAAACATAATTATGTTATATTTTAAATATACTTACAAAATTAATGTAGCATAGAATAAGAAACGGAAAGAGCTGTTTACATGAAAATAGATACGGGAATGTTCGAAATGATGATAGATAACTGAAAGGAAATGAGAATAGGTTCGATACAAGATCATGATACATTAAGTTTGAAATATATTTTCAAAGGAAATAAAAGACTGTGTTTCCAAGAGTATCATAGTGCATGGAATAATTTCATTTGGTGTAATAAACATGTGGAAAAGCAAAATTAAAAAAAACTCAAGAAAAGAATAGCAAAGACAAAAAGCAAATCACAAAACCAAATACATATCCCCTTGTCTCAATGTCTCTTAAAATTACAGGATGAGGATTTTAATTTGAGATTAAAATGATTCAATATGGTTCGATGATACCAATAAAAACATGAATAATGCTAAAAGGCAATATTTTATGCAAAGCATTCCAAATCAAAGACGACCCTCTTCCAAATACAGAACCTAAGCGCGCACTCACATGAAATCGCTGGAGGTCAAATCGAAAAAAAGTCCACTAGAAATTTCTTAGCTTGGCCTAGAAAGCTTAATTTCTCAATCGACCTAACCCTGTATTCAAAAGATGCAGCACATTGAAGATATACCAAGTAATTACATTACGCAAAGAGAGGGCACACTCGTACCTTTAAACGTAAAATAAAAACCGCCCAAGGCTAAGCTTACATCAAAACGGTGAGTGTGTGTCGGGGAGATAGAAAGATCTTCCATTGTCAAATGCATGCAAATTGAGTCGCCCATTTGATCAAAGCTTTATTCAGATAAATGGCGCCCTTTAAAATGAAAAGGGCATTCATTGCATGGGCATTTCAAATATTGTCTGTTTTGGAACCAGAAGGGTGTTCAGAATGTGTAAAATGATATGGGTTAACGCCCTTCTGGCTCTGAACAGGCGATTAACATGATTAAGCATTGCAAAACGCAGCCAAAGACACGTTTAATCTACACGAATGAAAACATGTATGTTATAGTTTAGTAATCCCCCCATATCATGAATGATGCGTAGTCATGTTTATAAATCTCAATTGTTTTCCTGAAACATATGTTTTAAAATGCTCTGGCTATCCGAAATCTTTTCATATGCTTGCTTGCGATTCGATTTCCAAAGAACTGGAATTCATTGAATACGCATGAATCATGTATATTCTACCGTACACGCACAACCTCCAGTACAAAGAAGAAAGCCATTTTGAGAGAGGGGGGGGGGGGGGTCATACGAGAAAAAGCATTAACCTTGACAAGACATCTGGCAAGCTAAATCTCTGTGGAAGTAATATCAATGCGTGCCTAAACTAGGAAAAAGCATGATTATTTTTTTGGCGCATACTAGCTTTTCGAAGGAATTTTCAATTTACGATCTACCCCTGATGTGAACCTAGTAGGAAGGTAAACCAAAGTATAAAAATGATATTACAATGATATTGAAACCACATTGGTCATTCCTCCATAAATAGCGATTTCAGGCAACCGATTATAGCAAGATGAAAAAGTGAAATGCATGTGGGTAGCCGCATGTTAGCTGGGTTCACTCTAACAATTCCCTTTGGTATTAAAGAACTATTCCCTTTAATTTTGATTAGCCCCAAACATGTTTATATTCTGCAGATCGGTGTTATCTTTAATTAAACAACTGAAAAAAAAAATGTTGGTAGTATTTTTGTAAAGCGGAAGCAGCAACAATGTCCTTGGCATACATCTAATTGTCATATCATTGCAGATATAATGGCAGAACTCCCAACAAATTCATGAAACATGTTGATTATAAAATCTTATGAGCGCTATAATCTATCAAAATTAGATTTATATGATCGCTTTGAGGAGATATTAACTTCATAGCAATGATTCCATAGGCAGATTAGGATTATTCAAAATAAAACAAAAAGGAGTGATTGAAATGCCTTCGTCAATGTCTAATGGATGGATAACGTCATCGGCTCAATACAGAGCAGCTTTCTGCTTTCAGCCGGCGAGTTTGACATTTCACGAAGCCATCGATCATACTCAAAGTAAACTCAAATATTTACTCCGTCATCATTCATCGGCTCCATATGAATTTGGATCGTCTACTGTTTAGTTGATAACCTGTTAAATCAATCTAAGCTTAAAGACCGTGCTACAGAAATAATAGGCGAATAGAGTGAAACAATAGATTTTTTTTTTCTATTTAGTCAAACCGTGTCTATAAAGGCCACTTCCTATTTCTGTTGGCTTCACTGAAACCAGAAAAGTATTTAGTGTATACGGGTTGCCTGAACATGCTGAAGAAAAAGGTCCTAATAATTCAATTTCTTACAAAGGAATACATCCTACCGCCATACACAGATGGTCTTCATAGAGAGGTGACTATGCTAGAGCAAGTTATAAATGTTATCAGTTCGTAAAAGGCAACAGTTAAATGTACTGGTTCGCAAAAGGCAAGACGGAAACCAGCAGTTTTCTGAAACGTTGAAAATGTATCCTCATTCATTTTAAAGTGGCATTAATCATTACTTCAGGCGCATGAGAGGATAATTTACAATATGAACATCTATGACAACTAAGCTTTAAAAAAAAAACTGACGTAGTTTTGACTTCTAAAGTTTCAGTTTAATATTTTTTAAATCTGATTTAATGCATACCCAGGAATAGGGTCGATTGTTTTATTTCTTTTTTAAGTTTCTAGTCTAGAAATCGAGTGAAAAAGAATAAATTTCTTCGAAATGTGAATATTACAATTTTAATGCGCAGTTGATTGTATAACAGTATGAACAATCAATCTACAAAACTAACATTCGAAAACATAGCGGTTTACAGACTGTTCCTAACAACTATGATCTGATGACTTACGGACTATTCCTTCGACTGTAGAAGTTTGCGATTTTTTTTTTACCATTTCACGCCCCTCCTACCCAGCTTCCATCCTCTCCTAATCCTGGATTCAACTCCTATTACAAGACCAAACCGACTTCAAACGATAGATTTTTGGTCATTCGAACTATTTAATGTCGTATAGTTTTGCTTGCTTGTTGGTTTGTTTGTTCGTTTATTTGCTGTTATTGTTGTTTTTTGTTTTTGTTTTGTTTTGTTTTTGTTGGGGGGTCATTCTGCTGTCGGTATAGGGTCGGACCCGTATAGTTTGACTAAAGGTTAATATCAATTCAAAGCTGGCCGTATACTTTCATACGCAGCTTCACATAGGATGGCCCAGACAATGACATATGTAGGATAATTAGCCCGTAAGTTCCCTTACATCTTGCCATCAATCTTCATTATGCATGTATAGGCTGGGTCGTAAACATATCAAAATGTCAGTGTATTTAGCTAAGTGGAAATATCGCCATGCCGTAGATATCATCATGTTCGGCGTATCAGACGGCCATGGCGGTATTAACCGGTACTGTGTTTATGGCGATGCTGTAAATACTAGCACTCTAATCATTTCTTTTATTATTTCCTGTTATTCGGGGGGGGGGGGGGGGCCTTCAAGAGTAACTTGAAATAGAGTGAAGAAAATCTGTAGAATACCGTCTCTATAGTTATGTCAAAGGGATCTCAAAATGCCCTCCAGTGATGTATGAAGCCCCAGAGGTGCTTGTGGTCAGGTAGAGACGTTCCCTGACTGGATCACATGGTTCGAGGTTCGAACACCACTGCGACACTAACGTCTGTTGGCAAGACGTTATTGCCACTCACCATCCAGGAGTAAATATCTACCTATGAGGATTGCCACCACTGCTCTGTTATGTATGTGTGCGAACATGGTGAACGGTGCAAAATGGTAGGAATGCTCCCTATAGGGTGTGGAGACAGTGCACACTCGTGTGCGGGCTAGAAACCCAGCGATCAAGGGTAATGATAGTAATACTGTAAAACACATTAACACCCCTGATTAAAGTATTCAGTTAATGTTTTATACATAAATGTTACAATCATCATTATTGTTTTAAGATCACTATTAGTGTTATGCAAGCTTACCGACCTAAGCCATTGGTATGCAGGCCACTTCATCTAACGAAACGTGCACTTAGCATGTCCATACAGGAGATTATCAGCCCTTCTTAACATTTCTCAACCTTTTCTAGCCCCTTCCATAAGAAGATTTATCTCTTGCTACATTTAGTCAAACGTCATATAGCGGGTGTGCATTGGAGGTCAGTAGTCTCGTTGTCAAGCGATTTTTTTTTTCGTTGACGGGGGATATATTATTCATTTGATAAGGATATCGACCAACGGCATCTATAGAGCTGTATTTTTTATATTTCAAGAAATCTGGAGAGATAAACACACTGATCGGGGCCTCAAGTATATTCTTGCAGCCATAATATTGCAAGTTAGAGTAATCAACTTTCATTGATATGCGTGGATAAATGTTAGGAGGCACTTGTCTAAAACATGTGCTTTGGAAGCAACAAATAAATTTACTGTTAACACGTTTTCCACAGGGATATGGGCTCCAGTCAGGCGTGCCTCAGGAGGCCTCTCCCCTCCCCCTTTTTTTTAAATCTCAGATTTTCTAACATTTTATTTGAAGCCTTATTTGTCTGTCAAACCTCTCTAGAAATAAATGAATAAATAACAAGAAATTTTTATCCAGGGGCATATTAAGGGAAATGGGGGAACTCAGGGGGAAATTCGCTTCCTCCAGCTGTATCAGCGTCCCAGTGTGTATAAAGCTCAAACACAAGACTCTGCGCTCTTGATATGTAAGGAAACTGGATATCAAAACAGGGGGTGTTTCACAAAGACTAAGATTGACTCTAATCGTTCTTAACTATGGCAGGCCATTCATGCCACTGTTTGCTTTCACCATCGGTCTCTCAAGGGATGCGCAAATCATTGTCACAAATTTTAAGAATTTACATTTTTTGTTTTCTTCATCAATGAAGAATAAGATATTGTTAATTCTGCGGATCTGTGACCATGAATTTGCAAATCCTTTGAGAGATCCATCGGGTGAAAGAAAATAGTGGCATGAATGGCCAGCCATAGTTAAGTGCGATTTTAGTCAATCTTAGTCTTTGTGAAACACCCTCCAGAATTCACCGGTGAAAGCCGAATGATGGAGGCGCCTTAAGATGGTTTCTGCCCTTTTCACAGTCACTGTTCGATGCGATTATTGATCTTTGCATGCATATCTAGGGAATGATGCTCACTGCATTAAGAATACGAGCGAAGCACAGGATTGCTTGCGTATTAGCCGTTCCTGTAAAATATGCTTCATGCAGTGTATGTACAGTACACGTAACATATTAGATTTTATAGTATTTAAGTTGGAATTATACAGTCTCTACTGTGAATTTCGCTCCTATGAGCAGAAAATGGTCATGACTTGAACAAGTACAGTTCATTTTATTTTCATATGTTTTTTTTACAAGTAAATAATTTGGATTTGAAGAAACATACAATCTCCAATCTAAGTCAGATGGTTTTTTTAAAAAAATCACCTGCATATTAACCTTAAAACTGCTCTTTCTATTGATGTGCTGTGCAAATGCAACTAACATGATGTTGTTTTCACCTGGTATTGATATCATTTCATGCAGTAAGTTTGTAAACAGAAAGTGGATTAAGATTAACTTAAGTCTTCTTAGAAGGGATTATGCATTGGGAATGAAGGTCTTCCTCAGGGAAAACATGGCAATGAATGGATTTAAATCTAGGATATTTTGGTCACATGACCACGGTTACTAGACCACAAATCTGATGCACACACATACATATCAGGATTATTGGGTTTTAAGAGGTTCAGTCACCTAAAAATAATAATTTGTGAACAGCTAGTACATGTGAGAAAAACTCCAAAAATAAGTACCCGGTATTCTAGGGGTGTATGGTTACAAGGGGATTGAATTCATGCTAAATGAAATTAGTCTAATATTCCAATTTCACATAAATTGATTTTCACATTGTGATAATGCTAATCATGCTATAACTGAGTTATGTTATCACGGAATTTGTTCAATGAATGAAGAGTGGGCTACATCATTTTAACACCTATATCATATAGCATCATCACAGTGGAGAGTGAAACTGAAAAATGTTCGCTTATTATGTGTTGTGAAGAAGATAACACCTGCTCAACACAGACGCTCTCGCTCACGCAAAATCATTTTGGAACGAGGCGTAATGAGTTAACAAATCGAGGGGTGTCGGCTCTTACACCTTGGCAATGCGATGCGGTTTTTTCTTCACAGGTGATTTGGGAAGACGATTACGAAGTGCCTGGAGATTGACGTCGACATCGTGCACGGTAGACGAGAAATTTAATTACAAAATGCAATCGTATTACCCTTCAACAGACAGCAACGTGAAGGGTGCCCGGGAAAAGCAATAATGAGAGTGTCAAAACTAGTGGGATACCAACATTGGTGATAAACTAGGACGACAGAGCTTGTCCTAATATTACTCCATCTCAAAGCACACTGCCTGTGTGTTGACCCAATTTGATATAATGTTGTTGTTGCTACATTAACTGAGTAGTATGTTCGAATGAAAACATTCGTATAGTGTAATAAAAACGAGTTTCCAAATAACTAAAATAAGACAGAATCACTCGTTTATTCTGCGCTTTTACGCATGTATGACAAAGTTTTGTAAAGCCGGCATCTGAACGGAGATAACATCGACTTTCTGCTAAAAGTGTTAAATTAATGGGACACAGCCATATAATGGGCAAGATATAATTATTTGCGATATACGTGTATTATAATGATGTCCAGTGTGCAACAAAGGCGCTTTTGATTTTCTATTTTTTTCATCACAAATGCCGAGGTGAATAAAATTGTTGAGCCTTCGGGATTGACAATCTCGTTTTCAACTAATAATGAACAAAAACCTTCATTGAATTACAATACAGGTCGTGACTCGCAGGCCTGGCTAGTGAGGTACGCCCCCCCCCCCCCTTTCCTCCCCACCCCGCCATTAAACCAACACTGCCCCCCTTCGACCCTACAACACTACATGAGTACGTGTGACAGCATTATAATAATCTACAATGCTATCTCGGATGGGTGTCCACTTCTATCGGCGAAGCGTGTGTACAACAAAAATTGTTGATTGGCTTTATGACCCTGGCTTGTTAATGGGTAACTCTAATGTAAATAATTATAGATAATGCTTACACTAACTCATTAATCAACTCAAATTCTTTCGTTAGCTCTTGTAGAATTGGAGAATAATGATGCTTATTTGCACTAACAGCTGGGAAAATAATGGTTTACAATTGGTGTACGTGCATAGCAAGGCTGAACAAGACAACCAGAGGTGTATGATTAAAAGTCACATGCGACAGACATTTTTAGTTCCTGCTGAATATTAGAATAATGATTGCTTTTTTGTGTTTGTTTGTTTGTTTGTTTGTTTGTTTGTTTTTGGTCGTTTGTTTCTCAGCTAACAGCAAAGAGGCTTGTTACACATTGTATGGGCCAGTCCATGCATGCTAATTTATTTCCATACATTACCGACCGTATCTAAATCTAAAACTTTAGTATCCGTTTACTTTATCACTAGAGTTTTGTTCAGACAAATTATAAAGTTATATATTTTCTACTCAATTCCTGTTTATGATTCCTTCTTTCAAAGTCATAATACTTGGTATTTATGGGAATTACCGTAGAATTGCCGATATAAGCAACCCAAAGCTGGAGTGTTATAACTCCTTGTGTAGTTTGAGGCCACATCCAATGCAGAATAGTTCATTCAGGATTGCTGATGTCTTTGACAAAAATACTTTGAACATGTTGAACTCGAGATCAAAGTTTTACAGGAATTCATTATTTCCATGACATAATAAAAACGCAGAGACTCACGTGTAGGAGCCCGATCAGTTACGCATGTTACAATTGACATTTTTGTCCGTCCGTGACATTTCATCATTTTGATCATTTTATGGATTCTGGTTTAAGTAAAGGACAACCAGTGAAATCACATTTTTCTTCACATTTTAACTCCAGCAGTAATGCTCTTTACACCGAAACATAAAATAACTCAATACGCTTTATTACTTATTTCTACAGGCCTTTAAGCTTTCAAAATCTGCCAAATGTCCGTCCGTATCAAACAAATCAGACTCACTCGTGGATGGCATGCATTAAGTGGCGCCAATTGTATGCGTGTACATTAATATGGTGTCTCTATAGCCTGATAGTAAATAGTAAAAGCATGAAATTATGACGTCTGCATCACACATGTAGGGTCGATGCTCTATACTGATTGAAATAAACACAACCATGTCTTATAGGTGAATCTATATTTATTAATTTAAAAAATACTAAGTACTGGGCATAATGTTCCGGCATGCCTTAATCACGCTGAGCACCTGATATCTCTCCTCCTCCTCCTCCTCATATTCTCTCTCTCTCTCTCTCTCTCTCTCCACCCCCTCCCCCCTCTCTCTCTCTCTCTCTCTCTGTCTGTCTATCTGTCTGTCTGTCTGTCTGTCTAGCTAGCTAGAGATCTCTTTTTCCCCTTTGCACATTCATCTCTCTCTCTTTCTCTCTTGACCTTTATCCCCTCTCTCTATTTCTCTCTCTCTCTCTTTGTATATTTCTCCTTATATATCTATTTAACTCTCTCCTTTTTTCTGTTTCTCTCCCTCTTTCATGTCTTTTCTCTCTTTCAGATTTTTTTTCCTCTCTCTCTCTCCTTCTCTCTACAGCGAAAAAAAAAGCAAAAAGATCACCAAATTTGAAAGAAAGTGAAAAATATATAAAAGTCGGCCTTTAAATAGCACATCTATCAAACTGTCAAATACACGCTGTTTGTTTGTTTTTATGCCGTCGACAGTACCCAATCATGTTCATCAAATAGACCATTAAGAAAAGAAAGTTTTCTGCATAGTAGTCGAACAATAGTTTCCCTTGAAAGCTAAGAAGTTTGTCAGAGGCTTGCTCGACATATCAACAACTTACGGATTCCATCAATTCAGATGCACTATTATGCATGACAAGTGAACTGACTAGTCAGTAACCAAGGGTTCTGAAGAGAAACATGCATAACTTTGAATATCTTAGTATAAAGGTCTATTCTACTCACACACACTTTGTGGCATTTCAGGAAGGCTTAGCCACATTTGTGTATTTT
>CM057171.1:3686794-3707066 GCA_029962745.1 Echinometra lucunter
AGAACTAGAGAGAAAGAGAGTGGGAGATAGAAAGACAATGATGGTGAGATACGGTGTCACCTGTATCTCAGATGACAGCATCCGACAAATGGGTTATACCTCGTTCAAGCCCATTATCTCCAAATGTCAACGAGTTTGCAAGAAATTCGACAGCGAGGCGAAGTGGATGGGGAGACATAACATTACGAGCAGATAAACTTTACCATATGGACACTTTTCAGTATTAAACGGAACACGGGAACCACTAATATGGAAAGTGGTGACCGAATTCAATCCAGAGAAACGAAAGTAATTGAATAGGATATGCACAGGAATCATTCCTACAATAACAACATGTGTACAACACTTTGCACCTTTACCAGTTAACTAAACGTCATTTCGATTTTAATACACTTCATGACACCGCGCAACATTTTATTAAAGCAGCAGACAGTATATGGGGTGTCGCTATCACATGAGTATTTCATCAGACTCAAGAAAATGCAATAGGTGATCGAAAAAATGGTTTTAACATGGGATTTTAATATGCATTGCATACATACATTCTAAATCATGGTTATGGAATCAAATCAAATATTCATAATTTATCCTTATAAACTCCTTCCATGCATATGTTCCAAAACGTTACGAAACAGGAATTTTGCAAAATACTGAACAGTAGACAGGTAAAATTTGTGTTTCAAGCACCATCGAACGCTATTACGTTAGAAGAGAGGGAAATTGAAAAATTAAGTGGACCACGAAATATCTAACACCAATCGTCCACGCCCCTCTTCGACATCCATCCCAGCTGCCCCTACACCCATCCACCTGCACCCAGACACAGTATTCTTCGGTAATAGACCCGTTTATTAATGTATTCAAATTTATGCACGTTTCTCTCCAGAACCATGGATGCATTGAATGTGAAACATTAATATTACCTACAGAAAAATGAGTATGAAATGTAACATACCCCCCCCCCTCTCATTTTCATTTTACATTTACAGGGTCATTTGTTTAAAATATCGTTTTGGGTATACGAACACGATAACAGTCAGATCGCCACGCTTGATAATTCGCATTTATTGATCATCATGATGTGCACATATATTGTCTGCCCAGCCTGGCATATCTTAAGATACAAATCAAAAGAAATTTATTGATATGAAATCCACAATTCTGGATTATCATCAACCCAGTTTGAGTTTGGAGAGGAAAGGAGCACGTGCCTAAGTGTGCCTCTCCCCCCCCCCCCCCCGCCACTTCTTAGTTATTTTAGTGTAAGAGGGACAGCATGTTTTATGATAAATAGAGAAGTTGTTGACCGTATTGACATCCAATGCGGTCTGCCTCGGTCATAGTTCAATCAGCAAAGCATCGACCCCCTGTGTGAGGTAGACGTCATAATTTCATGCTTTTACTCTACTAATATCAGAATATTTCAGAGACACCATACACGCAAGCAATTGGCGCCACTTAATGCTTCCAAGTCGTGAGAGTCCGGTTTGATACGGACGAACATTAATTTTGGCAAATCCTGAAAGCTTAAAGGCCTGTAAAAGAAATAAAGTAATAAAGTGTATTGAGCTATTTTATGTTTCGGTGTAAAGAGCATTATTGTAAGAGTTAAAATCTGAGGAAAAATGTGGTTTTTACTGGTTGTCCTATATTTAAACTAGAATCCATAAAATTATCATAATGATAAAATATCACCGTCGAAGAAAGAGCAGAAATTCAACACACCCTGTGCCAATTTGATTGCGTCATTATTTGTCGTTGATGCTGAAATTCTTTTAATGAAACTAAGCATTAAAATCCTTAAATTGGCAATGCGATTGAAAGTTCAAAAATACCTTTTCCCATTCAAATTGGCAACTTTGTTACTTCTAACCATATTCTCTATCAATTTATATACGTTTCAGACATATGACTTTCCATAAGAAAAATGCAGCAATACCGCTGTTGCCAATTTGAAGAATAAAAGCTGATCAAATAAGGCTCAAAAAATTCCTGTCACGAATGGGTTAGTGAAAATTCTTTATTTTATCTGTTATCTCTCTAGAATCGCTTCCCTTGGTATGACAGGGGTTGTACAGATGAGGTAGATGCATTCGTGGGGCTCTCCTCACCGCTGCATCTGTAATCAACCACACTGTGTTCTATTTTACCTTTGAATATTGGATTCAATTATCGTCACCATGCATGCTCTGAAAATGGAGGTTGTCACGAACAGAGTAGTCTCGCATGTTAGACGTTTTGAGACTGGAACTGTTTGGGGAAGCATCATCTATGGAATGTGCGCCAAATTCTAGTACAGTATGTGAAATCTTTTGTTTTTATTTTCATTACATATTTTGTGTGTGCATGGTGTGGGTGTTTTTCTTTTTTTTTCTAATCTTGCTTTTTGTTGCTGTGTCTTAATTTTGGCTTTCCATAGTCATCAGTATGTGACAGAGTCTAACCCACTCCCCCCCCCCCCCCCACAAAAAGGCCTTGCCATCAATCTTCGGACAAGAAAAATATCAAAAAATGACAATACCATCAGGGGTATAAAAGTTTATCCAATAATGATAAAAATGTTCATTCTTTTACAGTTTCTGTTTATAAATACTTTGCAAACATGGAGTTTTCCGAATGATTTGCTCTTTTCACGTTGTCTGTAGTATTTTAAAATAACCCACTGAAAGCATTAGACGCACGTCGCTGGAGACTACTGTGCTATTTAGCTACCTGCCGGTTTTCTTGAAAATCTAATTTCGTCCTGCATGGCAGATCTGACGCTATTGCGTTCCCCAAGCAAAAATGTCAGATTAATTCCGGCATAATCAGCCTGAAATTTGATTGGGGTGATGTACGAAGGTAACACGCGTGCATGTCGAAGGATGGCCCATTATGTAGTCCAAGGATATTATCTGGATTTATAAAAGAAACGTGTCGAAAGAAATCCACCCGCTTATTTTAAAGCGGATTTACCGGCATTTTGTAACGATGATAAATCGAATGAATTTCCTGCGATCGATTCATGACGCTGTCGTCTGCGCGAGTCTTAAGGCAAATATATCCATGAGTGATTTGTTCTGATTAATTCACATTTATTCTGAGGCACGATAAATTCAACAATGGAGAATGCATAGATCATTCAAATACTTCAACAGCATTGTCACAATATTTATCAAGTATTTTTGAAAACCTAATCAATTTATTCTGACATTTTATTCAAATAACTTCTGATTGATGATGCAATATTCTAAATTCAACAATATAAACTTCATAGTAGATCTTTCATTCAAATAGGTGCGTGCAAGGTTGGCAATGTCGTAATTTTTCAGAAAATAATTGTTATATTGTAACTGTAAAGCTACAGACTGTAACATTACTGATCTGTTCTGATTTATTCTGATTTCTGACACATAATAAATACAACTATTCAAAATGCGGAGAAGATCATTTATAAATGCTAACTACACGAATACCATTGTCATAATCTTCCAGCAAAGCTTGTTGTTGTATAGAAGAGACTTGCTTGCCTCATCGTATTTTGACTTACACATTTCTAAATGAAACAAGTCACAATGGAAATTGCTAATAAAGACTAAACAGACGATACAAAAGGGGAAGGGCAAAAAAGGATGGTCTTGAATTTAAGTTAAAAGAGACATAGGAGAGTTGTGTTTTACAAGAATATTTTGTTTTTCACACTTTACAGAACGACATAAGTTAAGTATACTGAAGAAACGGAGCTACTGCACAAAGCACACAAATCAAAGTTCGACGCATGCATTCATTGAGGCAGAGGGTTTGTCAACAAATTTGTCTTTACTCTAATAAGGAAAAGATAACATTACTCATCTCTTTTTTCTCTCTTTCTCTCTGTCTGTCTGTCTCTCTCTCTCTCTCTCTCTCTCTCTCTCTCTCTTCCCCTCCCTCTCAACACATTCAATGTTTTGAACAGCCTACCCTTTCGCAACAGATTAACAAATAAGTGAAATACACGCTGCTACAGTGCTTGCCGAGTTGCAAGATCTCTCTGTTATGCCCCATAAAAAAAACATTTCTTTAAACGAAATTAAAATTTGATCTTGTACATCGTACAGTATACCTGGATTAACAAACAAATTTTTATGAGGTTAAGCAAACTATAATGAATATTTACGTTGCTCTAAGTTCACAAAGGTCGTTGATGAACAAATAACAAGAACAATGTAATCCAGTCCTTTGACGAGAGAATGATCATTGGAAACTGCGATTATACAAAACACAGTTCTTTGCCGATTGAACAGCGCAATGGCGTATGTACGAAACTGATCCCAATAGCAATTACTAAATATATTCTTCAGTTTCATGTAGAATGCTTGCCTGACATAACATCAAATAGCTTTCCGTGACCGATGCAAAGCCACGAAATGATAGATTCAAACCGCAATTTTATTACAATTACATTTACAGTTACATTTCAATTAATGCTCTTCATCATACGGAAATAAGGTTAAATACTAATCATGCTAATGGTCTCTTAGCATTATTTTTCCCCCTTTCATAAGACGGCGCACGCTATATATAACCGTAAAATAAAGAAAGAAAGATCTCCTCAAACATCTTGAACATGCGGAAATAAAAAGGCTCTGCTGGGGTGAAATTATTAACGTTATCGGGCAGTGTTATGTCTGTATTGTCATCCAGTGTCTATCCAAAATTGTTAATCTTCACTTGTTAACAAACCTCTTTTAGTGCGTCTGCGCCTGCGGGGTGTATCCATTAGCTAAGCCTTATTAGCTTTTACTGATACACCTTTTTTCCACTGTGGCTTATATCTCTTTGCAATTCATGCTGTTATAATTATGCCCGTTTATATGTATTTCTATACTGTAAAGCCATTTAGTTACATTACATTTGCATAGAGTCAAGCTACATCTGATTTACTGGATTCCCATTTTTCAACTAATAAAATCATATTTCATGTCCCTCTAACCGAATTCTGGATAACCAGTTCATGATAAATATCACGAACTCATTATTTGATACCGACCTTTAGGGATTCATATGAGATCGTCACCCATAAAGGTCAAATTCTGTATGGAACATAATGGTATCGTATTGCGCTATGATGTCAAGGAATTAATTTTCTTTTGATAGGGGGTACTCGTTTTTCTAAAGGTTCGTTTTTTCCAGAGGTTCATAATTCCGAATAACGAATTTGCACTAACAAGGGCTTCATAATTCAGAACACGATAAAGGGTTCAACTCAGTTTTCGTAAATGGTGTGCCTTCAATATTACGAATCCAATTCATTTTCGGAATTAGGAACATTTGGGTATACAAACCTTCGGAAATATAAACCATTCAGAAATATGAACCTTCGGAACAACAAACCATACAGAAATATGAAACTTCGGTACAATGAACTTTCAGAAGCATAACCCTTTGGAAAACGAACCTTCTGGACAACGAACCTGTCAGATTTATGCATTTTCGAAACAACGAACTTTTCAGAATTTTGCATCTTCGGGGGGAAAAAAATCTTTGGACTTTTAATCTTCGGAAAACGACATGAACCTTTTCATAGAGAAAATGGAGCGCTGAGCCGATATCCATCAAAATACGAAGTTCATTCTCCATTTTAATCGGTTATTACATTTACCCAGGGTATTCTACTGCTCTTCCAGCGGGCCCTGCAGATATTACCCCACCAATGCCTGCCTGGTATACCCATTTAATAAACCTGGGTCGACAGGGAGACATGAGCAAAACATCTTGTCCAAGCAGTGGCGTAACAGCCGGGGGGGCAGGGGGGGCAGAGTGCCCCCCTGAAGAATTTCAGCGGGAAAATCCACCAAACCACCGGGAAAAAATGAAAGGGAGGGAAAGGAAGAAAAAGGAAGGGAGAAAGGGAAAGGAAGAAGAAGAAAGGAAAAGAAAGAAGAAAAAAGGAAAAGAAAGAAGGAGAAAGGGGAGAAAGAAGAAGAGAGAGAGAGAGAGGAAAAAGAGGGAAAAGGGGAAAAAAGAAGAAAGCAAAGGGAAACAAAAGAAATGAGTTAAAATTTAATACCAAAACCCCGGAGTTTCCGGGGGCTCCACTCCCTGGACGCCCGCAGTGGCTTTCCCTGTAGACCCCCATCAGGGGCCCTAAGCCAGAACCCTGGGCCCCACCTGCTAAGGGCTTCGCAACAAGCAACTCGCGGTGCGGGCTCACCTCCGCATATTCTATTTCTAGACTTAGTTACCGGGAAATTTTCGGCTCTGCCCCCCCCCCCCCCCCCGATAACAGGCAGAGAATGTAAGAGACCGGGAACAGACAACGAACAATTCAAAGAAACGTCAGAGCCTCCGCGCTTCTCACGGGAGGGGAAAAATCACCATCCCTGCACCCTCCCCTAGCATGCCTAGGGAGCGCGCTTTACATATCGTCCTCCCAAAATGAAATCCTAGCTACACCTCTGATTCTAGACTTAATTACCGGGAAATTTTTGGCTATGCGTATGCCCCCCCCCTTCCCCGATAACAGTGAGATTGCGTAAGAAGAGCGGGAACTGACAGCGAAAAAAACGTCGGAGCTTCCGCACTTTGCGCGGGAGGGGGGAAACTCCCCCCTCCCTGCACCCTCCCCCCTAGGGAGCACTACAGTCCTCCTAAAATGAAATCCTAGTTACGCAGCAGAAGATAGACTTAATTATCAACAACTAACAATTCAAAGAAACGTCGGAGCTTCCGCGCTTTGCGCGGGAGCCCCCCTCCCTGCACCCTCCCCTCTAGGGAGCACTACATTGGCGTAAATGCCGGGAGTGGGGGATCTATCACCCCCACTTGGGGGAGAAGGGGGATGGTGTGTACAATTTCCCCCCATGCAGACACACTTTTTCAAGAAGACAATATATTTTAGTTAATCAGTTAGTAAAAATTCTGAATATCTATCATAAACAACCATCATATTTTAGAATTTCTATTTGAAAATGCTATTGAAACAAAAAAGTGGTTATTTTAGCTTGCTCGTTTCGCTCGCTCATCAAAATCTTAGGGTTTCCATCCGAAAATGCGATAAAAATCGAGAAAAGTGGTTATTTTTGGCTCGCTCACGTCGCTCTTCCGTCATATTTTATAATTTTTTGGGGGGGAAATGCGATTCAGAACCGGAAAAGTGGTTATTTTCTGCTCGCTCGCTTTGCTCGCTCGCAAAATAGATATCAAAATGTGTGTGAGAGGGGAAAAAATCGTTATAAAAGTTTTTCATCCCCCACTCCTCAAATTGGATTTACGCCGGTGGAGCACTACCGTCCTCCTAAAATGCAGTCCTAGCTACGCCACAGATTCTAGACATAGACTAGTTACCGGGAAAATTTTGGCTCTGCCTCCCCCCCCCCCCCCTCCCTGATAACAGGTACCTGTTACGCCCCTGTGTCCAAGAATGTTTGTCCAAGGATGCCAAAGACAAAAGAATTGACCACTGTCATGACTGTCATGACTATACCACATTGCTCCCACGTATATATTCACATATATATTGTTTACGTGGTTTAGTAGTATTTGGTATAGGCATTTTATGCCCTTTTTTCATAAATGGCTCTAGAGTGAAAGTGGACCTCATTGCCATACTGTAATCATAATTAACATGTTCATGGAGAGTAATTATAAATGAGTGCTCATTTTGAAAGCAATTTAAACAGTGATCTTGTTGACAACAAACTGATTACAGGGAAGTGGGAACGACGTCTTGATTACTTATCTTACGCTTTTACATCATCTCTCTATCTCTCTCTCTCTCTCTCTCTCCCCCCCCCCTTCTTACTCTCTCTCTCTCTCTCTTTCTTTTCCCTCTCTCTCTCTCTCTCTCTCTCTCTCTCTCTCTGGTCTTGCTTCAATAGAGGTTCCTTTTATTACGAATTTTGTACCAAATTTATACACGTGTAGTCCATGCATATCTTTTTTTCCCCTACTGCATGCATGCCATGTGCTAGCAGTCCGACATATATCGGTTTGATTTCTCCACCAACCATCCCCTATTCCGTCACCGTAACCCCCCCCCCCCCCCTTTTTTTTCAAGTACCCTCGAGGTGACCACTGACCTATACATGTACCTCTTTTCTCATTTTTGTCGTTCATTTCCATTCTCTCTCCCTCTCTCTCTTTCTTTCTCTCTCTCTCTCTCTCTCCCTTTCTCTGTTCAACCGTTCCCCTCTTTTATCCAAACATTGGAAACGTGAGCTTCACGATCGTTTTCTTTTGATCTTAGTAATTCTACGAGCTTCACGATCGTTTTCTTTTGATCTTAGTGTTTCTACAAGTTCCCTACTTTCCTTCGCATCAAGTTTCACATCGGACGCATATTTTCTTCCCTATTCCTTTTTTCCATTCTCCTTCATTTTATATTTCTCATTTTCCTTCTCTCTCTCTCTCTCTCTCTCTCTCTCTCTCTCTCTCTCTCTCTCCTCTCTCTCTTACTATTGAATGCCAGAATAGATGCGTGTACAAGCACATGTACGTGGTGCTAACATCGTTTATCAACATGCACGCCTACAGCATGAATCAGAATAATAATGGTCGCATCCATCATTGCCTTGCTTTGGGGAATACCCCTGTTTTTGTATGTTGTTTTTTTTCTTTCTTTCTTTCTTTCTTTCTTTTCATGGTGAATTTGAAATTAGTCATTTCAGCCACAACTTCCAATATGCGTCTGCCAAGAATGATGACAGCTACTCCCCTCCCCCCCCCCCCTTCGCCCCCTCCAAGACTCATATCTTTCCATTTTCCTTTCTGTCACCATGGTTACGAGTTTATCTTCCCTCTCTATCTATCCCACTTAAGTACTCTCTGTTCTGTATTCCTCATCTCTTGCTCTGTCTTCCCTCTCTTCCTCATCCTGCACCCTCCCCACCCCTGGCCCACCCCTTTCTCCCTCCCACTCTTTGAGGAGGCGCGATAGCTCAGGTCTCGTAATCTGGTGGCTCGCGGGTTCGAAACCATTTTTAAGTTGATGCGCAATGTAGTGAGGCATTAATCCTCCTTACCAGGTCCTCGGAGAGGACTTAAAGCCGTCGGTCCTCTGGTTGCTTACTTACAAGCATGCATGTTTTCTTAGCAGTCAAATAAAACAACAAATAACCAATCTCTCTCTCTCTCTCTCTCTCTCTGTTCTCCCTCTCCCTCTTTCTGTCTTTCCTTTACCATCGTGACCCACTTTTGCTCCTTGAGTGTTCCATGCAAACTTGACCTGCTACCTATTTCTTCCATTATTTCTATCTCTCAATCCCTCTTTTCCCTTACATCCCTCTCTCTTTCTCTGTCTGTCTGTCTGTCTCTCTATCTTCCTCTCTTTTTTTCTCTCTTTTTCCTACCACATACCAGTACCCAAGAACGTGTGAACCACCTCAACGTCGCAAATGAACTTTGACTGCTACCTATTGTCATGATACGGATCGTGTGGTAGGACCTTGCTGCTATTTCAACACTCGCCCTGATCATAGGAAAGAAAAGAAAATCTTTCATCGCATGCATTTGTGGTAGCCCTACTGTGATATACACACGACCTTGATGTTATTTTCTCGTGTTTTTTTTGTTTTGTTTTGTTTTGTTTGTTTTATTACACGCTTTTATGATGCCTCTACTGCGCTATAATAATAGACCAGCATGCACTGTATAACGTTCGAATCTATTTGGAGGACATTGGTGTTACGTCAGCACTTATAGAATCTGATTCTTGTCATAAAATTTTTGATTGCTTGCCTTTACGATATAGGCATACTATAAAATACTGTAAACGAATGCATGACCCTGCTTGTATTCACTGTATAAGATGCGAAAAAAACGCCCACGAATTAAAAATATTTCGTTTATTTCCTGTCCGCCTTCACAACAGACATACAATAAAATGATATTCATGAAGATTCTTATCTAAATAAATTATATTCATACTATGATTCCTAATTCAAATCTATGTGCAGATGAACCAAAGTTTTGTCGAATGTTCCATCCGCATGTATCAGGTACTAGGCATCTAAATGTCATTGATGGATTCTATTCTATTCTATTGACACGAAAATGGTGCCAGGAACATAATTCGGGGCAAATTCTTGAAAACAGGATGAACCATATTGTTTTCAGGCTATCGTTATTGCTATTACACTCTAAGAAAAATAAAATGCTGAATCACCATTTAAAATGCCAGATTAACACTTTGAACATGCTGGATGGATTCAACATTATACATGTTGGATATCTAACATTTGCAGTGTTGAATCCAGCATGTTTAAAGTGTTAACCTAACATTATGAAAATGTAGTCACCCCCCCCCCCCGCTAGCACAAAAACATCATAATGATATCATAATAATGTTAGCTAAAGGTTATGAAAACATTTTGAAAATGTTAAAATGTATGGTCTTGTGATTATCAAGAAACCCTTTTTAATGGGAATTCAACATTTTAGTTTTTAGAGTGTATTATTATTATTATTATCATTATTATCTTATTATCATTATAATAATTAACATCATCATCTCATTATCATCATCATCATCATCATCATTATTATCATCATCATCATCACTTTGTAAACAAAAACACTACCATATATCTCTATACGTGCAAGCATTTTTAATATGAATACCCACTACCATGACTACAAGCCCTCTTTTTTCATATACTAATGAATTGAAATTGGGCAGTCAGTCATGTGTGAGAAAGAATTGATCCAGTACTTGATGAATTGTTATTTCATACTGCTTTCATATAGATTTGGGGTCTTTTTTTCATAATAGAAGTGTGGCATGTTTCATACGGGCAAGCTTTACTCCCATGCAGAATAACACACACTGCAAGCCCTATTTTATGCTAATCAGTGTTTAATAGAGGGACTGCGCACTCATTCATAACAGGGAAAGAATTAAATCTATTCCAGATGATATCTTGTTTCATGGTTAATGCACACATGGACTTTTAAGCTATTTGGGGGATGGCCAATCGTGACGCAGTTGCATTTATGGCTTGTTTTCGTGGCAGAAAGCAGACAGCCAGCCAGACAGACAGACAGACAGACACGGAGACATGAAGGTGTTTTTTTTATACTACATAATGTAACCGAGAGATGCATTTACAGAGAGGGAGAGACAAAGATAAAGAGAGAAAGACACAGGAAGACGGAGATTGCAGGAGACAGAGAGAGAGAGAGACAGAGAGATATACAGAGAGGTACAGAGAGATATATACAGAGAGAGAGATACAGAGAGAGAGAAAGGGAGACAGAGAAAGAGGGAGATGGGAGAAGAGAGTTGGAAACAGAGTAATAAAGAAAGAGGGAGAGAAGAGAATGGCAGGAGAAGAGAGAGGTGCAGAGAGGGGGGTGGAGAGAATGACGTACTAAAACTGATTTGTTAAAAGCTACAGCTGACTGGATGTGTTGGTGTTATCATAAATGGAACGAACGCGGGGGCAGAGATATGACCTATTTATCTAATATTAATGAAAGCGTACAGTGTATACAGATAAAGCCGGGGTTTTAAATATCAGGAGAGATTATAATGCATAGAACTATTCGCTGTTATACCGTGCCAATAAGCCTATACAACATCAATAGACTATATCAAGCATGGTATTGTGAAGGATTCCCACTTAAAATTTGACAGACATATGATTTTCATAACATAGCCCCGAGGCTACGCCTTCAAAACAAACACAACGAAGGCATCAGGCACTATGTCCTGGCCTGTCCGACATCAACACAGCACGGAACGTCACCCACGTCTACCTTTATAAACTTTATATTCTTCGTCATCTGTATACGATTAGATTCATTACTGGAATTAATTTACATAACTATACAGCACTAATCAACCGTACTAAGCACGAATCTATTTCCGAATGGGCGAACAGGTAGATTGGCTTGCATACCAAAGGCAATGCTAGCAAAATGATGCCCTCAATGCTTTAGGCGGTGGCCTCGACCGCTCCCTAACTTCGTATGAGCATAAACGTCATCATAGAATCATGTTCATCCAAATGACTGTCAAACCACTTATTCATGAAAGGCGTACATAATCATATCGAGTTGAGACGTCGCAACAGGTAGACAGGCAAGCCTACCATAGCCTTCAAGTTCAATACATGACTACAGTCCTGCGTAATAACAAAATCGTTTGCAGACGACATGCGTAGGTAGTAGCGCGCGGTCAATGGCAATTGTGTACACTGCTATGGGTTAAATAAAGATGCTTTCGAATCTGAAACAGACGGGGTACAAAATAAGGAGTTTTAGTGGGACTTACCGGTTCCACTCCTCGTTCCGTAGTCCCAGGACCTGCTGGGACTTCGTCGAGGCTTCGAACTCGGGTTCATGCTGGAGCACAGGCATCGCGGACCCTCTGCGAGCCGCTAGCCCGATGTTAGTACCGACGAACGCCGAGAAACGACGTGCTGTCCTGCCCGGGCTTCGGCGTGGTTTGTTCGCTCCGTCCGCTACGCTTATCCATTGCTGCACAGCTCCTCCAGTGGCTCCGTTCGCACTGCCCGCCGATCCGCTGCTTGCATGATGCTGTGCGAACAGACCCAGACTGGAATGGGGCTCAGCGAAAGACCTGCGTTTCATGTTGGTTGAGGTAGACTTGCTGTTGGCGTCGTGTTGAAAGATGGGAGCAGCTAATTCAGTATAGGTTTACGTGCTATAGTACTGCCATGATGAACGAAATATCTAGAACAACAGAATGAAAGCAAACAAACTAATGAATACAAATTTTGATAATGCTGGAGTAAGGCATCGATTGATTTTGATTGTTCTATGAATGTTTGAAGATCAAATCAGGAGTCCCGCAAGGATCTATATTGGGACCGTTGATATTCTGTCATTTCATTAATGAAATGTGTAATGTAAATTTGATTTTAATTCTAAAAGGTCTCGTTATAGATATTTTGAATCATGGTAAGTCAATCAAGGAGGTACAGAAAAAACTTGCAAGATGATTTTGTTACAATAAGGAAATGGTAAGACCAGTATACTATGCATTTACACCCCCAAAAGACGAAAGTCATGGCGTTTGGTCGGGATATGATTCCTGCTTAATGAAATTCAGAAACTCACCACTAGAAAATGTAAAGAAGATCAAATACTTGGGGGTTATGCTTGACTCCGATATGGGTGAACATGTTTTTACTATCGTTAATAAAAAAAATCTCTCGGGCGGTAGGTTGGATAAGGAGAATTAAACATTGGCTTTCATTCAAAATATTGAAGAATCTGTATTTTGCTATGATTCTACCTTATATTGATAATTGCAGTACATCTTGGGGAAGCTGTGCAAAATTTCATATGGATGAGATACAAATAAAAAATCTAAATGAAATATTCTAGAATGATTCTGAATAAGGGTTATCATACATCTCAGCCTTCCTTGTTACTCTCGCTTAAATGGCAATCAGTAGAGCAGCGTATAAAATATCAACATTATGTTCTTGTTTTTGAAATACAAAATTATCTAATACAGACTTACCTAGAATCATTGATATACCAAAGAGTTGTAAATTATAGGACACGTTATTCTTTAAAATGCCCCCTCCAACTGATAAAATAAAATATTTCGCATAAATTATGTTTAGTTTGTTAAATGTACTCCCTGGTAATGCTCTGACGTGTACATCCCTTTATAAGTTAAAAAAAGACTATGAAAAGCCTTAAATCTTGGCTCGATAGAATTCAAATATGTACATTTTATACCAGTAATTCACTCTCCACTTTTGTATTTTTACCGTGTTACTTAATGTATTTTTATGTACAATGCTTTATTCAACTGCAGAGCGCCTTTGAAAAGCAGTTTTACATAAGACTAGTGAACAAGCCAACCCTACAGTATAAGATAAAGAAGACAAAATTTATTAATCGTCCTTCGTAGAAGTCAACTTGTCACAGGGATTTTTCCCTAATTTTTGGTTCAGGTAAAATTTAAAAGAAAAACTTAAAATGCTATGATTTCTTTTCAAAATAATACACTGATACTTTTCATAAGGATGATTACAAGACTGTTTATTTTTTATTTTAAAAAACACACGACAGTTATTTGACTCTTTTCGAAGATAACTGTCTTGTTCTGGGGCACAGAGTATAGTGAACACAATAATGTCATGATTTTGTTTCACTATGCGGGCGAGAAAATGCCAACAGGCCTAATTTTCTGCCACCGAATCGTCCAATTTGGTAGTATTTAAAGTGTGATGATGACTTTCTAATACAAATAAATACCGTTTCCGGTTATAAAAATATTTTCCTTGAATAAAAATCTACACTTTTCAAGACTCATTCAAACTGATGGCGAACAACGTTTGATACGCACATCGGTATTTGAGAGGACTGGTTCTTAACCAGTCACCAAGAGATGGCAGTAAACACGTAACTGTAAATTGTAATGATTGAACGAATGGATGGCTCCAAGACGCCAATGGCTTGATGCAGAAAATGATATGCAGCTCTTCGATGTTTGAATCATTATACCCCTCTCTCGGTGTGTAATGCAGCTGCGTTGTTGTATCTTTCATCATTAATATTTTTTATTATTATTATTATCCTTTTTTAAATTTCTATTTCGTTTCTGTCGCCGACAAACAATCTGAATAATCGAATTGCCAACTGCATCTATCTTAAACTCAATTTAAAATTCGGACCAGTTTTCCTTTTTCCTTTTGACTGTAATTCCCCCCTCCCCCTAACCTCTTTTCTCTCCCCATGTCTCTCTTTCTCTCGCTCTCTCCTCTCTCTCTTCCATTCTCTCTCTCTCTCTCTCTCTCTCTCTCTCTCTCTCTCTCTATCTATCTATCTTTCCATTATCATTCTCGCGAGATTTTTCCCCATTATTTCGTCCTCGTTCTATTCAATACCGGACCTTCGAACCCCCCCCCCCCCCCTTTCATGTTCTTGGTGGGTTTTTTGTTTTGTTTTGTTTTGTGGCAGATTCTCTTTCAATATGGCCTACACAACAATTTTCTCATTTTCTTTGTCATCCTTCTCTCTCTAAAAAAAAAAAAAAAAAAAAAAAAGGGGGAACGCGTTCACTCTGTCGGGGTGAATTTCTGAAGAGAGTGCATTTAGAGTGAATTAAGAGTGAATTAAGAGTAAAGTGATATTCACTCTTTATTCACTCTTTGAAGGGTGACCTCAGTGATCACTCAAGGATTGTGAGTGATCCCTGAGGTCACCCCTCAAAGAGTGAATAAAGAGTGAATATCACAATTTTTATTCTTAATTCACTCTAAATGCACTCTCTTCTGAAATTCACCCCTAACAGAGTGAATGCGTTCACTCTTTTTTTAGAGAGAGAGTTCTTTCTTGATGTTCGCTGTGTCTGTCTGTATTATGGTATTGCGATACATTGGGTTCTTTCATTCATCCTGTATTATTTTGGTCTGACTACTAACACGGGGAAGCTCGCTGTTCCCAAAATAACCCATTCCATAGAGAGAGTGTGTAGACTTGAATCAGCGTCAAAGGAAACTCTCTATCAATAACCCATGATTAATTTCCTTTTTGAGTAATTACTGACCGATCTCTGCTCCTATATTTTGCCCTCCACGCTGCTACTGTTGTAGCTGTGGATATGCATGATATGCGAGTAAATTCCTATGCCTTGATAGACCCGTAACGTGTAGAATAGTCAATTTCCATTCCTGACACTAGCATACTATTTCTCTACATGAAAAGATGAGTACTATTCCTGCTGTCTAGAAATGATTAGCAAAGGTTAATCAAATGATACATAATTATGAGGTGTCGCAGCCGAGTGGATAAACACTATACGAAGATCGTGGGTTCGAACCCCGACGCGGCACTATAGGCAGTGTCTTTTGGCAAGACATTAACCTACATTGCCACTCTCAACCCAGGGGTAAGTGGGTACCCGGTAGGATGCTAAAGTCCTTGTGGTTTGTTTATCATTTAAAATGGCACCTGGCGGGAAATGCTCCGCAGGGAGTGGAGAAGGTTCACACGTTGTATGCGGGCAAGCCTGAAATCCATGACCGGGGTAGTAATATCTTTGTAAAACATCCGAGATTATTAGGATTTGTAAAAATCCAAAATATTTATAAGCACTGCTAACTAGATTGTAAGGTTTCTGAATCATCAGAATTGGTTTCATGAAAATAACACGATAAAAATCGAAAAATTAACTCAAGCGCAATTTCAAAGCCTACTGTAGTGCCCATACAAATCATGTTCGGAATATGTAGAGTCCGCACATTTCTTATACTGCTTTCACACCAAGGTACGGTCGCTGCGAGCGGTCGCTGCGACCGATGAAATCATAATGTGAAAGCATTTCATCGGTCGCTGCGACCGATCGTTTTGGTCAAAAACGATCGGTCGCTGAGTACGGTCGCTGAGGTACTTCAGCGACCGATCGCGACCGATGCAAGCTAGATGTGAAAGCACATCGTACTCAGCGACCGATCGAAATGCAATGACCCCCATACATGCCTACGCACTATCTCTACTTCCGCTTCCGGCTAGGTCAGCTATACAGCGACCGATCGCTCTGGGCCTGACCAAATTTTGACGGAGGTGTGAAAGCACGTCCAATCGGTCGCTGGGTACGGTCGCAGCGACCGTACCTTGATGTGAAAGCAGTATTAAGGTGATAGACAGGGCTACAGAAATTGCCTTAAGTTGATTTTGCGAAAGTAGTTTTTATCGTGTTTATTTACCCTTAATAACAAAAATCATAACTATTTAACTGCCTAAATCTTGCTGAAAATTACTTAAGGACAATCACTGCAAGAACAAAAGAAACAGGTTGGCTTAAGCCCGGATAGTGCTATCCAAAGTCCTTTGAAGTGCACAGAGAAGTTAGATCATAATGATCCGATACAAGAATGGAATATTATCATTAAATACATTCTGGCTTCCAAATATTGTCAAAAGTTTTGAATCATACATGGTTATATGTTAAATACGAGAACATCTCAAGAGTGATCCCGTTCATGTGACATTATAGAGTTTGATTGCAAAATCCTATAATGGTCTCTTTTTTTGCATTTTGAAATGACGACACCATTGTATGAAACAAAAATGCTCTCCACTTTTTTATACCATACCACTTACACATTATAATCAAGGAAAACGTTCGGCTTTATATGCTTTGCAGTATCATGTACTTTTTAATTATTATTTTCTACATATTTTAGCAACTTCAACTGCAAATATTTCAAATTCTAAAAAATGGAAAGATCGGCGTTTTAGATCAAACTCTTCATTTGCTAGTATGGAATTAGTTAACTTAGAAGTAAAAGGATGGGAGATCTCACAAATCATCGTTCACCTTCACACTAAAAACAGTAGGTTCAATTTTGCACCCTTCAAATACAACACTGGGAGCTTCTTTATGGGTACAACTTTGCACCCCAAAGAACCATTATGCACCATTAAGGGTGCAGTAAGCTATATTTTGCCTCCTTAAGGGTGCAGAGTTGGGTGCCAGGTAAAAATGTCAGAGGTAAAAATGTCAGAGGTAAAAATGTCAGAGGAAAAAAATGTCAGAGGTAAAAATGTCAGAGGTAAAAATGTCAGACTGAGGTAAAAATGTCAGAGGTAAAAATGTCAGAGGAAAAAATGTCAGAGGTAAAAATGTCAGAGGTAAAAATGTCAGAGGTAAAAATGTCAGAGGTAAAAATGTCAGAGGTAAAAATGTCAGAAGTAAAATGTCAGAGGTAAAAATGTCAGAGGTTGAAAATGTCAGAGGTAAAAATGTCAGAAGTAAAATGTCAGAGGTAAAAATGTCAGAGGTAAAAAATTAATGTCAGAGGTATGCCAGATTTGGAAATGTTTAAGTGTCATGTTTCAGGTACGAATACTGAATTATAGAAATTATGGGGAGTGGGATATATTCAAATATTTTCTGTAAACATAATGTGTCTATACTTGAATGCCCTTGTCTTGGCCATTTGGAAATAACGGTTATGGTGTTGGCGGGGTGAACGTTCTGGTATGCGCGCATTGCCCTCGTTTTCACCGCGGGGACGGGCATTGTAAAAACGATGGTGGAAAAAAAAACTGGGTTGGTAACACGAGTAGCTGACCACACAAATTCCACACGACTGCGCGATTTTAATACGTACATTCCTCTTCATAAGCTCCCTCCCCCCCCCCCCCCCCCCCCTACTCCAATAAAGCGTGGTATACGTGAACGAATGCTTCAATATTATTGTCCTTATACGTAAGGAAGAATAGGAAGTAAGCGAAATTGAATCGTTAATTCGATCTATTTCTCGACCTTTTGAATTATTTCATCCGATACGCTGCGGAATTTACAGCTTTTAAAGAGAATTATTCAATTAGATAATTGTGTTAGCATATGCAAAACATCAAACGTGGATATCCCTTCTTAAGTTCATCTACCATTCTGTCATTCCACTTGAGATCTTAAATCATTTAGATATAATCCTGTAACTTAATTAATCTCACAAAGAAAATAATGAACATCATCCCATGCTACATTTCATACCCAAAACGCGCGATTTACTTATCGCTTGCTGAAATTGTCATAAATATGTTTCACAGTGCAATCGTGTCAAGCGGCCAAATCTTAAACACAGAGAGGGAACTGGGCATTCGTTTGCTGCTATATTTGGAGTCAGCTAAACAAGTGCTCGGAAGATCAAAACACTGTTGGGCAATGCGCACATACCAGGATGTTCTCCCGGCCAAAACAAGATTGGTCTCATTAGGTGGCTGAATGGAGCAGCATTATCACTTTCACATCAAATGAGTAAGACAGGAAGGCCAGTCGAATGACTGAACATACACACTTTTACAGAGAGCAGTATTATTGTGATCACTCCATTTACACACTATGAATTCTTTTTTTTTTAATATCTCGTGCTCTTCCTAATGTCAAATTCAGTATTCTACCTGTAACACGTTCACTTCGGCATTTTCAGAGCTGACATTTTTATCTCTGACATTTTTACGTCTGACAAATTTACCTCTGACATTTTTTTCCCCTGACATTTTTACCTCTGACATTTTTTCCTCTGACATTTTTACCTCTGACATTTTTTCCTCTGACATTTTTACCTCTGACATTTTTACCTCTGACATTTTTACCTCTGACATTTTTTCCTCTGACATTTTTACCTCTGACATTTTTTCCTCTGACATTTTTACCTCTGACATTTTTACCTCTGACATTTTTACCTCTGACATTTTTTTCCTCTGGCATTTTTACCTCTGACATTTTTACACCGAACCCAGAGTTGTACCCTTTACGGAAGGTGCAAATAATTTTTGCACCCTTAAAGGTACAGTTGTACGCTTAAAGGTACAAAGTTGCACCTTTAAGGGTGCAGACGGGCATTTCCGTGTGCAAACAAGTACACAGAGTGCATCTTTGCACCTTTTTTTAATTCAGGGTGCAACACTGCACCCCACTGGTGCTGCCATTGTTGCATTTAGGGTGCAAAATTGAACCTTTCTTTCTAAGTGTGTTGCATATGCGGGATTCAGCTTTCGCTTTAATCATCTCAAATCTATACATACAGGCCTGCTGGAGTAATTGTATACATGGTCTACTTGAATAGCACAGTGTCAATATTGAGTCATTGATCAAAAAAACTCAAGCATTTTGTTTCAGACGGGATACATCAGAGTGCAAAATGTCTACCACATCATGCTACATAATTATCTTTTGATATACAGGCAAAAAGGAGATCATTATAATATTTATTGAGATTTGATAGCACAGGATTTGTGATCGCCCCCCCCCCCTGCTCCGTCCAAAGTGATTGGTAATATAAAAATGGAAAGCATTTTTTTGTTCCAAAAACCTCTGTACTATGTTATACTGAGACTTTCTTCCTCTTCTTCTTCTTCTTCTTCTTCTTCTTCTTCTTCTTCTTCTTCTTCTTCTTCCTCTTCTTCTGCTTCACATTCATATTAAATGCATTTATTCATTCATTCATTCATTAACATTTTGATTTTATGTTCATTGTTTTATGTATTCATGCATTCATTCACTTATTCACTCATTCATTCTTTTTGCGTGTATTCATTCATGCATTCATTCACTAATTCATTTTTTTTTTTGCTTTTTCATCTTTTACAGTTCATTTTCTATTCTTGAGACGGTTTACTTCTCCACGTGTAAAACGCATAAGAAGAAGTTCAGAATTAAAATACGGACACAGCGAATGAGGGATGGGAGCTGAGTAAAAATGACAGATTTCCATTAGAACGTCAGAGTATATTCTATGTCTATTCATTTGGATGGCAAAAGTAATAATGCCGTGAATGACAATTATTGCTGCGGTCAAATTGGAAACCACGAGAATAT
>CM057171.1:3707566-3762741 GCA_029962745.1 Echinometra lucunter
AAATCAACGAGTTTTGCGATTGGGAGTCGAAAAGAGCGATTAAAAACGATTGCAAAAGTTCAGCTAAAGGACACAATAATTAAACTTAAAGGTTCATGCTTAAAAAATAACTACACATATTTATTTATCTGTTTATACTGTAACTTGCATTTAAACTTTATGTATAGTCTGTACAGTGCGAGTGGGGCGGGGCCTTCCTTTCCCCTCCCCCCCCCCCCCTCCCCCGAGAATCTTGAAAGCACCCGTCTTGCAAGGTCTCCATCATCTCACCTTGGTCCATGATCTCACATCCAGGTAGGGATGTGATCGCATAATAATTGAAGAGCATAAATATGCAAAAACGTATAAACGCTATTTTTGAAAATTTTTGAATAAGGTCACCATCAATTCAATATCTTTCAAATCATATATTGACCATGACGTACAAAGGCTTATTGTTGAAGTTATGGTCAGAATTAGCACAAATTTTCTTATTATTTTTCTTGATTTTTAATTGCAGATATCTCAATTTGACAAGAATGGATATATCTGGGTGGGGGGGGGGGGGGTTGCATTCAAACTTGTAAGTTTTAAATCTTACCAAATATTATCCCTATCAGCTTGATATACAGTCAGGAAATGGCGTCACTGCCCAAAGTATGCCCCCCCCCCCACGATTAATTTCTGCATACTAGTAGCCAAGGCCAGACTGAGAAATGGGTTGGTTGCAAACAAACTCTTTCGGACACCCCGTTAACAAGCTAAAATACCTTAATGCCTTTTCTCGTCACAAGTTATTTATCATTTAATTTTCAGTGTTCTAGAGAGTGACAGATGCTGAAAGCTGTGGATACCGAGCGTCTCTTGCCAATGGCGTAGCCAGGATTATTCAACAGGGGGGAGGGTTATATATAGTTATATAAAGTTGTTTGGGGGTGTTTTAGGGGATGAAAAGGGGGCCTTGTGCCCACCCCTGTGTACGCCAGTGTCTCTTCACTCTCTTATTCTTTCGCTTGTAAATCATGCCAATGGCGAATCGACACTCTCCCTTGAGTTAAATTACTCAAACTAACTTAGATTCTTTTTTTCGTTAGCAACGTATCAATGCTGTTGTTGTGAATGTACATGTGATTGAATTATTTGCACAGTGAATAATATACATATTGTGCTTGTATGTCGCGAGTGTGAGATTATTTGATGAAAAATTCCACTCACAATTTGTTATGAGGTTTGAATGTTTCATAATAATCAAGGTTTTTGTTGTGGTTTTTTTTCTTCCTTTTTTTTAACCTTTTGTTGAAGTCTTGTAGACGTTAGTCTAACAAACCCGCACATTCCAACATGTTCCAGTTGCTAAGGTTAATAAATACGCTTTCCATGCCTGTTTATTGGCATCCAAATACCAGTATATTTTTCGAAAAAACAAATAACCCTGCGTAATAATGGAGTATCATGAAATATGTAAGCAAGTAAACTAGCGAAGGCCTAAGAAGCATGATACTGTAACATGATATGATCACGTATTGCATAGGTTGAATAAAGAACTTGCATACAGTTCATTATAGACGAGGGGGAAACGCCATCAGAGTGTTTATAATGATTCACGCAGAGTTATCACGGTCATGTAATGTTGTAGATTATGAAAATAGCAACTATCAAGTATTATGCACATCATGCACTGGCACGTTAATGATATATGCAGAATTATGCAATGTCTTAAACTGCGGAAATATAGTAGCTACCAAATATACCATGCACTGTAACGCTATCGCATTACTGATTTGTGCAGAAATACGGTAGTTAATGCCTCGAATTATGAAATGTAGCTTCTGCAGGTACTATTTATACATTGTATTGTAACACTATATTATTATACCAATGGTTTATTCAAAATAATTGAATGATGAATATAGCACATCCAATTAGTATTAATACTTTGTATTGGAACATTCTAATATTAAGGACTTATGCAGAATGGCGTAATGCGTTCCATTTAATTACTATATGTATTCATGGAGCATTAATACTCATAATCATTTTGTGAAGAATTTTGTGTAATATATATAATGTCAAGTACATAATGTATTCTATAAAGAGGAACATATTATTCTTAGTCACTGTTTGTAGCATGTATGCAGTAAAGTTATGAACAATGGTCATGTGACTGAATTTGGCTAATGCTAGATGAGGCAGGAATACGGATTCATGTTCTACTTCTACCTAAACCATGATGACATGAATAGATTTGGGTACATGGCCGTACGCACATAGGGAGACAGCCAGGGGGGCAGTTGCCCCTTTTTTTCTCTTACTTTTTCGATTGAAAATTTCCAAAAAGTTTGCACCAGATCGTCCAATTTCAACTCTAAAAATGCAAAAGCTCGCACTCGGTCTCTTGTGTGTTTCCACAATTATTGGAAATACTTGCTCCCCCCCCCCCCCCCCTTCCAGGAAAAAAAATCCTGCGTATGGCCTTGATTGGGAAAGAAGCAGGTTGCAAAATAAGCTATTACAAGTCATGTATATCAACAACATTTAGTACAAAACTGTACAGCAAACAGTATCAATGTCTACCAGGGATGTGTCTACAGATATTTACTTTTGAAATACGGTTTCAGTCACTCAACGTTTTTCAACATGCACTAGTTTACAAAACCTTTGGAAGTTCACAACATTTAAGTCTTGCAACTTCTTTCTCGGTGTTCAATACACCTTAGGAAATGCACTAACATGACTAAGGAGAGTACTTCTCCAAACTCCAACTTATCTAAATCGCACTCAATCAGCCCTACACTATGTATTTTCCTTTCATCCAAGGATATCAGCTTATGGAATCCGGTTTTGTCTAATTTTCCATGCTGGAATTCATTAATGTAATCAGCATTGGAAAGTTTGGACATTCACAATCTGAACAATCACGTAATTATACTCTCCCGATGCTTAAAATTCACTATGGCAAATATATTACGAGTGAAGTACTTCCACAATAATTATTTATCTAAAACCCTCTGACATGTCTGATTGTCCTTTCTTTTCTACCAATATGCAAAAGAAACAATAATATGACATAACTTACAGCCTACAGGCATGACAGGACTGGTATTGTTATTGACTAGTGAAATACGGTTTTTAAAAACTGAACGTTTTTACACGCAAGTTTACAAAACTTTTGGATGATCATTAGCTTTAAGTCCTGCAATTACACTTTCCCGATGTTTAACACACCGTAGTCAATGCATTGTGAGTAAAGTGATCTGCAATTTACACAAATCCATGTAAAGACCTATACAAATGAACGCTGCAGCAATCATACCCATTTAAATGTCTTTTCTTACAATGGGCTAAACGTTTAAAACGAGGATTTGTTGTAGGTCTTGGCAGGTCCCTGGTCTAAGGAAACTTAGGGGTGCGTTTATGGCTCCATTATCTCCAGAATCAGCGGAGTTTTGATAAGCGTTTAAGTTCACTGAGAAACACGGTAGAGTTCGACACTTTTCGAAGCTTCCATTTTGCAATAAATGGGTTTTAAAAACACGGTTACGAAACTCACAAAAGGCGTTCTTGCTTCCAAGACGGTTTAGGTGAAGGAAAGAGTTACATTAGTTGTGGTGTGTGTGTTATTACTGTATAGTTACATGTGATGAATGTCATAGTGGGCTTAATCCTAGTGTGGGAAACAGTGATTTTCAAGTTCCCTTCAATATTACGATTTGTTGATTTGACAAATAATGATAAAACAGTAATAATGATGATATTAAGAATAATGATAGAAATAAAAACAATTTTAAAAATAACATTAGTAATAACAATAATCATCATGATCATGATCATGATACTACTAATAACAATGAGAAGAAGAAGAAGAAGAAGAAGAAGAAGAAGAAGAAGAAGAAGAAGAAGAAGAAGAAGAAGAAGACGACGACGACGAAGAAGAAGAAGAAGAAGAAGAAGAAGAAGAAGAAGAAGAAGAAGAAGAAGAAGAAGAAGAAGAAGAAGAAGAAGAGGAAGAAGAAGTAGAAGAAGAAGAAGAAGAAGAAGAGAGGATGAGGAGGAGGAGGAGGAGGAGGAGGAGGAGGAAGAGGGTACTGAGATTAATAGTTGATAGATTAATCGCCCATACTGGCTTCACAATCGAGCTATAAACACACTCTTACTTACAAAAGCACAACCTCTGAGAAGCATTGAGAATGAATACATGAAAGAGAAATCCAAACACTCTTGAATAGTTGAGAGTGAAGCTTGAGATCAGTGAAAGGAGTGATCTGAAAAGCAAATTTGTTTTCTGAAACCGCTCGCATAGAGACAAGGTTTTAATACCTACATCACACCAACGACCACAACACTAAACCGATATCACAACGATAAAAAAAAAAAGTCGCATTACCTAGAAAGGCAAAGTATCGCTGGGTTTCGAGTTGATTTTAGAGTGTGACTGGGGTAATGGTGAGTCCTGCAGTGCAGGGAAAGTGTATTTTGAGAGCAAATGTGGGGATGTTATTCTTGATTGTTGGTTGTGAGAGTGTAGTTAGAATCAGTGTTATTCGAGTTAGCCATTCACTGTCCCTGTCAGCAACGCTTTCATTGAATTGGACAAAATCATTGGACCAAATATTTTTGAAAAGAATATCATGTCTTTTGTACAAATGCATTATCTTCTACAAAACTCTAAGGGAAATCCAATGCATTCAGTGTCAATTAGTATTAAGTGTTCAGTTTTTACTTATCGAGGCATTCAAATTAAAACATATAGAATCATCGAAGAAAATTCAAATACGGCTGGGCACCCCTCCCCCCCCCCCCTCTCTCTCTCTCTCTCTACCTCTCTCGCTCTCCCTCTCTCTCTCTCTCTCTCTCTCTCTCTCTCTCTCTGTCTCTGTCTCTCTACTCAAGACATTGACCACCCTGTTGACAAATCCTACTAAACCTTCTTTTAATCCCACTTGAGGTGTAACGCACCATTGAATACCGTAAGTTTGACAGGTATCTCATCCCAGCTATTGACACCACGTCGACACCCCCTCCAAAAGGAATGTGCATGTTTGTTGGGTAAAATGATACGAATTACTGTGTAAAACATGCATTTTACCTAACATGCCTAACATGGGACAAAATTTTACCCCAGTACATATGCATGTTCCCCTTTTCCCCCCAATATTGGGCGATTTTTTTTTTGTTTTTGTTCAGTATCTCAATAATTCTGCTCTTTCTTTTATGTTTTTTCATCATATTACTTTTGTCTTAACGAGATTACTGAATTCATTTTGTTTTGTATATACTGTGAAACGGAAAAATAAATAAATATAATCAGATCAAATCAAATTTCAATCAACCTTTTTCCAGAGTGTGTATGTATATACATATATCCCTTCTCTTTCTCTACCCTCTCTCTCTCTCTCTCTCTCTCTCTCTCTCTCTCTCTCTCTCTCCTATCCTTCCTTCTCTCTTCCCCAGACATGGACAAATCCCATCCAATCTCTGTAACGCACCATAAACCACCATTTTTCGCTGCTGTCCATCCTTGGACAGTAATCTGATCTGCGCTTTTTGACACCCTTTCGTCACCCCAGTGAAGCGAGACCAGAAACACACGTTAAATGGTGCTACTTTGGCTTTTTAATGGTGTTCCATTCGACGCTTCGAAGATGTTCTAAATGTAAATGAAGGTTTATACAGACACACTTCTAAATGCATGTATTCGTATATCACATATTCAGTCTACCTGGCTACCCGTCTCCAATTGCTCTATCCATTAAACTTATACATATATCGAATATACCTATATACCTATATATACCTATATTCAGAAATGATTATCAAGGCACAAACCTATCTGATCTAATGACTCGGTAGTACTATCACTGAAGGAGTTTAATTTTAAAAAGTATATTCTCTCCCCTTTGAGGATGGTGTATGAGTAGGACAAACAATAATTTAAAATATGATAATTGGAGGTTTTTTTTTTAACCAAGAAGTTTTTCTTCAAATATAAACCAAATATACATGCATTTTACGCCATATTTATATACATTATCTGTTCTATAATTAAAGTAATTCAGTTATTGTATTTCATTATTGTACATTGACTTGTATGCCTGACTTATTTTCAAAGGTGTACATTTATGAATTTTTCTGTTGGAAATGAAAAAAAAAACTGAAACTGAAACTGAAGTATAGCGGCCCCAGTATCATTAATGCTCTTCTTGCAGGTTTTGCATTTGTCATGGGTTGAGTCGGGCATTATGTGGGCAAAACACCTTGTTCAAGGATGTAAGCACCGAGTGAGGAACGAACCCAGGACCTTCCGTATGAGAGGCAATAGCCTTCCCCACTATATCCCAGAGCTCCCACAAATTAGGATCACGGTTAAGGATAGGAGTGGATGAAACTGGAGCCCCTATGTGGGCAACATTCATCAAACGACAAAGATTTGATAGACCGTATAATTCTTTGTCATATTATACTGCTGATCTAGTCTAACATGTCTAATGGTACAAATCGCCTTCCTCCCCCCCCCCCCCATCCTTTTGTTTAACCCCTATGCGCAGTCATGTCCACGGTTTAATAATTGAGGGGGCTGCATGGGGGAATAATGCTCATCACACACTTCACATCATGTGCATTATTTCAAAGTGTCAGCCTCTGTAAGGCCAGTAAAATATTTCTGCAAAGCACTTAGAGACTCTCTTGGAGATGTATTAGGCGCTATATAAATCTGTAATATTGTTATTGTTATTATCAAAATGAACAAACTCACCAGATATTATGTCGATGATAAACCAATCACTGATGGAAATTTAATCACTGTAAACACGGAACCATACTTACAAGATACATGCATGATAAACAAAATGTAATGGGTTATAAAGAGCACGCGGCAATAAGCGGACACATCCTGTTGAGAGCAATTTCCTTAAAAATGTAAAAACTATAAGCATATGAATTTCAAGATACAGTGCTACAATGACACATAAATGACACACAATTGGGGAAAGTATATCGAAACTCTTTCGAAAGAGAGCAAGCTTGAATTGAAAGCAAGCAAAAGTAAATGAAATACAATAACTTACCTTGTATTGTCTGTCCTAAGGACCTCGTATGCTTACTGTATAGCAGCTTTAGTGTGTCCTTTGCTTGCCCGTAGATACGCCGAGACTTCGCCACCGATACTGTTCACATGATAAAAACACAGACAAGTCACTAATCACTTCAATAAAAACATCCGCTTTAAGTTTCCTTGAGAAGTGGGGGCAGCGGGGCCGCCCTTAAAAATAGCTTTATGGTCATTCTTAAACTTTTAAGAGGAAGAGTAGACTGCAAGCAATGCGTAACGTGTATGTGCAATGCAACGTGTACAGTCTCTGTAAATATAAACAAAACTGATGCACGATGGCATAACGTACATACCCATGCACGACTCCCCTGGTATGTCAGTGTATGCCAAGGGGCTATTCATACACGAGTATGTTTCTTTTGGAACTACTCGATGCCATAAAATTTACAAAGTTTTTTTTTTTTTTTAGCACTGCTAAGCTGTCAAATTGATTGCCAAATTATTCCCCAGAAATCAATTCACTGATACGAAAATACAATTGAAAAAAGATCATACGGAAAAATGTCGAGCACAATGAAAGGATGATGGACCAATATTGAAAGGTCGCCTCACTAAAAAGTCAGTTCTTTCTCAAGTATCATGACTATTACGACAGTCTAAGTGCCGGAGATTTATGCGCGTATATAGTTTTAGCTTGAAATCCAATATCTTTATTAAAACTTCATCAAAATATTTCTGTATGATATTCGTATCTGTTACATTTCATTACTAAGTCTGTAACATAATTTCTGTCTCTGTATGTGTATTCTCGAGAACATGGCATGCGACTAAACATAAAATATTATTTCAAGCATTTGATTTCAAGAATAAATGTTGAAATCATACAAAACCTGAGAGGAGGCATGAACTGATGGCGACAGTGATATGGAATACCACTAAATGATATTACCATTCTTCTTAAATCTAAATTACAAAAAGAAAAAAAAAACATGTATTGGTTTTAATGCTAAACGCAGATTATCATGATTATACGGCCATCTTGAAATATTCCAAAAGATGCGTTTTGCCTGAAAGAATTACTGATGATTCAACTCATGACTTTCAAGGTCTTGATGAAATTTTCAATAACATTTCGAAGTTGACCTACGTGAATTACAACAAATGCTTGATATCTTCCTTAATGAGTTATGCTATGTTCCCATGCACTATCACGATTCGCGCCACGATTGAAATCGCGGTCTTAATCGTGGAGTAATCGTGGTGATCATATCAGATTTCATCAGATCTTGAGGTCAATCGTGGCAATCGTGTTGATCGTACTCATCGTAGAAAAATTTTGGATTGTTCAAAAATGTTCTACGATCAATATGATTAATTGTCGAAAGTCATCATCGCATTAGATCGTATCAAAGCGCGAAAGATCGTACTTTGAAATCGTGGTTATCGGAATCAACCTTGGAAAAGAGCAACGCATGAAGCTTTAATGGGATCGCACGATCTTCCATGATCTGTAACGATTTGGAGCCTTTGAGAAATGCCACCCAATGGTACTAGAGGCAAGAAGGGAAAGGGTACCGCTGCCCCAAGCGTGAAAGTTCCACGATCAGCTACGAATGGCCAATCGTGGCGTTCGTGACAATTCGCACGACAGTGGGAACCTAGCATGCAAGAGAAGAGATTACCCGGATATCGATTAAGAGTTGTTTCGATTCTCAAGACATTTTGAAACACTGAAGGAAACCTTTGTGGAGGCTTGATTTCATAAATTGTTGAATTTTCATGTCTGTGTTGTATAAACCCGATAAAGATGCTCAAAAGGATAACTTAGCAGCAAGGAATATAACGGTTTTGAAGTATAAGATGTTATTATCAAGATATCTATCACTGAATTCCGCCATTTGCAAAACCAACCTGGGTATGCTTTTGTCTAACACTGTAGTCTTTAAGGCCTTAAAAAATGTCTGGCATTTCCGGTTACTTGTATATTTTCACAAGATGATGCTTTTGTAGTGCATTTTTCAGGGTTTCATAATTATTTACATAATATTACATACACTGATAGCATGTAGCATGCAGTTCAAATCTTTAAAAGTTACTCAATGGCTTTAAACACCTCGAGCCAAGGTTGAACATGTTGAATGGTTTCGGAATTAATTATGAAGCATTTGTTTAGCAGGCGGTTGACAAGTTACGGGGTGAACGTACATTAATCAAAAGCTTGTATGTGATTATAAATCATTCTGATGTATGCATATCAGACTTTCACATCTGTCTATATTATGTCACTTTTTAAGGGCCATTTGACCAAGTCTAGAAAGTAATACATGTTGCAGAACAGAGAGCCCATCATTCATTATCATTTTTGTTTTTGTTTATTTTGTTTCTTATGTTTATGTATGTTTGGTTTGTTTTTTGTTGTTGTTGTTTAATTGACTGTTATTATAAACATTGACTCTACAAACTTTACAATTTGCTGCTATCAACACAATTGACATGATTGATAAATGGTGAACTTGTGTGATCGTTTGTCCTTCTTCTTCTTCTTCTTTTCTTCTTCTTCTTCTTCTTCTTCTTCTTCTTCTTCTTCTTCTTCTTCTTCTTCTTCTTCTTCATTTCTTCTTCTTCCTTTTCATCATTTTGTTCTTCTTCCTCCTCCTCTCGTTTTTTATCTTTACTGAATACTAAAATAGATTTTAAAAATTGATGCGTTAATGCAACTTTTATCACGATTTTGATTTGAACGCTTCATTGCTGACTTTTTTTCTCTCTTTCCTCTTTCTTTCTTTTTCGTTTTCTCTCTCTTTCTCTCTTTCTCTTTACATATTCCCAGTGCAAAGACGAACGTCTCTTATTTTGGGGGGCGGTGGAGTGAATTTGAAGATTTATAGGTTGTCTGCGCCATCAATCTTAGTATCAATGTGAACGGATAATTGCACAACGAGAATACACAGATACAATACCATACAATACGATACGATACAATATGGAAAAAAGGGGTAATAATGGAGAGAAATCAGGTACAAAAGGGCTGCGATGTAAGCATTTTTATTTACAACACAAAATGCAACCTTAACAAATTTCCGAACATACGAAAATGCACGCACGTGGTTGTTGACTAACAGGACAAGACAAATTGATTACAGCAGCTGTAGTTTAAATTTTGATGTAGTTATTACTTCAATATTAGATTCAATAAATGTTTTTTATTGGCATGTCTTGGCCCATTGGGAGATTTATTGCAATCGCATTATGAATGCATATTCTAATGCTTTGTTGTTGTTGTTTTTGTTGTTGTTTCTCTTTTGTGGGGGGGGGGGTCTTTTGTTAAACAGCAACTACACCTTACATCAAGGGTGATCATTCATTGAACGACAAAACAAGGGGGTGAGCCGGGTAAAGC
This sequence comes from Echinometra lucunter, assembly GCA_029962745.1. NCBI lineage: Eukaryota > Metazoa > Echinodermata > Echinoidea > Camarodonta > Echinometridae > Echinometra > Echinometra lucunter. The sequence goes on from CM057171.1 coordinate 3,717,997, forward strand.
GACAACGGAACATCTCGATTAGGAGCAGTTCTACATGCCCCCCTCCCCTCCTTGGTTTAAAAAAAACAACAACAAAGGAAGAGAAAGAGAAAGACAAAGGGATAATATTCATCATCATGATGCAGAAAAAAATGAAGGAGAGAGAGAGAGAGGAAGAAAGGGATGGTGAAAAGATGAGGGAGTGGAAGCAAAACGGAGAAAAAGATTATGGCATTACCCACCCCCCCCCCCCTCCTCCTCCCGCCCAGACTCTCTTCTTCCCTATCCTATTTTATCTTATTTTATGCTTTGGTTTCTTTTGATAATAATCATATCCTATCATTTCATTTCAATAAATGTTTATTTGATTTGATTTGATTTGCTATGATTTATTTATTTCATTCCTGTGTCCCCCTATCTCCCCCAACTCGCCATGGCAAAGGCTAAACCCACAAAGACCTAATACAACACTATTGTTACTTGTTCTAATCAGTTACTTCATCCTAAAAGGTCATTGCACTTTCAGCGCTAATAGATACTTGAACCCTGCACTTGCATGTCTCTTGATACCTCTTCACTGATAACCACTGGCGTAGACATGGGGTATAAGGGGACCATGCCCCCTTTCATACTCTTAAAGATACTGCATATAGCTATAAATTACGGTACATAACGTTACATAACCTTTGACCCCCCCCCCACACACACACACACACACGCACGCACATCCCTCGACACCCCGGTCTTTCCTTCGCGCGCCTAGACGATCCTTCACGTTTGCCCCCCCCCCCCCCCTGTTGAATATTTCTGGCTACGCCAGTGCTGATAACTAATATTTATCTATGGATATGAATATCGTTATGATGAAAATTATATATCACTCAATTCGGGACAGGTCACCAAACTATTGATGAGTAAAGTCAAAATACGCACTGCACATAAAAACGAAAAAAAATCTGGGCAAGTCAAGAAATTACCCGACAATCCGAATGTGCTTGCAATAAGTGAAAACGATTTTCATACTTGCTGCATCGTGTGGGTATAGTTCTTTTAATACAGGCTATAATCATTTCAAGTGTTTGTAAACTAGCGATATATTTTCACATGATACTGTACTGCAATTATTATACAAACTGGTGTTCAAACGTAGAAATTAGCTCAGTGGTGGATTTTAAAAGGGGACATAAGTCATAATAAAGATCCTGGATTGTTTATGTCTCTGTTTTCATGGTTTTGTTTCTTTTAAAAAGGGATATGTTATCATCTGTTTGACTATTATGTTGTTGTATTTGTATTTTATCATTTGGGATATTACCTAGGATATAGCCTCAATGGTCAAAATTTGTTGCCAATTTGCTTATTTCCAACAATAATCACCATTAAGAGAGGACTAATAGCACCTACAACTCGATGAAGCAAAAGGCAAAATCTTACAATTTGAGCGCCATAGGCACAGGATGTTGAATTTGACCATAAAATTGAAATAATTACCCATTAGTGTCTCTATGCGATACTAACTTCTAGTTTCGCCGAGATATAAGGTATGAATAATCAGGGCTTTGGTTGTGATTGCAGCAGAATGAGACCCTGGGAAAAATCAGTTTTAATGAAAAGAGAGGGTAGAGAGAAGAAAATAAGTGGGTCCATCAAAAACGGTTACGAAATGAGAAAGTTATAAAAGTTTGAAAAAGCCTCCAGTCTAAATTTACTTTGTTTGGCGATCCTCAAATTGGCAATGTTTCTTCAAAATGGAAAGTTTAGTAGGACAACTCTCAATGTGTTTTGTAAGCTGAGCTGAGAAGGAGACATTAAAATTGATTTTTCTCCAGGGTTTTGTTCTCCTTTTTCGGGTAGATTTAGAATGTTTATTGTAGTGCGCTCATGGAATTATGGATCCAGCGTTTAAGGAATTCGGCTACTATAGGATCATAATGTCGGAGCATATAACTCTTCATTCAGCACCACACGAATAACATTGCTCTATATTCAGTGTTCCCTTCGAACTAAATTTTCAACAGTCTGAATCTTTCAAAACTAACAAGCAAGAGAGAGAGAGAGAGATGGATGAGTCAATTTTTTTTTCTTAATTCCATGCGCTACCCAGTATGGGGGAACTGTGTAGACAAATATCAAATGTGTCATAAAATGGTTGATTTGAGGATTAGTGGGGCTAGTAACTTTATATACGATGATCAGAAATAGTTGCAGGGTACCTGGTCAAATAGATTTGACTTGCCTAAATAGAAATGTTTTGTGAGTAGAAGAGAGAAGGACAGAGGAAGTAGTAAAATACGCGACTTGGTGTAAGCCTTAAAGGAAACCTACATCCTCAACTCAAAGAGTTTTAAATCAAAGCTATAAGACAGAATAAAAGAGATCAGTGAAAAAAAATGAATAAAATCAGACAAGCAATAAGAAAGTTATGCCTATATATGAAATTTTTGGTTTGGCGCTACCATAGTCACATATTGGTATTTAATAATGGACAACTCTCATTTTATACATGACTATTACCATTACATATTCGTTCTTGATTCTTTCCTTGAACACCACGTTTTCATTGTCTTTATCCCAAATATGTTGTGGAGAAAACGCTTCTACATAATATATCTTGAGTTAAGCTTTATAACAAGAAAAATTTGCAAATCGCAAAATGAACACATTGAGAGTTGTCCACAAAATGAGGTGATCAGTTGCTATGGTAGTGTAACAAAAATGTCGTATATGAAATTTCATAGTAGCCATAACCTACTTACTCGGTGTACGATTTCGTGCAAATTTTCGCTGATTCCGTCTTAGCTTTGATTTAAAAACTACTTGACTTGAGAGTGTTGGTTTCCTTTAAAGGCAGATGGTCTGTTTGTATTAGCAAGGGAGCTGAGTACACATACTGTAATTAGTGCACCCTGGTTTCTTAACAAGACGGGAGCTAAACATGCTAAAGACAGAAGTTGAGATAGAAACATTATACAAACAAAATAAACAGTGGGCAAAGTTCACTATCATGTTAACTGACTCATCATGTAATTTGATACATTCTACAATGTAATAAATGTGATAGAGTTACGCCCTGATAATTCTATTTATCAATAATTATTCTTTTAAAGTTACCAGGCATCCATGACGTCATTAATACAGCAAGTTTTTGTGCACATTGTCATGATGTACACATTACAGTTTATTATGCGAGAAAAGATAGGCATTAGTACATTATACATAACTCAAAACGGGCAATTTAGTTATGAGTCGTTTGTATTTCATTTTATTGCTATCCCTGAATATCAATTTGTATTGCTATGTGTATTCATAATAGTGCACATTGCTTATGCATAATTATATCAACAACGTATTATAGTTAAAGTTTCATAAAATACCACTTTTTCATCAAAAGTTTCCTCTTAATTCAATCATATAATCAGGTAATATATTAATCAAATTCACCAGTGAAGATGGCGAACATATTTAGATAATATCGTTCAAAGTCGTGGATGATTTATGTTATTTATTAGTGGACTACGTTTTAATGGCTTTTATCATTCACTTTCGAAGAGTAACTTTCGAATATGATATTTAGGGATAGCAATAAAATCGATATTTATAATAGTACACGTTGCTTATGTATATATCCGCTGTTGTCTATTGGTGAAGGCTCTTGACTCTTATGTGAAGTCCTGGGCTCGATCCTCTCTGAGTGCCCACACCCTTGGGCAAGATGTTTTACCCACTATTGTCTCACTCGACCCACGTGTAAATGGGGACATAGCAATAGCTGGGGTAATGATAATTTGCAGGGTCCTTATGAAGAACAGCACTGAAGCTGATGCGGCTTCTCTGGGTAAAAAGATTCTTATTATTACTGGTCCTTATGAAGAACAGCACTGAAGCTGATGAGGCTTCTCTGGGTAAAAAGATTCTTATTATTACCACTAATAAAGACTTGTTTAACCTTTTAGCTCCTGGAACCAGGTGGCCCGTGTATTAAGCCTTTGGGAATATGAGAATTCAGTAGTCAAAGGGTTAAGAGTACTTTGGCACAATTTCTGAGTCTCACTTCAAGGTATACTCTCAGCACGAGTTTCCTCGATCCGAAATTAAATAGGTTCAGTGGCTTTATATTAATCCTGCCCGGTGTTACGTCAAACGTGTCAAAAACAGAGCGAAACCATTCTGTCCGAAACAGGAGAAAACTCCCTTTTAAATTCATATTTATTCATTTCCAACAGAAAGAAAATACAATGACATTGCATAGATATAATTATACTAACAATATGAAATTAAGATATATTATTTTTTTCCTTCATGAGTTAACATATCAGTAAGTGAATAAAATAAATTATTATAAATTATTGGTTTCTGTGGAAATGGAGGGATCCACTAAAAAGCAGTTGCTTGCAGTTTGTGGAACCCTCAGAAAATAAAATTGTTGCCAATTGTGCCTAAGAAGACTAGGAAAACACGAAATAATACCAGAACAGAACAGAACAGCACACACAAAAGGAAAACAAACTAACAAACCTTCTTCCCGATCAGACCATACCACAGTTCTACAAAGGCTATCAGTGTAGATAAGTTAAGCACACCTCAAATTACGGTGTGGAAGCAAATAAATGTGGCCTTTTCTCTGCTTCTTGTCATTGTCTGAAGACCGTCACCGTATCCTTATCTCCGCTGCCTGTTGGTATATAGGAATCATCTTACCACAAGTATTTGTCTTTTTACGACTTGTGAAGTAATTTGAGAAAAGAAGCAATATAGTTTGAATCTGAACAATAATCACAGAAAGGGCAAATTTTCAGGCTTAAAAGAAGTAATATTTTTTCTAAAAACAAGCAATATATTTTCAATTTGGATTATAGGAAGAACAAGAAAATGGTGAGACATAAAAGAAGCCAATACAAAACAGATAGGCGCAGTAAGAGAGAGAGAGAGACAATCTCGATGAAAATGAAAACCGACTTTGTGGGGGTGTCGGGAGGGGTAAATCAAAGACATTTGAAGGGCACCTTTTTTGTAGAATTGAGAGAAAGAAGCAACTGATAAGGCATGAAACAAATACAAAAAGTTCAGCAGGCGCAATAAAAAGGAAATTATTTCGAAGAAATCAGAATCGACCTTTTTCTGTGTATTTGTGTACGTTTGGAAGAGTGACTCTCTCTCTCTCTCTCTCTCTCTCTCTCCCTTTCTCTCTCTCTCACTCTCTCTCTCTCTGTCTTTCTATTCATCTGTATCCTTTTTTGTTTGTTTGTTTGTTTGTTTGTTTGTTTGGCAGTCCCTATTCCAATCACGAACGAAATCTACAAATAATATACAGAAAACTTTCATCGGTTATGTCGGTTTGGGGTAATCATACATTTAGTTTAAGTTTCTACCAACCTTAAATTTTTGTAGGCAAACTTTCGTCCACTCCTGCAGACTTCCTCAACCAATTAGAAACAGTGAAACTGATCACTTGACTTGAGAAAGTCAATAGTGGACGAAAGCTCTGCCTGCAAAATTTAAGGTTGGTACAAGCTTAAACTACAATTGTAGGAAATCTGCAAATAGAAGAAGAATCTTGAATCAGGAGCCTAGTTTGGTTGAACCACGGTAGAGTCCCTGCATGGTTGAACTGACAAGATCCAATGAGACAGGTGATCAAGCCGCAGGCAGTTCTTAAAAATCCTTCACTACCTGCTACGCTGTGGCGTGTAAATATTAGCCCGTTATCTTCTTCAGGTGAATACATCGACAGTACACATTTTGGTCCATTGCCGTGGTAGTTAACTGAACTCCTTTTGACGTTATCTGATTATTTTGCAGCTGAACATCCCGATTCACATTCCACCCTAACTTACAAACTAGAGAATGATGTCTGTGTCATGACAGGTGAAACATCCAAAAGGTAAGTGTCTATCAAAACAAAATTTGATCGAGATATTATTAAGCTAGCATAGCCTTTCAAAGGCGAATGAAAACTTTAAAAATATAAGGAAGAGGGGAGAGAAATGAAAGAATAGGAGGAGGTGCAAGAAAGAGATCGGGAAAGAGGGAAAGACAGTGAAAGGATGAGGGAGATGAGAGAGGGGGAGATAGAAAAAGAACGCAAGAAAGAATGAAAGAGAGAAAGAAGGAGAGAAAGAAAGAAAGAAAGAATATTCAAAGAATAAAGAAAGAAAGAAGGAAAAATGACAGGATAGAAAGAAAGACAGATAGAGGAAGGAGTAAAGAAAGAAAGAGAGGGGCACAGGAGACTGAGAAGGGTTTTAAATAGGAGAGAGGTACAAAACATTGCATAATGCATGTATTGGGAGTTTCCAAACAAAAACAAGAATAATGATATTCAACATGTTCAAGGGGAGAAGAAGGGTAGTGGGGGAACATAAAAAGTGCGTGGGCGCATCAGAGAGGGGTAGGCATCAGGGAGGAGCCGTTACCATGGTAACCGTCTCCTATTTCTAGTGGCGGTTCTGGACTCGAGTGTATTGCACTTTCCATAACTGACAACATGACTAGTCAGGAGTCAAGTAGGAGGTCAGCCCCATTTAGGGATTCAATTGAGCGAGAAGCGTCTCCTGTCGTGAAGGGGGCTGACGTAAAGGTCAACTCCAACATCTTAAAGTACTCTTCCGAACGTTATTGGAACGGATTCCAAGACACGTACTCCGGCCGGTTCCACTTGCTCCACGTCAAATTCGTACATTAACCTAATACTGAACTTTAATCGTGGACTAAACACTTGTACAAACACTAACCCTAAGTCTAACGAAAAAACCTTATTGTAACCCTCACACCACCCGCGTACCTTTTGCAAAATAAAGCCAGGAGCACCTACAAGTCAAATTTTCCATTTTCCCCCCATTTCTTTCAGTGTGACTGGCCGAAATAAAGTGAAAGCCTTCGAGATGAGATGCCTGCGGATAATAGCAGGAGTACACCTTCTGGATAGAAGTGCAGGCATCCGAAAGTCTCTAAACATCTCCAGGTCCTTTTATGAGGAAATATCCAATCGCAGATTGAAATGGTTTAGCCATGTTGTACGCATGTCTCAGGCAATGTCAGGACAGACTTCCATTCCAAGTCCACGCCAAAAACTTTTCATCTCTACGGTCACCAGGAGCCTCTAAGGTGGAAAGATCAAGTGCGCCAAGACTCTGGGTTAAGTCTTGAGGCTGCTGAACATCACGCTCAGGACAGGTATACATGGAGGAGAACCACCCGGAGGAGCGCAAGGGGACACTCCGCCCTATGCACCTATTAAGCTTGTAGGTTAAGTAAGTCAGTACGTCAGTATGTGACACGCAGTGGAATAGAAAAAAGTAAACCAGATAGGAAATAATGGAAATGAGATAGAATGAAGAGGCAGAAAAGAACAGTGAGAAACAAGAAAATAATTCCACCAAAATCGGTCGCCTTTCTCACTCGAACTTCTTTCAACTAAAAAGGCCTGTGCAAGTGCTCGGCTCTCCTTCCCCGCACTTCAGCAAACAGATGACACTGGTGCTGATGGGGGCTCGACTAGTGCTCCTACAATCTTTATCATACTTGCCAATGATTTGGTATGGTCCGTAGGACTCTAGGACAATTACACCTGCTAGATTATCCACCTAACATTACCCTCCGGATACTTTTACCCCAGGACAGCCCCCCCCCCCCCCCTCCCCGATGATTACCCCTAGGGCTTACCTTCTGGGGGAACCGTAGCGGGTTAGTTAGTTACAGGAGGGGGACAATAGCGTTAAGTGTACAAAGCTCTCCTCCCCGCATTGTCTGCTCTCAACGTTCCGGCGCGCCTTCCATGTCCGGGGTAATTGTCCGCCCCTCCCCCGACATGGAGTAGTTGTCCTGATAGGATTCTTCAAAACCACAATAATACGGCGATAAATACAGCATTTGCATTCATTAAAAACCTTAAACATAGGCAAAGCGACACGGTTTGTTCAAGATGGACGTTCCCTACACACTAAGAAAACAAGGTTCAATTTTGCACCCTTCAAATGCAACACTTGGAGCTCCTTTAGGGTACATCTTTGCACCCTAAGAAGCATTTTGTACCTTTAAGGGTGCAGTGAGCTACATTTTGCACCCTAAAGGGTGCAGAGTTGTATCCTTTAGGAAAGGTGGAAATTTGCACCCTTTTGCATGCAAAAATTTCTGCACCCTTTAAGGTGCACAGTTGCACCTTTAAGGGTGCAGACGGGCATTCCCGGGTGCAAACAAGTACAAATGGGTGCATCTTTGCACCTTTTTCATATAGGGTGCAAGATTGCACCCCAGAAAGGTACTGCCAGTGTTGCATTTAGGGTGCAAATTGTACTTTTTTTTCTTAGTGTGTACAGTTCCTTCTCTTGAGAACAATATCCATATAGCTGTATAGTGCGTGGGAGGGGGAGAGGTTTTTTTTATCACGAACTTCCCAAGTATTTTTTTTCTCATTTCTCCTGGGATCAACGGCGATTAAGAATCCATAAATAATTGCTTATTCAGCTCCGTTGTTGGTTTACATGTATGCTATCTCAATCAGCCATCAAACTATGACAATTAGCGAAGAGTATTCCCATCTTTCTACTTTTGGATAATTAATGAATCCAGGGATACGTGCGTACTATCAATTATTTATAGAGACAGAATATTGGTTGACTAAAACAGAGGCAGTTATGAAAGGTGGTGTGGGACACGCCCCCCCCCCCCCTTCCACGTGCATGCAATGCGGAAATCTTTGTCGTACAGCGTCATCCTCATGTGCAACGCATCGTAAGAATTTCTCTATGGCTTTTCAAAAATATATAAATTGTAGGACAGTGCAGCTTTTTCATCATCATACCTTATCTTCCTCTAATAAGATAGATTATATAGCTTGCAAACATTATCAGGGCGAGCTTTCTTTGCCAGTTGTCTGATGTCTCTGACAGCAAAGATGTGACAGTTCTTCTTCTTTTTTTTTTTTTTTTTTTTTTTTGGGGGGGGGTTAGGTTAGACATAATATTGTAATTAAAAAATCCATCAAGAAAGATTAGTTTTTCTTCAGCATTCGTCCGCACATACATGACATATGATTATTAGGACTGGTGGAAAGTAGGTCTCACATGTATTTTATCGGTACTGTAATGTGATTTACACAGTGGCATAGCAGACCTGGCATTATGAGGGGAGGGGGCGCTGGTCTTTAAGTGATAAATGAAATGCGAAAGGCAAAATAAGGCAAAATAATTGTCCGGTCGGACAGCTAATTTCGATTTGTTTGGTCATTTTCATATACATGTAGGTCTGAATGCTATTTCTATGCTATATGCTATATCTATTCTTTTTGATGAAACTACATCAATTTACTCTATTATCATTATTATTATTATTAATTATTATTATTATTATTATTATTATTATTATTATTATTATTATTATTATTATTATTATTATTATTATTATTATTATTATTATTATCATCATCAACATCATAATCATCATCATCATCATCATCATCATCATCATCACCACCACCATTTTGCAGATCTATGTAACGGCATTGTTTATTTGTAATTTTGTACAGTCCTGTTTAGATGTCAAGTGAGCAATGAATTTCAATTTCTAATCAGGACAATAAATCAATTCAATGTAATTTCATTAAGAGCGTGAAGAATAAAAATCTCGGGACAGAACTGTATGTGAACTGTCCCTTTGGCATAATATTACCGCTAGAGAGAGAGAGGGGGGGGGGAGATAATTCACCTCGCTTTGGGTTATTTTAGGTCTGCCTTCATGAGGGACAAACTAACCGTGTTTTGACCTTTACATGACCTCGCACAGTAATGTGTGTTTTAATTAATTCAATCAATGCTGTCCTAGATAATCTAGTCCTTCTCATCCCTCACTCGGCGTCATGGTAAATCATCATTATGTCGTCCTGCACTTTTCATCTGTCACACGTCATGATTTTTGTATTGATCGTACGGGTCAATTCATCGATATACTGTCTACTGTACGGAACAAAAGTGGTGACAGCGATGTCACGTGATCTGGATAATTCCACCAATCAGTGCGCCAGGCCAACTATGTCGTTTGAATAGCCAAGTAATGATATACATCCGTATTGATCTGCATCACGATGGCAATAATTACTGTGACTTCCCGTTGGGGTAACTGGCGCTCCTTCCTTTGTGCTATTCTTTCAACAAGTTTTGCTCCGTTAAACGTCAAACCAAGGAGTTTTAAGAGCTGGAGTCCCAACTGGCAACACATTATTTCAAGCAGCTGTCCCTTTCTAAGGTTGTACAATAGAATCTACAGGTGTGCTGTTGCCTTTGATGTCTAGGTTCGATGCCGCCAACATCATGTGAAAGCTTGAGTAATGTTTTTTTGTCACGAATATCTTTAATGTTTCATTTTTTTATTTGAATTAACAGAGAGAAAATTGAACAGATGATAAAGTATGAATACAAAAGCCTATCTGTGTCCAGAAATTTGCGTATGTCGCATGATAGCAGGTTTAATCTGTGAAAAGGAGTAAAATTTTACAATCCTAAAACCCGCAATTTGATACTTTTCCGTTTACTTCCTGCAAACGAAAATAAAAAGTGAATTTGTTGAAGTACAGTTATTTATGATGTTATGTCAGATTAGCGCCCACACATGCCCAGTCGAGTAATTTTGATTAATATTTCAGGAAATTTTGCACCATTTCCTTTCGTTCGCCTCCTTTAAACGTAGGCACTGTGCACTGCTCATATTATCAGACGAGTGGTAGCGAAAAGTAATTATCGTTACAAAAGCTTATTTCCCTTTGAAAATGGCCCGTAAAATTGCAGCCAGGCAGAAAACTTTTGTCTACGTATCTACAAGGAAGATCAAGTTAAGCACATGCCTGACATATTTTTTCCTGGTGGCATCGAACGTCACTTCAAAGCGAATGCGTTAGATGTGACTCCAGCTCTTGAAACTCCTTGGTCAAACAGATATACAATTCCATGATCTCTATGTTTGCATTCGTGTCCCTTTCGCGACGCATTTTATAGCAATATACTCGTTTGAACAAGTGGAAGACGAAAAGTGAATCCGGGTAATGAAAGTGGAGGAGAGTGTAAATATCAAATATAAATATTTTCTAAAAACGAAGACCAGTTCTCATTGAAATTTCTTTCACTTCTGACCGCTCTTTCGGAACTTTTGTGTTTGGGGTTGTGTTGACCCTAACCATTTTTAATCAGACTGTGTTGAAGGAAATTTAGATATAAAGGATTGGTCAAATGTATCACCTATTACATGTATGAGGTTCGATGCTAAACTACGAAGATTAATGAAATCCTGAATTCGATAGCTTTGAAATGCACGTCACAAAGACACACGATAGACGATTTAGCATTGATCTAAATACAGTTCTTGATTTGCACGTCACACGTGACGGTTATACGGCAATGCAAATATCTTTTATCCAGACATGCGGTGTTTAATTACCTCTGTCGATATGAATGACCATGATTCAACCATTCATTACAGCATTCCTGGGGGCTTATACAGCCTTTTACATGGTATTCGGACCAATCATTTATATTTAATTCTTCTTCAGCACAGTCAGATTTAAAAAAAATTATACATGACAGCAGAAACAGTGAGGTTATTATTCCCGAATCGCACGTCACACGATTTGTGAAGGTTCTTCAGATTTGAGCTCGGACATGCGGTGTTTCATTATTCCTGTCGATATGAATTACCGTGATTATCACTAAACATTATTGCATGCTTGCAGGGGACATTAATTTTAGATCTCAAATGGGTAAGATTGCTCTCTTGTAAGTTTCCCTGTTTTTATTCTATCCTTCTTGAAGCAGTTTAGTCAGACTGATGTGTAAAGATTGAAGATGTGTAAAAATGCAAATCAAATTCGGTCAGGATCAGGGGCGGCGATACGGGGGGGGGGGGGGGGGGGGGGGGGGGGGGGGGGTAGGGAAGCCAGGGGGTAGGGGAGCAACCGTCCCCTATGATTTTGCAAGTGTTAAAAAAAAAGAGGAGCAAAAGAAGGACAAAGAGAAGGAAGAAGTAAGAAGAGCATGGGGAAAGTCTGAGATGGTTCAATGGTTCAATTTTGCACCCTTCAAATGCAACACTAAGAGCTCCTTTATGGGTACAACTTCGCATCCTAAGAAGTATATGCTTTAAGGGTGCAGTGAGCTACATTTTGCACGCTTTAGGGTGCAGAATTATACCCTTTAGCATGTTTAGGGAAGGTGCAAATTTGCACCCTTTTGAATGCAAAAACGTCTGCACCCTTAAAGGTGCAAAGTTGCAATTTTAAGAATGCAGACAGGCATTTCCGGGTGCAAACAAGTACAAAAGGGTGCATCTTTGCACTTTTTTTTCATGTAGGGTGCAAGACTGCACCCAGAATGGTGCTGCCAGTGCTACATTTAGAGAGCAAAATTGAACCTTTCATTCTTAGTGTGCATTTATTTATTTAAAACGTGAATAATCTCTCCTATGGGTCATCTTCCCCCCCCCCCCTTATCAAAATATCCTGGCGCCACCCCTGGTCAGACTTCCCACACCATAGCAAGGTTCTGATAGCTAGACATTACTTTCCATCATCAATGAATGTGAATAATAAATAAACCGACGTAAAAAAGATGGTGCTCAATTTAAATATTCCTTCTCGGCTTTCCCGACTTCTGTTGGTAAACCATGCAACTTCCGGGTCCGGATCTCGCACTCTTTTTGTTTATAAGCTAATGCACATACCGCAGTCAACATTTTGACCAGTCCTTCTCGATGCATTTCTTATACCGTTGATTTTGAAGAAAGACGAGAAAAAAAGCATTGCTATTAGATAATGTAGTCACCATGAAAAAAAGTAAGCCAAATTTAATCAAAGTAAAAGGTTGCAATGCCATGTAAATCAGGTTAATCAAAATAATGAGTATAGACCTTATTACCTATTTAGTAAATGCAATTAAATTATTTATCAGATGATGATGATATATTACGTCCTTATTAGAGATCATTCTTATAACATAAGTTGTCAGAAAATAAGTCTTAGTAAAAAAAAAGAAGAAGAAGAAGAAGAAGAAGGTAAATACAAAAATACAATTAAGACAAAAATGCAGAACAATTAAAGGGTGAATTAAAACGACCTGATACGTAATGTTAGACAGAACTGTGTGATTAGGTTAAGTTTATGGTTAGATTAAATCTCTATCATTATGATAGTAGATTTGGCTAAGTGACTACAGACTATTATAATCTGTCACGCCTGATGGTCTGGAATAATTACCTCTGCTCTGTCAAGCAAGGATTTTCTTCCTACCAGGTTATACACGCAATTACTTACTAATACTGTATCGAAGGACTATGGAAAATGTAGATTAATGTCTTGACAGAATTAATGATTAGTGCCATTAGTGGTTTGATAAGAAAAAATTGTACCACACGTAACGGTGTCCAGTCTAATAAGTGAAGAATCAGGTCCTATTTGGACTCGTATCAAGTACGCCAGATTTCAGGGCATAACTACAGAATATCGTATGTTTGATCAGCAAGGCTTTATTTATTTAAAAGATAAATCATTTTGTAAGATCAGTTTTAAGACAAATTCCACAGCGCATTGAGCCAAGCCTAACGTCATTCCCTTTCTGTGATATATGCCAAATGACTGGCAAAGATTTGTGCATAAAACTACATGGCACATTATGCAATCATGACGAGGACATAAGACTTTTCTTAAAAGCATCAACCTCGCCAAACTGCATACATGGTATAGAATATCGTGATGTTTGATCAGCAAGGGCTTCAGTTTATTCAAAAGATTATGCCATTTGTCGGATCAATTATCAGACGCTAATGAGGTCACAATAGACATCTTGCCGAGTCCCAAGCGATATCAAGAGATCATTAAGTTTTTTGAAATATGGTCGATAGAAGTATGCTTCTTGGAGGTCGTTATGAGATGTATGTGGGCACCAAAGGTTATAGGTGCATAGCACACGATAGGCTCATAAGCATTGGCCCATGCCTCGATGGTGTCTTTTAAGTAATATAGAGCCCCCCCCCCCCCCCTCCACCTTTCGGTACGTTTCTGGAATATGAGATGTATGTACTTCTTTGGAATCATTAATTATAATAATAATAATATTCCGTTCTTTTATAGGGCATATCATATTATTATCTAACGTCTCTCTATCATTACCACGACATCCATGTACAATAGGTGTGAATAACACACAACATTACCGTTAATTCGTCCCCATGAGAGTGTACCTTTCGAAATGGTGCCCCATCCATGCCAAACCTCCTTCTCTATGTTTGTGAAGTTTAGTTCAGAAGTATTACTGCTTCAAATGCCATCATAATGAGATCTGTGGGCATGATTATCATGATTATCACGTACACACAAAGTAAGAAGTTGAAATTTAGGCACGTTTTGCCCCAATCAATTCGCTTGAAAACGAGGGATAACCACGCCGGGGTCGGGAAGGGGGGTGTCAACAAAATAATAGAGTACAAATTAATACTCATTGTCAAATCAATAGTTTTTTCTCATATGTTAACTTTTCGATTTCATGATGGAATTCCATTTGACTAAATTACTTGATCAGCCGGGCACTTGCACTATTTGTTGTCAAAATGACCAGAATCCTAGTCATTGTGACTAGAATCCGAGTCAATTTTGACTACAATACCTATGGTTCTACATTATATTGACTAGAAGTCTTGTCATTATGACTATAAATAGTGCAAGTGCCCGGCTGATCCGGTAATCTAGTCAAATCTTACTAGATTGTTTTTAGATTGGGGTGGGGGAAAGTTGTGTTTCCTTCTTTTATGAAACACGTTGTGTATCTAATTCCGGGAAAGGAACAGAAATATCATACTCCGAAGTGAGCTTCATTGAATGAGATATGTGTGACATTCAAGACAATGTAGAGACAGTTTTAACTCTTTGAAATACTCTTTCCTTACCAACCCGACCAATGGGAGGTATGTGAGAACGTTCATGCCTTATCGCCCCGGGGTCTTTACAAAGTAGGCTAATGAGTTATGTGGGCATCGAAATACCCTACAAACAGTTTTAATTCTCATTTAGATGCGCCAGCAACAACTTCATAGGACTATAGAGTTTTTCTGCTCCGGATAAAGTGAGTAGAGTAACAAACTATGTGGGGGAAGATTTGTCTTAAGCTTGCTGTAGTCACGTAATCAGCATGAAATAATTTGTAGGCTTTAAAATCTATTTGAAAATTATCATCGCATTATTGCTCAAGCAATACAGACAAAGAGGATCAGGATGTACCAAGTGAACGAATCTTCTATAGAGATTTATTTTACAGGAAAGTCTGAGATCATGAATGTCTCTCTCTCTTTTTTCCCTCTCTCTCTTTCTCTCTCATTCTCTCTCTCTCTCTCTCTCTCTCTCTCTCTCTCTCTCTCTCTCTCTCTCTCTCTTTCTCTCTTTCTACCCCCCCCCCCCCTCTCGCTCATCATGCTCATCCCTGCCTTAAAATAATTGTGATAATGGTTTGCCCCTTTGGTTTGCCCTCTTCCATAAACACGATGAATAAATCATGAAATGAATAAAATATCTTATTCTCATCACTATAGACGAGGTCCTTCTTTATTTCAAAATCATTAACCCATTGACTACTGGAATCTGTGTGGTGTTTCATTAAGCTGTTCGTAAAGTTACGAATGACTTTACGAACGACTTGAATATGAAGTGCCAAATGGGATGCCCAAAGTTTTTCCTGACGTTTTAACAAAAATGCGACTGCATTTCCCATAATCTCAGTTACATTGTGGCAAAAATTATACTTCCCAATAAAAATGTTTGTAAAAAAAATATATTAATGTTAATCTACGTCTGCATATTTCATCTCTAGCTGATGCGATTTATGATGACTTAGAATCCCATTTGGCTTGCCATATTCAAGTCGCTCGTAAGGTCTTCGTAACTTTACGAACAGCTTTATGAAACACCCCCGGGTTGCTCTTGTAAGCCTATGTGAATTCAGTAGTCAACGGGTTGATTAGAATACGAGGTCCCTCTCTATATCCCGTTTTCTACCTTTCCTTCTTCTTCAATTAATCATTTTAAGAGAGAAAGAAGAGGGAGAGGGGAATTGCGTTTTGGTTTCGATAACCTTGATGACCATGATGACAATCACGTTTAGTTTCAAAACATCGTACATCTCAGTCACGTTGTCGTTATTTCCTTGATTTATACGGTGATTATAAATTATTCCACCTAGAATTTTTCAAAGACGCATCACTTATCCTTTCTTCTAAAATGGAACACGTTTTCCGTCAAAGCAAGCTGAACAGGTTGCATGAGCAGAACCTCACTATCCAGAGAGAGATGAGGAAACAGAACGGAGAGAAAAGAAGAGAGAGGGACAGACAGACAGACAAACAGACATACAGACACACAGACAGACAAAAAGAGACATAGAGAGATAGAGTGCGGGACACAAAGGTAACAGTGGAAAACATAATTACAAAAGGAGACAAAGAGACAGAAATGTTAGATAAAAACAGAAATTAAAGAGACAGATAACAGACATAAAATACATGTTGCTGTTGTTGTTGTTGAATTGGGTTTTTACAGACGTGTATCAATCAGATATGATTATTTACGTCTGGGACCGGCCTTTTACGTCACCATCCGAAAGACGTGACTCAGATTGGAACCCGTGAGTCCGCTGAATCAGTTTATAACTTCCATTATAGATGGAGTTCAACCATGTTTCTTAAGGTATTTTTTAATTATTTTTTTTTCTTTTTACCCATTTCATGCAACAGTGTTACGTGATTTGCTATGACGGTGTTGAAAAGGTTGGACTATTACATGCCACACTTTGAAACACACTTTAAAAAAACGATATTGAAAAAAAAGAAAAATACAACACTGAGCCGGCATACGGTCATGAACCGTAAAAAACTTATGATTTTACACACGGTTGGTACGAACAACGAGAAGGATGTGAGTAAATTGATATCTGATCAAGTGCATATTTGTACCAAGTGTAATTTGAGTCAGCAGTGCTAATAATGAAAGTGCATTACTGTATCAAATTCCCAATAATTTTGTTATCGTAATCAATTTCGATACGAAACTAAATTCAGCATTGTTGGACAAGAAAAACATTGACAAAGAAAATTAATGTGGCTAAGAAAAAGCAACCACGAGGTCTATTGCATTCAAACTATTAGGCCTTCTATCATTCTTTATTCATTATTTCGGCATATAGGGATATACACTTTCATCATAACTATTGTATTTCATTTTTATTTTAGCATTTTGCCATTCAGAGTAAATTCTTTTTGATATACTTATTACTGATTTTGTTTATTTATTTATCAATGATAAATTACCAGAGCCATGGGCAGAAATTCTTGGAGAGGGGGGGGGGGGGGGTGGACACACTATAGGAATGTATGCATCATTAACACGTTTTTGTGACCTTTGACTTAGCATGGACTCATGGGAAAGCCGGGGACATCTTTGGGGGCTTGTCGGAAAATTTTCAAATATGCCTCCGTCCGAGTCACGCTTCAAGACAAACTGTCGCCCATGACCAGATTGCTAGTAGATGTTTAAAGTTTGTAATCAGTGTTATTCGATATATAAACTACATGCCTATACATACTCAGTATATCTATATATAACTATAAAGGTGCTCAATTGGTAGCATAAAGTACAGTCATCATTAGGGACTACATACACTGTACTTCTCACCTACCTTCTGGGAAAGTTATAGCTCGTGCACATTGTGGTTGAGCGGGATATGGGAGAAGTTCAGATATTGCGGCTTTCGTAATAATTAGTTCACGCAATCTGGGCACGTAAGGCATTCACACATTGTTGTCTCATTGCCACATGAATGACTGAAAAGGGCAATTAAAAGAAATCGTTAGCCCGCATTAAACACGCCAATACTAAAAACAAAAATGAAACAAAACAAAACAAAAAAACATTAATAATAGGAATGTTGCCTGCAAGAGGGGCTTCTAATACTCTTTGTGAAATTATGAAAGGAGATAAGTCCTTCTCTCTGCTTTAAAGGTTCTTTTTATTATTATTATTATTCATTCATTGCAACCATAAAGGTTGAATTATGCACATATAAATAGTACATTTTAATTCAAAAGAAACAGAAAAGGGGGAGGAGAAAAGAAGGTAAGAGGAATCAGAAAACAAAAAGGGAAACGCATATAGGTAATAAGTCGAAGAATATCTAATAATACACAACAATCATAAAATTTATTCAAAATCTACAGATGATACAAAATTTAAACTGGAAACAGTCTGAACCGTATATTCCTAAAATGTTGCACTTTTTATTGCACTTTAAATTATTGAAGGTTGTACAGACACCAAGGGATAAAACTCTCCTTGTATCTTTTCGTTTTACACAAAGGCAATGGAAATGGTTTTCTATTTCTGATTACATATTTGTTTTCCTTTTTAGATGGAAGGAGGTAGTTCAACAGATTTTTTTTTATTTGGGCAAACAATTTTTCACACATGATTCTCCGACGGTCGGATAGAGATTCTAACCTTAATTCTTTTAGTGCATCAGTATATGATAACTGTGGGATGGTTATATGCACAGCTCGTTTTTGTACAGACTCCAGTAACTCTGATTGTTCGTTTGTTAGCCCCCCATGAAATACTTCGCAGGCATACTCCAAAACAGAGCGGATACAGGCTTTGTAATACGTACATAACTCATTTCTAGATAGGCCAGCTCTTCTTAGTTGAACCAAAAGAATTAGCCGTCTTGCGGCTTTTGAGTAAATTGCATCAGTCTGGGATATAAGTAATGTTTCATTTGCGGTTAGCATTCCTAGAGATGAGGAAGTGTATGGCGCTGTCGACATAGCGCAGTGCTCTTGTAACCGGCAGGTCGCAGGTTCGACACCAGTCGACGACGTACCAAAGGACCGTTACCAGCAGGCGTGTAGACAGCCGGGGGGGGGGGGGGGGATTGGATATGCATCTTCTCCTCCCCCCCCCCACACACACTCACACACATTTTGAGGTGGACTCAAATACGAATGGGTTAATCATCCCCCCCCCCCCCTCCTCGCCCTCAGGTATGAGGACCTGTCTACTCTAACGGTTCTCGGATAAGACTCGATCTGTAGTTTTCTGTTGCTTAACAGAGTTGTTGCTTAATTACCAGCATATATTATGTTTTCTTAGCAGTCAGCTGAATGAACCATAAAAACCTTTCAGACCTTTCTGACTTTATTATGCCAGATGTATGATGTATGAAAGTGTGATTGAGGAGTATGATTATCAGCAACATACGTGTCAGGATTGTTCGTTGTAAATCTTTGAGGGATGGTTTGAGATTAATGAACAACTAGCAATGATGATAGGTATATGACAGCAATCTTAAGAATAAATCACAACTGTAATTACAAGCACGTCTCGACAAAGAAAAGGGACATGACAATCCGCCACTACTCAGTGAAGCAAAGTTCACCAATATCTAACTCATTGTCATGCATAATGAATCATAACTTTATACTTAGCGGTTGTAGGCAACCGTGAACATGGTTAGTCAAATATAGCGCGAATAGCAGGAATTATCACTCACCAAATAAGCCTGGTGTGCTGCAAAAGTTTGTGTGAAATATCCAATAATATATTCCGTTTGGGGTTCCAATAAAAACTATAGTATCACACAGTAATCTGAGGACCATAAATCAAAGAACTGCCCAGCAAACTAAAAGCATGAATGGCATAGAGAACGCCTGCGTCTACAGGAAGCTACCCTAGCAGGAAACTACACCGAGCATGGCGAACGCAGCTAATGAATGATCATCAGCGCATTGTTCGCTAGCAGACGACACAGAATATGTGTGCGTAAGGATATTGGTGCATGGACTTGTGCGGGCGCAATGCGGAAAACGCATAGGGATCTTATGGTAAAACATTATTCAAGAAAACAAGGGGCATTGTACTTTTGCATATTGGAAATCAAATTTTGTTTAGGGGTATTCTGGATATTTGGTAATGAGAGGGATTTTATTTATGTCAACTTCATTTGTTTCATACAGTATTCAAGGCTATAAACAACTAAATTATTTACCAAAAGAATCTGGTTGAAAAATATTAGGTGACAGAATGGGCCTAGAAAATAATTTTCTATCATTCTAGATCAACAAGAATCACTTTGCTGTTATCTTTTTTTTTTTTTTTTTACTTAATTCACTGTTGATGTAAGCTTTGTTTATTTGTTCATTTGCTTTTTATTTTATAATTGGAAGTTGTTGAGTTTTCTGAGTTTCTCCGTGCATACTGAAGTAGGTTTGTTTAAAATGGGAACTGTACCCATTTTTTTTTTATTGTCCATTATTGAATATGATCTGCAAGGATAATTGAATGAGAGACGAGGATTTCGAATTGTCCTGTTGAATCTTGTGAAAATATGTCAACCTCCATCGTTGAACAGACGAGGTGAATTATATGCTAATCAACCTGAACAGACAAGCGATATGGAGTAGACATTATTATGGCGCATTGTGTTACAACAGAGGATATCCTATGTTACAATGACGGGAAACGTTAAATTAGAGACCCATTGCACTATCTATTGTCAAGAGGGGTTGACCTTTTGACCCCCAACACAAAACAAGTGTATTTGAGAAGTGTTTGATATTGAATATTAGTTTGGTGACATGTGGTCAATAGAGTTCATACTAGAACAACGAGCTGGGGATAAGGGGTGCCTCTCACAAGATTTGTAAAATTTTTAGTGTTTTGTCACTATGAAAAGGTACGATAGTGATAATGGTAACAATAATAATAATAGAAATCACCATCATCATCATCATCAACACCATCACCATCAACATCATCATCATCATCATCATCATCATCATCATCATCATAATTATCAGAACATTGTGATAATAATAAGTTATGTAGTACATTACCTAAATATTTTAATACGCTTTACGATGTTACTGTCATCACCCCTGATTAGTGTGGCATTTCTAGCCCCCCCCCCCCCATGTGTGCACCATCTTCACTCTTCAGGAACATTCTTGCCATTTGCATCGTTGTATACATAAAGGACAATGGAAAATTCAGTGAAATTTCATTTCAATTCATTTGCTCATAAAAAAATCCATAAAATACATGCAAACAACAGCAAATATACATAAATCAAAAAGTAGAATACATGAGCAACAAGAATAACACAGTACTGTACATTGAATTTGGTATGAGCAGGGGCGTAACAGGTACCTGTTATCAGGGGGGGCAGAGCCCAAAATTTCCCGGTAACTAGTCTATATCTAGAATCTGTGGCGTAGCTACGACTGCATTTTAGGAGGACGGTAGTGCTCCACCGGCGTAAATCCAATTTGAAGAGTGGGTGATGAAAAACTTTTTTAACGATTTTTTCCCTCTCGCACACATTTTGATATCCATTTTGCGAGCGAGTAGAAAATAACCACTTTTCCGGTTTTGAATCGCATTTTCGAATAAGAATTCTAAAATATGATGAAAGAGCAAAGCGAGCGAGCCAAAAAATAACCACTTTTCTCGATTTTAATCGCATTTTCGAATGGAAATTCTAAGATTTTGACGAGCGAGCGAAGCGAGCGAGCCAAAAATAACCACTTTTTAGTTTTCAGTAGCATTATCAAACAGAAATTCTAAAATATGATGGTTGTTTATGATAGATATTCAGAATTTTTACTAACTGATTAATTAAAGTATGTTTTCTTCCTTAAAAAGTGTGTCTGCATGGGGGAAAATTTGTACACACCATCCCCCCTCTTCCCCAAGTGGGGGTGATAGATCCCCCACCCCCGGAATTTACGCCAATGTAGTGCTCCCTAGAGGGGAGGGTGCAGGGAGGGGGGAGTTTCCCCCCTCCCGCGCGAAGCGCGGAAGCTCCGACGTTTTTTTGAAGTGTTAGTTGTCGGTAATTAAGTCTATCTTCTGCGACGTTACTAGGATTTTATTTTAGGGAGATGGTAGTGCTCCCTAGGGGGAGGGTGCAGGAAGCTCCGACGTTTTTTTCGCTGTCAGTTCCCGCTCTTCTTACGCTTCCTGCCTGTTATCGGGGGGGGGGGGCATACGCATAGCCAAAAATTTCCCGGTAATTAAGTCTAGAATCAGTGGTGTAGCTAGGATTTCATTTTAGGAGGACAATAGTGCAAAGCGCGCTCCCTAGGGGGAGGGTGCAGGGATGGTGATTTTCCCTTCCCGCGCGAAGCGCGGAAGCTCTGACGTTTCTTTGAATTGTTCGTTGTCTGTTCCCGGCCTCTTAATTCTCTGCCTGTTATCGGGGGGGGGGGGGGGGGCAGAGCCGGAAATTTCCCGGTATCTGAGTCTAGAAATAGAATATGTGGAGGTGAGCCTGCACCGCGAGTTGCTTGTTGCGAAGCCCAGGGGCCCAGGGTTCTGGCTTAGGGCCCCCTGATGGGGGTCTACAGGGGAAAGCCACTGCGGGGGTCCAGGGAGTGGAGCACCCGGAAACTCCGGGGTTTTGGTATTAAATTTTCCCTCATTTCTTTTTGTTTCCCTTTGTTTTTTCTTTTTTCCCCTTTCCCTCTTTTCCATCTCTCTCTTCTTCTTCTTTCTCCCCTTTTTCCTTTTTCTTTCCCGTTTTCCTTCTTCCTTTCCCTTTCTCCTTCTTTCTTTCCCTTTCTCCTTTCTTTTCCTTTCTTCTTCTTTCTTTTCCTTTCTTCTTCTTCTTCCTTTCCCTTTCTCCCTTCCTTTTCTTCCTTTCCCTCCCTTTCATTTTTTCCCGGTGGTTTGGTGGATTTTCCCGCTGAAATCCTTCAGGGGGGCAGAGTGCCCCCCCCCCTGCCCCCCGGCTGTTACGCCACTGGGTATGAGAGGGACAGCAAGAAAGGAACAAGACTTGTGATCAGCTGACCCAGGAACATAATACATTGCTTCAGGCGTTACTTTTGAGAAAATGTCAAAATAACAACAAAACAACAAAAACGGGAAAAGGGGGAGGGAGGGGGGGGGGGGGGTGAATGCCTATACATTTCAATAAACGAACCTGGGTCCCGTAACACAAAGATTTGCAATCAATCGCATAGTTGTAACAGCCAACCAAGACCACTGTTTCACGCGCATCTCGTTCAAAATAATGACCATGCACCAATGAGAATAATTGTTTTAAATTTGCGATTGATCGACTTTGTGCTACCGGTCCCTGATCAATACCTGTCTGAAAAGGCAATGGCTTTCGGCAATCCTCACAGATACCCATTAATTTGCTCCTGTGCGGAGCGTGGCAATAAAGATTGATGTTTGCCAAAAGGCATTAGTGTGGTAGTGGGCTTCAAATCAGAATCAATAACTGATTCATTAATTTCTATACCAACATTGTGAAACATACATGTGAAACAACTGCATCAATGCTCGGCGACCACGCCGGCAGAATGTTGGCGGAGAACAGCAAGCCTGCACATACCGACTCAACCCATACAAAGCAAGACAAGACAAGACAATGTGATACATTTTACTTATAAATGTATATGCAACAAAATACTATTTTAGTAATTTCATTAACAATGATGATTCCATTTTCAAATTTATCATGATTGTACCCATCGCATATTTTATTGGTGACAAACCTTAAATTCACCCTCAGTTTTGTTTGTTTTTCTCTTCTAGTTAATACCTTTTCATTGTCATTATTGCATTTCAAATCGGTATGTCAATATAAATTTACTAATCATTATTACGCATGACTCTCTCACCCATATAACCAGATACAGTATAGTATTTTTCACCCATATACACAGATTGTTTTTCTATGCTTTTTATATAATTATTCATATGCTTACTTTATGAATTATGTAGATAATGTTGCGGTTGTAAATAATTATGTTTTTACTCTGTGTATAATTTCACAATTCGGCCACTGGCAGTGATGGAAATATATTTGTAAACCACTTCAATTCAATTCAACAATACTAATATTTCGCACAATATTGATGAAGAAGAACATGCACAATTAAATAAGCTGATTGCATAACATGAATGCACACAAATATGCATAGTAAAATCTCATGTATCTTGCTGAAACAGAGAAGAGAATCCACACTGTGTGGTTTGGCCCAACAGCTTTTGGTGCAGAGCCTTGAAAAATCATACTAAATAATTTGTTTTAAAGAGAAAAATCTGCAAATATTTTGTCCATTTTGGTTGTGTAAATATTTTTCTTTTGATGAAAAAAAAAATCTCAAAGTGGCAATGCGATGAAAAGTTTAAAATCACTGTTTATCCATGCAAATTGGCATCTTTTTAACTTCTGAACAAACCGTCCATCAATTCATCTAAATGACCTTTTCTACAAAAAACATGTGCCAAAAAAAGAGAAAAAAATTGTTGCCAATTTCAAGTTAAAGAAGAGAGATGATAACGCTATACAACAAATTCCATCGGACGTAAGCAGGTATGCTTCATAATGATAGGGAGGAATGATAGGTAAAGAACACACTAAGAAAAAAAAAGGTGCAATTTTGCACCCTTCAAATGCAACACTGGGAGCTCCTTTTGGGGTGCAACTTTGCACCCTAAGACGTTTTTTTGCATCTTTAAGGGTGCAGTAAGCTACATTTTGCACCCTAAAGGGTGCAGAGTTTCCCCTTTAGGGAAAGGTGCAAATTTGCACCCTTTTGAATGCAAACATTTCTGCACCCTTAAAGGTGCAATGTTGCACCTTTTAGGGTGCTAACGGGCATTTTGGGGTGCAAACAAGAACAAAACAGATGCATTTTTAACCTTTTTCAGGTAGGGTGCAAGATTGCACCCAAAAAGGTGCTGTCAGTGTGGCATTTAGGGTGCAAACTTGAAACTTTTTTTCCATATTATCTCACCTTAATCAGACTTGATCTGTTCAAGCATCTGTGAGGAGCCTTACAGTACATTAATACGTACCCCCCAAAAAACACAAAAAAACTGACAATTATTCAGGGGTAAATCAATCAGGGAAACACAAAATCCATGTGATTTTTGTTTTTATTCTGTAAAGAGAGGAAATGTACAAATGATGGCAGAAAGTTTCACTTTGTATTTCCTGTTTCCCTTGGCCTATGCTCATAACGTTTATGTTTAGATAGATCAATTGTGTTTCCCCTTTGCAATAATTGAGCTAGCAGCTTTCATATTAATTGCCATTGTATCTTGTTAATTGTGCCTTTTTTTATCAATCTCTGCTGTAAACTGTTACAGTAGGTTCTGATTTTCCATCTCTTTTTTTGGAGGGGGGGGGAGGTGGTCACAGACTCAATTTTAATTGGCCCCATTTCTTATTTCACTCATGATATTTCTTCAGAAAAGTGATTCATTCTATCATTCCAATGCTTACAAATATACCTCGATTATCAAAAATGCATTATGCTTTTACGTTCAATCTCTCTTTGTAATTACATGTATTTTCAATTTGATTATATTAAAGACTGCATGTAGAAAGTGTATGATATTCAAAAGAGATTATGAAATTTATCAAATATATTATGTGCATCCATGACGACTAACCTCTTCTGTGATTCTGTCGGTAGTGGATTGTTAAAATATTTGAATGTCCTTTGGCAAGATATTATTCTACATTTAAAAAGATTATTGAGGAAGGAGGGAAGAATTGAGTGGAGGGAAGAATTGAGGAGGAAGGTAAGAATTGAGAAGTCGGGGGGAAGAATTGAGAAGTTGGAGGGAATAATTGAGGAGGAAGGTAAGAATTGAGAAGTCGGAGGGAGGAATTTTGGAGGGAGGGAAGAATTGAAGGGAAGGAAGAATTGAGGAAGGAGTGAAGAACTGAGGAGAGGGTAAATGAGGAGGGGGAGTAATTGAGGAGGGAGGGAAGAATTGAGGAGTCGGAGGGAGGAATGGAGGAAGGAGAGAAGGAAAGGAGGAGGGAGAAAAGAATTGAAGGGGAGGGAAGAACTGAGGAGAGAGGGAAGAATTGAAGGGGAAGAGAAGAATTGAAGAGGGAGGGAGGAATTGAAGAGGGAGGGAGGAATTGAAGAGGGAGGGAAGAATTGAAGAGCGAGGGAGAAGGGAGGAAATGGGAGGATGGGAATGAATGAGAAGAGTGGAAGTAGGGAGAGGGAGAAGGAGGTGAAAGGAAGGAGTGAGAAGGGAGGAAGGGGGAAGATGTGAAGGGAGGGAGAAGGGAAGAAGGAGGACGATGAGAATATAGGGAATGATAAGGAAGGAAGGGTTTTCTGACATCACAAACAAGATGAGAGTGCCTGCATTAAAAAAAAATGCTAAAGATGTCAGAAGGAAAATTCCTCAGAACAAACTTTTTGACAAACTAACTTCAATGCAGTCGATCTCTTCGTGGTGATTTGCTCTTCGATCTGTCTGGCGATTTCACCATTACCGTTTAATTACGTCATCATCACGTCATTAGGATCAAACAATCCAGTCACGTCTGTAAGAGGATTGCCGTTTTGAGTATCATAAACCTCTTCTTCCTCCCACCAGCCTCTTAACTACCCCCCCTCTCCTGGGAGAAAGTCTGTAGCGACGCCTAATTCCGCCAGTATCCCGTTGCCATGGCAACTCTAAGCGTGCGACTGAGGATGCAATCTCTTGGTAGGAGGAAGATACTTGAGGAGAATCCACTGCGATACAGAGAGTGAGGTCAACTTTGGTACTTTTATCAAGCTCTGTTCAGACGTGATTCGGTAGAGTGCCTGAAAAAAAAAATTATGAAAATGGATAATCGATTAATAATATGAAATTGATACAGTTGCGTTGAATAACTGTATTATATGACATTGACACAAAGATTGGTAGCATGGCTTAATGGAATCAGAGAATTAGAAGAATGGAAGCACCCACAGGGAAATGTGTGTGTGTGTGTGTGTGTGTGTGTGGGGGGGGGGGGGTTATAATGATATCAACTGGATGAAAGAACAAGAAAGGAAGAGGATGGAAACAAAGAGAAATGCTATTGCCTTGTTTTCTCCTAGTTCATGCAGTTTGAGTAATGTCCCCTCCCTACACCCATGCCTTCACATTATGGCTTGGATCACACCTTTGTTATGTGCAAGATATAACCCTCCTTACACCCCCTCCCCCGTCTCTCTCTCTCTCTCTCTCATCTCTCTCTCTCTCTCTCCAGCTCTCTCTCCCTCCCTCTCTCTCTCTCTCTCTCCCTCTCTCCCCTCTCTCTCTCTCTCCCTCTCTCCCCCTCTATCTTCCCCTGTCTCTACTCTCTCATTCATGTGGGTTCAAGTTATATACATAGATGTCATGTGCTCGATAAAACCCTCCTCCTCCCCCCCCCCCCCCGTTTCTCTCTCTCTCTCTCTCTCTCTCTCTCTCCCTCTCTCTCTCTCTCTCTCTCCCCCTCTCCCCCTCTCTCTTCCCCTGTCTCTACTCTCTCATTCATGTGGGTTCAAGTTATATACATAGATTTTTTTTTTTAAACTACAGTATGTAGGAGTGGGGAAAAATATTGCCCATATTGCCCATATTGCCCATTTGAGGTAGGAAATGTGATTAATTTCGCCCGTAAGAAAATTCTGTATTACTATGGGTTATTTACACAGATTGACATAGTAAAAAAAAGTACAATGTTTACTCATTTATATTAATTTCCCTCTTTTGTTGCTGCTTGCTTCCATACCTGTAGTTTATATGCTTTGTTGTATGTCAGTCATGTATTGTTTTTTATCCTGCAGCGCCCTCATTGAAAGCAGTATTTAACTGAAGAGGCTACCCTGCTTAAATAAAAATGTAAATAAAATAAATAAATAAATAAATACATACCTGGCTTGGAGAATGTGACTGTGGAATCTACCCCGCCCCAGCCTCTGAATCATCTAACCTCCCCACCCTCCCATCATCAGAAACTGCAGATGGATCAGTAAGTGACCTTTGACCTTCAAAAACGTAGTTGGTTATTTATAGTTTATTGGTTATTGGTTATAGGTTTGTTTTACCTTAGTCGTTGGTTATTGATAGTTTATTGGTTATTGGTCATGGGTTCGTTTTACCTGACTGCTAAAACATGCATGCTTGTAAGTAAGCAACCACAGGGCAGAGGACTTCCTTAACCTTAATGTAACATGATTTTGATATCTAGAATTTGTCATATGTTCCGTACAACTTTTAATATTTTGCTCATTTTTGTCTCACGTTACATGTAGTTAATTAATCATTCAAAGTAGCAGTATACACTCTTAAAAAGGATTGGTCAGAATGACCAAAATATGGGTCAATTCCAGCCAAAGCTATTTGTGAATATGTGTCCGACCGACATATTGGTTAGAATAACCAATGCAACATGGGTTGTCTTTTTCAACCAATAATTATATTCGTCATAATTCTAACCAACCTCCAGATGGTTGTTCCAACCAATACAATTTTTTTTTTTTTATTGTCTTAGCCAATTTTTCTTGGTCATTTATCATTTGGTCATGAACATGAATTGGCTTAGCTCCAACTGAGTAACCAAAATGTATTGGTTAATGATACCATGTTTTACAGTTTGTAAAAAAAAAAAAAAAAAATTATCTGCCTAAGTCGCAGGAACTATTCTATCAATCGCATTACGGCCCACATAGCAGCCTCTTATAGTCCTAACCTATCCTAATCCTACACTAACCTTTTGAATTCAATTCAATTCAATTCAATTCAATTCAATTCAATTCAATTCAATTCAATTCAATTCAGTTCAATTCGATTCAATTCAATTCAGTTCAATTCAATTCAATTCAATTCAATTCAATTCAATTCAATTCAGTTCAATTCGATTCAATTCAATTCAGTTCAATTCATTTCAATTCAATTCATGGTTTATTTTGCAAAGAGCAGATATGGCAAAATACAAACAAAAATGCACATGCTGCAGCCAGAGCGCTGAAATGTATGTGCTCACAGTAATAAATTAAGGAGAACATGTGAAAATCGAAAAAATCGCAAAAAAAAAAAAAAAAGTTGTACATTTCATTTGCCATTTCGGCGTTTTTATTTATTTATTTATTTATTTATTTATTTTTTTTTTTTTTTTGGGGGGGGGAAGGTACCCAACATGGTCAGAAATGGGCTGAAAAACACAAATTTGGGGTTGGGGGGGGGGGCAAGGTCCGCTCACCTCTCCCCGGATCCGCACCTGGTGTCCACCTTGTAATGACAGTGACCCCCCCAACTCAAAACAAAAGATAATGCAAGAGCAGGAGCGTAGATAGGGGGGCCTGGGGCACGTGCCCCCCATGAATTTTGTGTGCCCCCAGGTGCCCCCCAACAAAAATCATGAGGTAGGAAAAGAAAAACAATCTGAAAATAAAGCCCAAGTATCTCACTACCAGCAGGCAAAAGAATGCAAAGCAATACCGAAATGGGCCAGAAAGGCAAAAAAATGTAGAATGTAGCCCCGCGGTGCCCCCCTACTGAAAAAATCCTAGTTACGCCAGTGTGCAAGAGTCGCTCGGTTTGCGTTGCACCCATTCAGCTTGCTGAAGAGAGAGAGAAAGCAGTGCCTATGAGTATGTGGTGGTGCTATGTCAGGAGACAAGGTACCACCACACACTCACACACACTGCCATCTCTCTCATTCTCTCTCTCTGACAAAACCAAACAAGTGCAAGATAGCTGACGAATGATAGAGGCTGAAAGTTTCTTAAACCGAGCGTCTCCCATGTCCTTGCGTCATCACTAATTGTTAGGAGACACGGCCGTACAACATAGGGGGCAGGGGGGGGCAGTTGCCCGCTAGAAATTGTCAAACTCCACTTTTTTCTATTTTTCCCTTATCTTATTGAGAATTTCCCAAAATTTCCCCCCAAATGTGCACCAGCTCGTTCAATATTAATTCTAAAAATGTAAACGCTCCGCTCAGTCGATTGCGTGTTCCCTCAAATATCGAATATATTCTTGCCCCCCCCCCCCGGGAAGAATTCCTGCGTACAGCCTTGTTAGGAGATGTAATTGCACTGTGACTGCTCTACACACAGGCAACCAGAAAAGAGTGGCATCAATGTCATCATGATCATCCTTTATACAAAATAATCAGAACATTACAAATAATACTGGGAAGTGCTAATATTACATACTATTACCTATAATACGGAAAATGCTAACAGATACCATTAGAAATAATTCTGAAAATGGTACGAATAATAATGAAAAATAACGATAAACATTGTAATAACACCAATAAAACTAACAATATCAAATATCAATAATACTGATAATAATACAGTTACAAAATAAGATTGGTAACAACACAATGAATAAAGCAAATCAATTGTTACCAATCTCATCTGATTGCATGTGTACAGACGAGCCAGTGTGATTACACCTCAAAACAAAAGATGGCGCAAGAGTCGCTCGCTCTGAGTTGCAATCAATCTCTTTCATTCATTAGTTAAGTATTTTCAGGTGTATTACCTCTCCAATTCTTGATGATATAAGCAAATAAAAACGTTTCAAAAGGGGGGGGGGGGGGGGGGGGAGGGCACTGATTCGGCCACCTTGGATCCACCCCTGAAACATAATGAGCCAAAACTAGAACCTTCGGAATGCACTTAAAGTTCATTCCGAAGGTTTTCCAAGGTTTTAGTTTTAGTATACAAAGTTTGTAAATATTCAATGAACGTTGAAAAGAATGGGTTTTCGTGATGAAAGAATCAAGACTGCTTTACTAATGTATTCAAATTTATGTATGTTTCTCTCAAAAACCCTTATACCAACATTCAGTTTGCATACATTAGTTGTTACTATGTCGGGCAACGAAAATTTTTGTTCAACAACTATCAGTGGCGGCGATTTCATGTAGCGAGTGGGGGGGGGGGGGGAGACAGAAAAACCGAAGGTCATCGCCGAAAATCTGTTTGTTGGAGAAGTTGAAGGGGGGAATGATCGTTTCAAGTGCGAGCGAGCGAAACGAGCGAATTAAAACTATAACGGCAAAAGATACTGAAAGAAGCCTCATTTTGCCATCAAAATACACTCTAGGCCTAAGTGGTCCACCTAAATTTAGTTACTCAAAACACTATATTAAGATTAAAAAATCGAAGGGAACGATCGATCCCCCCCCCCCACAAATGATCGAAGGGGGTCACGTCCCCCTCCCACCCCCCCCCCCCCCCCCCCCCCCCCCCCCCCCCCCCCCTCCCAGGGATCGCCGCCTATGACAACTATGCATAAAATTAGTTAATCGGTCTATTACCATCACGTCACAGCTCATACCCCACAAAAACTCGTCATCACCTTCGCCTCAGAGAGAATGCGGCCTCAGGGTTTGCATGTTTGGTACAACTTTGTGGACGGAGTCCATTCACACAGCGGGCGTGCAGTAAGCTGTATAATACATGAGAGCAACTCCGGAGGAAGATCGGGGCGAGGATTGACTCTGTTTCATTTGTTGGCTGTTAGATGAAATGAATGAACTTGTAAAATGAGGTGAAGTATGCACATTTTCAGTGATATACTTTAGTTGATTAACAGGAGAGTATCCTTATCATTCGGGTTTGGTATTTGGGTAATACTTGACATTGCTTAAGATGTTCACACCCCGCCATCCAACCCTAATTAACCATTGCCGGTATGTGTTCGTATAGGGATTCGTACGCGATGCATTTTGCCTGGAAGAGGAGAAGGTGGAGAGGAGCTGCACGAATTTCATCTCGGGGAGCTCGGTGGTCATCACAACATGCGGAGCGCACCGATAGTCACAGTGGGTACAGAGATAATAATGGATCAGATGTGACTGTGATGTGAATGAAGAGTAGCAGTGATGGAGTCGGAGATGACAAGTGATGATGGCTATGTACGCTATGAAGATGATGATGATGT
This sequence comes from Echinometra lucunter, assembly GCA_029962745.1. NCBI lineage: Eukaryota > Metazoa > Echinodermata > Echinoidea > Camarodonta > Echinometridae > Echinometra > Echinometra lucunter. The sequence continues at coordinate 3,749,732 of CM057171.1, forward strand.
GTAATGATGCATGATGCTGATGCTGATGATGATAGTGATATTATGATACATGATATGATAATGAAACATCAAAATGGAAAAGCAGTGTCAGGCAGGGTCATTCGCAGAAATTTTTCGGGGGATGGGGCAAGAACAGAAATTTTTCAAAGAAAGTGAGGGAGTGAAGCAACTGTGTTGGTCATGAGGGCACTTTTTAGAATTGAAATTGAAGGATCTTGTGTACACTTATAGTATTTTGAAAAATTTTCAGTAAATTTTAGTCTTGAAAAAAAAAAATTGGGGGGGGGGGGGGAGGGGCACAAGGAACAATTGTCTATGTAAATCCCAAACAGGGTGATGATTTTTCCATACAAAAAATACACAAGAAATAGTTTGACCTGTTTCATACTGAGCTGCATGTCAAAACCTACAAATTGAGGTACCGACAACCTTTCAGTTGTAAGTAATATGAAAGTTATAGCTATAAAAAAACTCTTTGTTATGTACTATAAATCCCATTGAAGCACTTCTCATCTGTTTGTGTGAATTGGTCTATGGGGGGGGGGGGGGGGACATTTGCTCCACTGCCCCATGCGAATGGCCATGGTGCTACCTACTAGTAATTGTTGGAAAGCCCCTATTCCCCTTGAGGATTTTTTAACTTGATGGAGTGATGTGACTGTTCAAGACAGTGTACCTTCTGATTGATAGATAGGCCTACATACATTTTCGAGAGATTAATGCTGTTCTTGGCTTTCATTTATAAGAAATTTTTCTCTCTGTAAGTATGTATCTCCTGTAGCGATATCATTCTTGTCATTACAGGAATTTGAATTTAATCAGAGATGATTGCTGTAGAGAAGTTTCAGTTGATTGGATGGGCTACACTTGCACAAGCAGGTCGAGGACTGATCAAAAATGTGATTCATGGTGAGCTGAGAAGAGCTTTATCATCAGGTCTTGATAGTATTGGCTGCATGTAAGTATCCTTTAAAGTTAAGAAGTGGTTACAACAAGGGTTGAAAAAAGGGATGTTATGAGAACATACAATAGATTTGATAATTTCTTCTTTATCCAAAATTTCTTCTTTATCCAAAATATGTTTAGCTGGATCTGACTTGAGAATGATGGTTACCTAATAATGGATTTGGAAGAGTTACTTATTAGAGTTTCATTAATAATGTTGATGGTAAATATATTCAGATAATGATGATGATGATGCTATTACTGAAAGTGATGGTGATGGTGGTGGTGGTGATGATGACCATGAGGATAAGTGGTTATGGTGATGGAAGTAGTAATGTTGAAAAAGTTTGTAAAAAGTGGATACAACAATGGTTACTCATGATGTTTGTGAGGATAGTGGTCATGACAGTGGTAACAATGATGGTGGTCATGGTGGTGATGATGATGGTGATGATGATCCCACTGTTGCTGATGATGTTTGTGAGGAGAGTGGTCATGACAGTGGTAATGATGGTGGTCATGGTGATGATGGTGATATGGTAATGATGCCACTGCTCATGATGTTTGTGAGGATAGTGGTCATGACAGGGGTAATAGTGGTGGTGGTCATGGTGGTGATGATGTTAATGATGCCACCGCTGATGATGTTTGTGAGGAGAGTGGTCATGGCAGTGGTAACAATGATGGTGGTTATGGAGATGGTGGATATAATGATGCCACTGATGATGATGATGTGGGTGAGGAGACTAGTCATGACAGTGGTAACGATGATGGTAATCATGGTGATGATGGTGATAATGGTAATGATGCCACTGCTCATGATCTTTGTGAAGATAGTGGTCATGACAGTAGTAACAGTCATGGTGGTCATGGCGGTCATGATGTAGATGATGATGCCACTGCTCGTGATGATGTTTGTTAGGATTGTGGTTAAAGATGGGGGTAACAATGATGGTGGTGACGGTGGTGATGGTGATGGTAATCATGATTATGGTGGCACTGCCTATGATATTTGTGATGGTTGTTGATAGTGTTAGAGTTAATGATTGGAAATGAAGATGTTTATGATTGATCGAAAACAGGGAATAAAACTGAACTGAATAATGATTATAATAAACTGATGAAGAGGATAAGCAGGAGGAGTGGAGGTGAAAAGAAGAAGAAGAAGAGGATGATGATAATTGTTGAGATAATATGACAGTTGAGTCAAGTTCCTAGTTACCAAAATTGTTCAAACACTTTCAGGAAGTGTTTTTTTCATCCCAGTCTTGGTGTTGATGCTGTTCATTTGTGTTTACTGAAGAAGTGATGTGGGTAGACTTGTTTTCATTGGTTTCATAATGGGAGCATTCGAGCTAATTGGTTAGAAATCATCGATCTGCTGTGACGCTGTCTTTACATCCAGAAACTTTGGAGAGCAATTATTTTTTTATTTATTTTTTTTTTTGTAATGAAAATTACAAGCTTTTTAGAGACAGTGAAATTGTTGATTATGATTCTCTATTGGAAATTAGTACATATTTATAAATGAAACATATTCCAATTTGGGGGATATAACTTATGAGCCAGGGTATCACATGAAAATTCAAAGAGTATTTTGGAAGGACTGTCTGCACAAAATTTGCAAGATTTTTACATTACTGGAAAGACAGGTACGAATTAAACAAGACCCCTGAAATTTTCAGAAAATGACTCTGAAGATACTTCAAATATTAGGAATATAGTCATGTATGTTAATTATATCTTGCAGTATAAATGTGGCTGTGTACATTTTATTTGCAGTTTACATAAATGAAAGAATCTTGTCTTTGCCCTTATTGCAGACCTCTAATACATCCAAAACCTCAATATAAGGGGCTGATGCATTTTACCCCGGTGTATGGGAGAAACCAAAAGCTGGAGAAGGTGAAGATGGAAAACAGAATATCTCTCCTTTTTCCTGTTTCTGTCAGGATGGGCTGGCAAAACACTAGTGAGTATATAAACAATAAGATATGGTGATCTGAAGTAACTTTAGGAAGCGTTTTGTGGTTGTATTCTGGCATTTCACAAAATGCTTTAAGATCACTGCTATAGGCCCCTGTGTAAGTCGATGTCAACAAAGAACACAACCTGCAACATCGCGAGTTCACCTACACCCAGTAGTCTCGGCCAGAGGCGTAGAGTGGTACAGCATTGCACTCTCGCACGTACTCTACTTGTGCTGCGATACCAATGGGTTTAGGTCAACTTACATTGTTGAAGGTCATCTATTGAAATTGAAATTAATCATCCAGCAAAATCAACAACAAGGTAGGGGGTCTCATATCACTCAAAAGTCTTTTTTTTATAGTTTGAAAAATAGAGTTTTGTTTCTAATATCACAGTTAAATCTGTTGGCCTACTGGCCAACTTGGAAGGTAGTCTGCAGGGCTAACCGGGCGTGAGAAAAGGTGATTTGGTGGCATAATATTTCTTTGTTGGAATCTACAGAGGGACCCATCACAAAGCATTTCGTAAAATGTAATATAACCATTAAATGCTTCTTACAGCTTATCTGAAATAGGAGAAAGCCAGGATTGTAAAATAGAGGGAGGAGAAGCAATTTTTTCTTGTCTTGAATCTTATACTGGCTTGAGAAGGAGGTTGATGCTAGTTGGACAATTTTTAGACACCATTTCTTTTTTTCTCTTTGTTGTCGCTTCTACAGATACGACAATCTCCAGCTGGAATGAAAATAATGAAATTAATATGAGGTGAGTATTTTCTTTTGCAGCTGACATGGACAAGGAAAACATGTAATACAATACAACAAATTCTTATATATTATAAGTTATAATTAAATTAAATGAAATGTTACTGCATGGCGATTCTTGACTCAAATTTTTGTAATATGAAGATTATCCTATACAGAATCAGTTTTCATTACTTTTCGGTGTCCATTGTGATATAGACTTTACATATTTATGAATCTTTCCTAAAGCTATTGATAAGTGAAATAATCTCAAAAGAAAATACATTTCAATTCAATTCAGTTAGGTTTATTTACACATATCCCAGCAAAAGTCTGAAGACTCAAAATCTGAGTTCATATAGTTTAATTATGAGAGAACATAGTGCAACCCTCTTGTAGAACTGGAATTGTGTCCAGTTGGTATGATTTCTCTGTGGCTCTAATCAGGGACTGCTCTACAGGGATCGGGGGGGGGGGGGGGGGGGGGGGGGGGGGGGGGGGAGGGGGGATGACAGCCTCTCATGATTTTCAAGTGATCAAAACATAAAGAGGAAAAAAAGAAATAATAGGAAGCAGAAGAAAGAAGAATATGGGGAAAATAGAGGGCTGTGTCATGAAACTATATAAAATACATGTAATACCAGATTTGTTCACTTCAAATGTAAATAAACTCACCTGCCATCTTTCCCCCTATCAAAATACTGTGGACCGCCCCTGGCCCCTATCATGGGTAGGCTTCTATCCTCTATGGAGAGGATAGTTGAGATATAATTAGAAATGGCAGTCACATAGTCTGCCTTGCTTTGAAGTCTTGGTCCTGTTCATTTTGGCTTGAAAGCAAAGGATTGCAGTGCCAAGGAAGTTGATGCTTTCTGCTGTAATTATTTTGCTGTTTCTTGTCACAATAATATTGTCACCTTGTCTGGTTAATGCTCGGCACTTCTGGGGCCTCCTTGCTTGCTGATGAGGGGTTCCTACTCCTGTTAGAGAGCAAAAGATATATGCAAGGTATGATTATGATAGTGAAACAGTTTCGATTCCTTTTATGTGTGAACGTGCCCGAATCATAGCACACCAACTTATTTGTGTGACATATTCGCATTATCCATCTGCACTCACAGATATAGAACACGAAGCTCCGAGAATTATGGTGTCATCATTCCAACAGAATGTGCCAGCAGGGAAAAAATTAATAGATTTTTTTCCGGGGCTACTTTTTGAGCCCACCCGCCCAAATTTTCTACATTGTATACAGTTTACTTTAGACCCTTTGAGAATTAGAGGGGCTCTTTTTTAGTTTTCCAGGGCTCTTTTTGGCGTTTCGGGGGGGGGGGGGGGGATTCGCCCCGAACCCCCTTGTATATTTTTTCCTTGGAATGTGGTAAACGTGCCCTTTAGTTGACGATGCTCTACTGTGGAATAGCCTACCCCCCTCACTGTGAAATACCCAGAGTAAGAATGCATTTTGTTCTCAGTATTTGAAATGGTGTTCTTCTGGGTAATAACTTCCCCCCACTCTTTGCGGGATGCAGATTAAGACTGTTGTTTGTATTCAAGATCAGTAGACGAAACAGAGTTGTTCAATATTGTTCATGAGTGGAAAAACACTAAATCCAACATGGTCACTTACATGTATATCAGATTATTACATGAACATGTTGATTTACGTAGTATGGAATAGAATAATGTTTAAGTTAATTAAGTTCGTAAGTACTTATAATACTTGACCTGGTAATTTAACAGAAAGTTTGTGCTATTTTTGTAGTTTCCAGGCAAGTATATTTTGACATATCATATCCACACTTTTATCTAGATTATTATGGGGGGGGGGGGAGGGACTTCCATTTTTCATAAACTCAGTCATTAAGTTTTCGTTTCCTTTCAATCCTGGTTGCAAACTATTATTTTTAGTCTCATTCCCCATTTTCTTATTTTCACCAAATGTTGTTTTATTTTGTTTGATGTATTTAGCTACTTTTATTTTGTTTGTCATGGTTGTTGTCTTGTATGTATTTGTTTACAGGGCCTCCCTGAAAAAAAGTACTTGATTACTGACAGAGCCACCCTGTCGAAATAGATAAATAAATAAGAATCTTAGTTTTTGACAGTCATCTAGCAGACTTAAGCAAATTCTTTTGGGAGTTTGATTGGCTGGCATGTTATCTGAAAATACTTACTCATTCCATGCATCGAACTGAATATGGCACCACGGGGTGTTTCACAAAGCTGTACATAAAGATAACATGACTGTAAGAACGATTTAACTATGATTAGTGAAATGGAATGCCCAAAGTATTTTCCTGTTGTTTTAACAAGGTGTCAATGCAATTTCCATAATGTTGAATAATTTGTTGGCAAAAAGTATACTTAACATTTGAAATTTTTCATTGAAGATATTTCAAGTTTAGCTTATGTGATAAAATATGATTGGGAATCCCATTTGGCTTTCCATATTCATGTCATTTGTAAAGTCATGCATAACTTTGTGCACAACTTCGTGACACCCCCCCCCCCCCCCCCCCCCCAGATTCCTTTGCTGCAGGTAATTATCGGTAAAGGTAATGACAGGTAATTATCAGTTAAGGAGAGGAGGGTACTGGAAATGGGTGAAACATTAAAGGTGGAGTCTTTTTTCCAAGGTCACCTGTCAAGTACTGAATTAAAGAAAAAAATGTTTCTTGGTTAAGCATGCAGAAAAACAGACTAAATAGATTAATATTATAGGTCACTGATAACCTTAAAGATGTGGACCTTCTGCCATTGAAATGATAAAAGGAGAAAGATTATATTGCACTGTGATGATTAAGATGATGAAGATTGACAATGATATTAATTTGTGATGATGATCGGTTAGTTGATGGTTTAGTTTATCCGACTATAAAGAAAGCTTGTGTGTGCTTATGAGGAACAATTTGGAGGCTACAAAGGGACTTGGTAATGAGGGTGAATTCCTTAACAAAGGGCACTGGTAGATTGACTTGGTTTCAAAACCCAGACTTAGCAGTTACAAGACCATCAATCTAGACTTAAGTGAACCATTTTATCTCATGATAATGATGATGATGATGATGATGACGATTATGATGCTGATGTTGATGATGTTGGTGGTGATGATGATGATGATTAGGGTATTGATAGCAATAGTGATGAAGATGAGGTGTTAATGCTGACAGCGATGATTATTGTAATGATGGTAATGTATTGATAATGATGATTATGATGATTATGATAATGATGATGAGGATGAAGATGATATGAATGAAAGTAATGAAGTGGTGATGATGGTGCTAAAATGGATGAGTGACGTGCTGAAGAGGATCATAACATTAATGTTGATGGTGGTGATGATGATGATGGTGATGAAGATGAAGGTGTTAATGATGATGGTGATGATAAGGGTTTAACCGATATGGAATTTTGCTGCAGATCCGATCCCTGATTTTTTTAAATCCGCATCGGCCTGATTCTGATTCTGATACCAATGCAGCGCAGAGCGTGGTTAAAGTAGAGATGAGTAATACAATAACAAAAATCTTGTCTGCTATCCCCGCAATGCAAAACAACATAGGGTCTAAGTGTAATTGCAACCGCCAAACATCTGTTGCTTGCATCGGTTCCGCATCGGCTCACCATCAAAATATTTACCGATTCCGCAGCCAAGAATCGGCAGTCACCGATCTCCGATGCAAATATCAGTTATGCCCCGGTGATGATGATGATGTTTATGGTGGTAACGGCAATGATAATGGCGATAATGATGGTAATGGTTATGATGATGAGAATGGCAGGCGATAATTTGAATGAAAGGAATGAAAGTGGTGATGATAATGTTAAATAGGATGGGATATGCAGTGAAGAGGATCATAACAGCAGTAATGATGATGGTGATGATGATAACTGTTGCTCGAATGTTAAAAAGTGTTGATGATGTAATGTTGAAGATAATAATGATGATGGTTATGATTATGATAATGACGGTTTTATGATGTTGAGGGTAGTGATGACATTAATAAATATTGCTTTGTGATGAAGATTGGTTTCAAACCCAGGACTTAGTCACAAGACACTCTAGACTTGCCGTGAACCATCACATCTCTGATGATGACAATGATTATGATGTTGATGTTGATAATAATAATAATGGTGAGGATGATAATGATAATAGTGATGAAAATGATGGTGTTGATTATGACGGTGATGATTATGATGATGGTGATTGGTTTCTAATGATAAAGTGTTGATGATGTAATGTTGTAAAAGATAATGATGAAGGGTGTGATGATTATGATAATGATAGTTGTCATGGTGTTGAAGGTAATGATGAAATTAATGAATATTAAGTTGTGATGATGATCGGTTAGTTGATGGTTTAGTTTGCCTGATAACAAAGAAAGCTTATGTATGCTTATGAGGAAATTATTGGGAGGGGGTGTGTTACAAGGGACTTCGTATTGAAGGTGAATTCCTTAACAAAGGGCACTAACAGATTGACTTGGTTTCTTACCTAGGACTTAGCAGTGACAAGACTATTGCTCTAGACTTGCAGTGAACCCTCTCATCTCTGATGATGATGGTGACAATGATTACGATGTTGTGGATGATGGTGGTGGTAGTGATGATGATGATGATGATGATGATGATGGTGAAAGTGGTGATGATGATCATGATGATGATGTTGATGATGGTGGTGGTGATAATGATGATGATGATGGTGGTGGTGGTGATGATGATGTTGATGATGGTGGTAATGATGGTGGTGGTGATGATGGTGCTGCTGGTGATAATGATGATGGTGCTGCTGGTGATGATGATGATGGTGTTCATGATGACGGTGATGATATAATGGTGATGAAGATGGTGAATGATTACAGTGATAATTATGATTATGATGATGATGATGACGGTATTAATGATAATGTTTGATGATGATGTTGTTGGTGATGATGATGATAATTGTGATCAAGATGATGATGATGATGATGATGATGATTATGATGTTGCTATTGATGGTGTTGATGATGATGATAATGGTGATGAAGTTGATAGTGTTAATGATGACCATGGTAATTATGATGATGACGGTTATGATAGTGGCGGTGAAGATGGTGCTAATGATGACAGTGATGATTATGATGATGATGATGATAATGATTACAGTAATTATTATGATAATTGTTATAATGATGAGAATGAAGGTGATTATTTGAAAGGAATGAAAGTTGTGATGATTGTGGTAAATGCCATGGGTTAAGAAGATCATAACAGTGATGATGATGATGATGATGATAATAGTGTGTGCATTGGAAAGTGTTGATTATTGTAATGGTGATGAATAGATAATGATGATGGTAATGATTATGATAATGATGGATTTTTTGTGATGTTAAAGGTAGTGATGAAATTAATATTAATTTGTAATGATGATCAGTTTATAGTTGATGGTTTAGTTTACACAAAGGGCACTGGCAGATCACCTTGGTTTCAAACCCAGGACTTAGCAGTTACAAGACACTCCATACTTGCATTGAACCATTGCATCTTTGATTATGATGATGACAGTGATTATGATGTCGATGTTGATAATGAATGATGGCTGTGATGATGATGACGATAATGATGATGGCGTTATGATGTTGATGATGATGATGATGATGATGATTGGTTTCTAATGGTAAAGTGTTGATGATGTAATTTTGTAAAAGATAGTGATGAAGGGTGTGATGATTATGATAATGATAGTTGTCATGGTGTTGAAGGTAATGATGAAATTAATGAATATTAAGTTGTGATGGTGATCAGTTAGTTGATGGTTTAGTTTGTCTGATAACAAAGAAAGCTTATGTATGCTTATGAGGAAGTATTGGGGGGGTGTTAAAAGGGACTTTGTAGTGAAGGTGAATTCCTTAACAAAGGGCACAAACAGATTGACTTGTTTCAAGACCATTGCTCTAGACTTGCAGTGAACCCTCTCATCTCTGATGATGATGGTGACAATGATTATGATGTTGTGGATGATGATGGTGATGATGGTGAAGGTGGTGATGATGATGGTGGTGGTGATGGTGGTGGTGATGATGATCATAATGAAGATAGTGATGATGGTGGTGGTGATAATGATGATGATGGTGGTGGTGGTGATAATGATGATGGTGGTGGTGGTGATGATGGTGTTGATGGTGGTAATGACGATGGAATGATGGTGACTGTGCTGCTGGTGATGATGATGATGGTGGTGGTGGTGATGATGATGATGATGAAGATGAAGGTGTTAATGGTAATGATGATGATGATGATGATGGTGCTGCTGGTGATGATGATGATGGTGTTCATGATGACGGTGATGATATAATGGTGATGAAGATGGTGAATGATTACAGTGATAATTATGATTATGATGATGATGACGGTATTGATGATAATGTTTGATGATGATGATGATAATTGTGATCAAGATGATGATGATGATGATGATGATGATTATGATGTTGCTATTGATGGTGTTGATGATGATGATAATGGGATGAAGTTGATAGTGTTAATGATGACCATGGTAATTGTGATGATGACGGTTGTGATGATGACGGTTATGATAGTGGTGATGAAGATGGTACTAATGATGACAGTGATGATAATGATGATGATGTGATAATGATTATAGTAATTATGATGATGATGGTTATAATGATGAGAATGAAGGTGATAATTTGAAAGAAATGAAAGTGGTGATTGTGGTAAATGGCATGGGTAAAGAGGATCATAACAGTGATGATGATGATGATAATAGTGTGTACATTGGAAAGTGTTGATGATGTAATGGTGATGAATAGATAATAATGATGATGGTAATGATTATGATAATAACTTTTGTTTCGTGATGTTAAAGGTAATGATGAAATTAATGAATATTAAGTTCTGATGGTGATCAGTTAGTTGATGGTTTAGTTTATCTGATAACAAAGAAAGCTTAATGCTTATGAGGAAGTATTGGGGGGGGGGGTGTTAAAAGGGACTTTGTAATGAAGGTGAATTCCTTAACAAAGGGCACAAACAGATTGACTTGGTTTCAAGACCATTGCTCTAGACTTGCAGTAACCATCTCATCTCTGATGGTGATGGTGACGATGATTATGATGTGGATGATGATGGTGGTGGTGGTGTTGATGATGGTGGCGGTGGTGATGATGATGTTGATGATGGTGGTGGTGGTGATTTTGTTGGTGGTGGTGGTGATGATGATGGAGTTGATGATTATCATGATGATGATAATGGTGATGGAGTTGATGGTGTTAATGATGATGGTGATGATTATGATGATGATGATGACGGTAACAAAGTGATGATGATAATCGTGATAAAGTGGGTGCCAATGATTACAGTGACGATTATGATGATGACGACGACCTTTATGACGTTGCTGTTCATGATGGTGTTGGTGATGATGATGAGGATAATTGTGATGAAAATGATGGTGTTAATGATGACGATGATGATGGTAATGATGATAGTGGTGATAATAATGCAGTGAACCATAGCATCTGTAATGATGGTGATGATGATGATGACAACGATTGTGATGTTGCAGTTGATGATGGTGTTGGTGATGATGATGGTGATGATAGAGATGCATTCAGATTTGATGTGATTTTGTGCCGCCAGTGCTAATGAACGCGCATTTACGGCAACGAGTCAACTCTCAAGTAAGAGAGCATTTTGTAAAAATTGTGCAAACAATCTGATGACAACAATTTTTGCGCTAACTTTTTAGGAATTTGATTGGTGTGCTTTTTTTTTTTCAGCCAGGCAGCAAACCAAAATGTGTTCTGCCTAGGTGACATTTCTTGGTCGCCCCTTACCATACCCCATAGACCTGTACATAAAAAATGTGGCGGCACAAAGTCGCATCATATCTGAACGCACCTTTATGGTGATGAAGATGATGATGTTAATGATGATGACGATGATTATCATGATGATGATGGTAATGATGATAATGCAGTGAACTATCGCATCTGTGGTGATGATAATGATGGTGATTATGATGATGATGAGGATTAAGGTGATAGTTTGAATGAAAGTGGGATGATGATAGGGATAGGATAAGCAGTGAAGAGGATCATAACAGTGATGATGATGATGGTGATATAGTGATTGTGCAAACGTTGGAAAGTGTTAATGATGGACTCTTGATGAAGTAAATGATGGTGGTGATGATTATGATGACAGTCATGGTGATGAAGGCAGTGATGAAATTATAAATATTATATTGTGATGATAATTGGTTAGTTTAGTTTACTTGACTAGAAAGAAAGCTAATGTATGCTTATGAGTAAGTAATGGGAGGGGATGAATTCAAAGGGCATGCTAGCAGATCGACTTGGTTTCAAACCTTGGACTTAGTTGTTCTAGTTGTTCTAGACTTGCAGTGAACCATCGCATCTCTGACAATGGTGATGATGATGATGGTGGTATTGGTTATGGTCAACATTGACAATGATACTTAAACAAAAACTTAGTAATAATAGCAGAGCATAGCACTTTGAAGTGTTGTGTTGGTGCTATCATGGAACATTGATATTGGTCATTATGGTGTTAGTGATGATGGTGGTGACGACGATGCTGATGATGATAGAGATGTTAGTGATTATAGTCATAAGGATGTTGATTATGATTTATGTTAATGGTAATGATCGAAATACTAATGATGATGATGATGATCATGATGATTTTACATTTCTGTCCCTATTGCTAGACTCTGCAAGCACAGGACTAATGTCTCCAGCAAGCACCCACTCCTGCTGTTGATGAGGATGGAGTCCCTTTAAACTGGTAAGAAGACAAGTTGAGAAAGTGATGGTAATCTGATTTTGTATGAGAGTAGAGATTAGGTTCCTCTCTCATGGTAACAGAAGACATCTTTGTTGTCATTTGATGATTTGAGACCCTCCAGATGATCCATGCTTTCCCTAGACAGAAAAAAAGAAAAATAGTTATGAGATGTCCTTATTTAAAATTCCTAGTGTCAACTAATGTACCTATGTGTATGCCTCTCCCATGCATTCACATGATACTGTTACTACTTGGACTTCTTTGCTTCTCTTGATTATGCTCCTCATGCAAGGCATAGAGGGAGTGAGTTGGCTCAGTTGGTAAAGCGTCTGCCTGTTGAACCAAAGATCGTGGGTTCGAGTCCAACCCAGGCCTACGTTGTGTGTTATCGTGCCCCTCCCCTGTTTTATAGACGCAGGCTATGCTTCAATGGAAAACACTCCGTCCCTCGGATAGAACGTTAAATGGAGGTCCTGTTAAATGGAGATCCTGTTTAAAGGAGAGTCACCACTTTTGCACGTTAAGA